>CM033040.1:18150232-18474479 GCA_019207045.1 Branchiostoma floridae x Branchiostoma belcheri
TCTTCTTTGCCTCCTCAGCCTCTTGTCTCTATTGGTAAGCCAACAAAGCCAAGTTCATTACTATATATACTAGTATATCGCATATTAACTTTCATGTCGCATAACGCCAGAACGGCTTGCGCTAGAGCCATCAAGCTTGGAAAAATTTTCATTTTTTTCGTGTTGCCATGGCAACCATTTGTTGTCGAAAATCGCTAATTTCGGTTCCAAGTGTATTTTTTTACGTTTATTTGCCATATTACTGCTATTTACTTACATACATAAAATCTAATGTTATCTAGAATATCGATCATAATTAGATATGAAAAAATTATGCTACTTTGATGACGTCATCACCCAAAATTTAAGATGGCGAACAATATCAGATCAAGAATTTGTAAATACTTGGTATTTCTTCATCAAAAGACGTTTAAGTTAACTTTTTTAGTCTATTCCCATTGTATTTTGCGATTATTTGCTACAAAAAAATGTATTTTTGAAAATTCAAGGTAGTGGATATAAGACACCGGAGCCTTATCTTAGATATGCATGATGTCATATCATAACGTCATTTATGTTGAAATTGGCAACTCAAAGTCGTAACAAACATTATCATTCTATTATCTGTACTTGCTGTTACATTTTTGTACATAGCATACCTTAAAGTTTTCTGTGGATACTCTTTTTAATTAGCCTGGGTACCATCCGGATAGTAGTTCGCTCCTATGTTCGCTTCTGCTACCCGTCTGGAGACTTGCGCATTCAAACCGTTTGGTGGTTATGCTGGTTAATGAGCGAATTGGGGAATGGGTTCTAGAGCACTCGTTCGATGACAACAGGCCGGCGCCCGCATGCGCAAGGGGACGTAGGGTTTTTCAGGTGTTGGATCACTGGTTCGAACGATGGTACGATCTACTTTCCGGATGGTACTAGGCTATTTTTTCATGTTTCCAGGAAACACAATCAGATTGATGACGTCATAATGTCATATTATGTAATAAAAGCGTCAAATTTCATATATTATGTCTACACCATTCTCTGAAAATTAGTGGTCATACGATAATTCCTTTAAGAGTTACATGAGTTAGAAGGGGCGGGCTCCCCCAAGTCCCAGATTGACAAAAAAAGACCGGTATAAATAGATTAAGCAGCCCTACCTTCTTCCGTTCTGCCTTGACTCGGCTCTCATCCTCTTCTGCCTTGATAGCTGCGTGCTTGATCGTGTTCCTCCTTGTCGTCTCCGTGGCGGAAAAGGTCTCCATGACTTTTTCAACTGCTGGGCCTTTTCCAGAAGCTGAAATGATAGTGCGAGTCATTGTTTTGGGAATGTCTGAGTGTCCGTCGGTGTGTGCGTGTGTGTGTGTGTGTGTTTAAGCTTCTTCCTAGTGATTCCTATATACACAGTGCAGCTTTGTCTGGCATTGACAATGCTGCTTTATTTTTTTGTGTGAGCAAGGGAAAATCTCTTATTCCTTTTTGAAATAATTTTTGATTTTGAAATTACAAAATGTACATTTACAGAGTTAAGGATATCTCACCTTCTTGCTCGTAAGCACGGAACACACCATTCATCTCCTTGACGTACATGTCAAACCCACCGAATTTGGTGTAGTAGCCACTTTCCACTTTATGTCGAACACTTTCGTCAGCTTCCCCCATGATCTTTTCGCATTCACCCTTTGACTTGGATCTGTTAACCTCGAGCAAGCCAAGACGTTCTGCTTCCAGTTTTTCCTAAAATTGAAGAGCCAAGCATTTTTTTTACTTGTTAATAACTGAAATGCTATTAACCTACAATGAACTTTTAGCCCAAGAGATCTGACAGAGTCCTGCAACGTGACCCCTTAAGTTATACAAAGTACCTCTAGAGTCTAAGAACATGGACATATTGAGCTCAGGTGAACAGGCTTGATGATATCGCCCTCCCGATTTACTCTCCTCTGTCACATCATGAGTCAAATGGAAGATAACATGCAAAGATCTAGAGGTGAACATAACTCGGAGCAATTAGGACAACAAAACAAAACAAAAACGGTAGATGCATTCTAAGGTACTCAGACCCTAGGTACCGGGCGTTATTTTAATCTTTCTCATACTTGTTTACATTAATCCTATCTAGACCGGGGTGGTGGTGGCTTATTCGCCCCGCCCCGTGTAGACTATTTGAAATTCAGTAGTTTCTAGCGAGGACCAATCAAATAGCTGCTGGCAGGTCACTGACATTGGGAGATAACTGTCCAGTTGCGAGCTTCTCGCACCCTTGCTTATCATGTAAATGCCGTGAACCAAGCAGACATTATTGTTCGCCATTTTGCATCGTGGGAGAGTTTACATGTTCACAACAGCTGGTGTATACTATCAGTTTAAAAAGTTCACTTTGGTGACCAATAGGTGAAGGGATTGTAGCGATAGAGTTTTCGCGCCTTCAAAGTTTTTGAAATGACGGTCCTGCAGCTTATTTCCGTCTCGTATCATTACGCGCTTCGTCACTTGAGTTCTATGTAATATTTAGTTGTACTGTGAGGTTGCGTGGCGTAGTTGACTAGTAATTTGAATTATTATCTTTGAACTCGAGTTCAAACCCGACTTGGTGCAGTATTTTTCTAAATTATTTTACTACTAGTATTTATCACTATTACGGTCGTATTTTTGTAACTGAAATGTTTTGCTTCTTCCCCCAAAAGTTGGGAGTTTTGTACGTGTCACAATATCTATCGGACCGGGTGTCACATAATGCACCGTTGTTATTTCTGTAAAACATCTAATAAAAACAGTACAAAACTCACAACTTGGACTTTGTAACAAGGTGAAAAGACGTCTCTGATGACCCGGTGTACAAGGGCTGTAGTAAGTTGTCAAATATATGCGTTATGTACTCAAGTCGTGTTGTCTTACAAGGATATATGATTGATATTACTATCATTAGCCTGCCAAATCTTTTGCTGCCAATGGCAGCCACTTAATATCAACGTTAAGATAAAGTAAAAAAATGACGTCATATGACCGCAATCTTGGATCGACCATCTGGAATTTTTTAAGATACGTTTTCTTTCTACATATTAACCCTAAAGTCAATGGAAATGAACTGAAAACGTTCATATGGATGTGTTTCGTTGAATTAAGGTATTGTCTAAATTTGAGTCAAAATAACCTGCTTATGCTGTTGCTCATCATAATAGTCTGCCATCTTGGATTTTACCAATGACTTCATCAAATTAGCATAAAAATGAACATTTTGTCATCACATGTAAAATTACATAATATGTTTATGATATAGGAAACAAGTGTGATTCAGCAAGAAAACGTAATATATAACGTTATTATGGCAACACAAAAAGTCACAAACTTACGGTTTTATTGTTTAATTGTTGCCAACAGAATTTTAGGAAGATTCATTAAGTTTGGTAGTCCTATCACGCGTCGTTCTAAGTTATATGGCGTCAAAGTTGGCGCAGGCATCTTTAGCACAACATCCTCGTCTAAATTGAGATCGGGTAAACATATGATATTGAAACGTTATAACATATAGGTTCACATGATCTGGATGGGGCGCGTTTTATATAATTGAGTGACTATCGAAATATGCTAAATATTCTACAGATACAAAGTCCTCCACCACCCCCAGAAAAAAAATACCTCGAGATCTTCCTTCCATTTCCCGTCTTTGTCCCACTTCCCCACGTCTGCACACAGCTTGAAGACTGCACTCTCTGCCGCTGTCTTGATGTTCCTGTTGCAGGTCTCTTCGTCCATCGGCATCAGTTGTTCCACTGTTTCCTCAACCGTTTTCTTGAACTGTTTCATGCACTCGTCTGAAACCCGGCGGCACTCCCCTTCAGCCATGGCCTCGTAAGCACCGAGGACTGACGGAATAGAGTTCGGATCGTTGATGGCGTTGACGTAGTACCGCAGGATATGGAGAAGACCTGAAACATGTAAAAAAAAAGCCATTGCAGAGAGTTCGCCTCTTCTGTGGACAAATTCTTGCAGACCATTGACAAATTGTAGCTGTTCTAAGAATCGGGCAAACATTTCACATTGACTGGTTTTATGGAAAATAATGTTGATTTTATAATCATGTCTGACTTGCAACATGGCGCTTGCCAAGACCCCTTCAAAGAGAGCAAATAATTTTTATTATGCTGTGCGGGATTTCAAAGCGTAATCCAACCAATTTGACAAGTATTTTCTGAAAAAATAACAACTTTACATTGTCTAACAGTACAACATTATGCTGGCTTCAAATATTTGATTACGGGCTCACTTAGTCATTCACTTGCTTTTATTCCAAATTGTCTGCCAGGAAAAATAGCAAGAGTTACTTCATTATGTATGTTACATGCCAAATACCCTACCTGTGGTTTTTATGTCATCTCCGTTGACCCTTTTGACCTGACCGGAGTTCCAGATCTCACCGGTGAACTTGCCGACAGCATCTGTATACTTCTTCTGTACGTCGTTTTCCTCCACTTTGTCAAGTTTGCTGAAATTCACAATTGTGCATTGGTCGTATTTAATGACGTTCTTCAAAGAAACTTATGGATTATCTGGCAGGCAGAAATGCCAACGCTTTGGAACGGATTTATACGTGCATACCTCAGGATTTCCGGATCTATGGAGGGAGCAGGGATCAGTCGGAGATGTCGCTTGGGGAAAAAAGCCTTCGTCGCGTTGTGGGAACGGATCGACTTTGACTGACCATCTTTTTGTCCCAATAAGACCTCGCTGAAGTACTCATCAGGCTCTAGGCGTCTTCCGTCCCTCTATATTTAAAAAAATGAGTATTTGGGTACAATAAGAAAATGTATCCAATCAAGATTACTCATCGACTCAACCGTCTGATCGGATTAGGAAAAGCCCATACATTGTTTTGAATCGATTCGCATATAATTATTGAATGCAAAGATTCAGGTAATAATTTTGTGATAATTTAAAACGGTAATAATTTTGTGATAACATGTATAACATGTATAGCATGAAATTATATAAATCTAAATCACGACACCTACTTCCGGTAGTTTTAGATGAACGTCTTGCAAGACCACCCACAGTTCGGGGAAGTGGTCACCAAAATTGCTTCCTTCGTCTTTTCCATCTTTCTGAACACGGATACGTTCTGCGAGATCCCCCATCAGGCTGAAATTGAAGAAGATAGATATATCGTTACTGTTAAGTGTTGTCTTTGTGAAAAACACCAGCTGATCTGTAACAATACGTCAATCAATTAAAAAGAACGCACCTCAGATTAGAAACAAAGTCACTGTCTGGGTTGCCCTGGAGGTTGAAGACCAGGTGGTTGGAGAGCAGGGTGGCCAAAACAAGGTGCTTCAGGTCTTTATCCGTCGGGTCCTTATCGGAGTAATCGCCCAGGCCTGCAAATATATCAAGAAAGTAATTAATTATATTTCAGCCATACCATAGGTATGGTGAAATATATTGTATTCGTAATGTTTTTCTTTCTTTCTTTCTTTCTTTCTTTCTTTCTTTCTTTCTTTCTTTCTTTCTTTCTTTCTTTCTTTCTTGTACTTTATTCCTCCCCTTGGGAGAGCATAAAAAAAAAACACTCAGTTACATACAATAAAATTTCTCTTTAAAACATGCAGCTTATATACGTTACTAGTATGTGACACATTTATATAATCGCTAAGTAGCGTTAATACATAAAATCTGTGACAATTCCACTTCTTTCTCTTTCCAAACTCATGTCATGTGACATGCTTCTGTTTACTGTTGTTTTCTGTTATATTTCCAGACTCGAGTCCTTCCATATCGTGTGCTTTAAAGCCATAGACGCCAAGGGCTTTATAATTTTAGCCACTGCGAGGATAAAACATTCCCAACTCTCTGTTTCTACATCTTCTTCGACTACTTCTGCCCCTAAGACAATCTCCACTAGTCTTTCATCAGGTTGTTGGAACACTCTAACAGCAACATTAACACCAAGTCTGTCTGTTATCTCATTTACTATATCAGTTCTGATGTTGTTAAATGTAGTGCATTCAGCTACTAAGTGTCCTACAATGTCCTGAGTCATTCTGTCACATGTTGGACACAGTCTGTTGCCTTGGTTCACTGGAGCAGTACTCAGATGTATGAGGTTTTGCAAGTTAACTCTGTGTTCAGGTTTCTTTCTGGCCAGTGTCCACAGTTTGTTGGGCTGCAGGGTTGTGTGATGTATTTTGTAGAATCTGGGGCATGTTTGTCTCTCAGCTACCCTGGCTTTCCACCGTTCCTCTTCCTTATTATTCACAGCTGTCGTAACCACTCGTTTCCACTCCGTTACTGAAGGAAAGTCCCTTGTTAACCAATAATTTTCCAGGTATTGTTGGAGTCCATACTCTTTGGCAATTGCAAAACAGTCTCTCACAAAGCCTGTGGTAGTTTGGCACTTTCTCCTTAGAATATATGAGTAAAGTCTGTACGTGAAGATTTTTTTGGCCAATATTGTGCTAGGTAGTTGCGCCAGCCTTCCAAAGAAATATAGTTTGCGTTTGTCCATCATGGCTTTTAATGTCAGCATCCCTAGTGATCCCAGACTTGCATTAGTCTCTGTTTGGAAGTGCATTCCTTGCATTTGTTTTACCCCTGCTCTGTGGACTCTTTCTAACTTAAGTAGGTCGGTGTTGGTTGGATACCACAGTTCACAGCCATGCATCATGCTAGGGATTACAATTGTGCTGTACAGTCTCTTGGTGATTATGGGGTTTGGAGTATGTCCCTCAGAACCCGTTGCCAGTATTGCACTGATTTTACCCTTCCCTTTCTTGCACGCTTTTTCTCTCTTTCTTTCTTTCTTTCTTTCTTTCTTCTTTCTCCTGTCAAATCTTCAAATCGAATCAACTCCGCCGTTTCTCAACCGATTGACTTAAAATTTGGCACAAGGGTAGAGTAAGCCAATACCCTTAGGCGTTTTTTTCTTTTTTTCATATCTGCCTTTAAAATGATTTTATTGAGGTTTTTGTCATTTTTTATGTATATTTCGGGCTCCTGTACCCTGGTATTACAGCCGAATGACATGAAATTTGGTACAGAGGTGCCTTGATCATATGCTCACCTAGATTCAATAACAGTTTTGGCATACGGTACAACAAAGTGCTTAATTTTGCGATTTTTTGCGATTTTTTGACCAAAAAAGGACATTTTTGGCTCCTATAGCCTCGTTTTACAACCAAATGATCTGAAATTTGGTACAAAAGTGCCCTTCAATTATGTGCACATAAATTCAATAAAAGTTTTCCCATACGGTACAACGAAATGCTTAATTTTGCGATTTTTGGCCATTTTTTTACCAAAAAAGGACATTTTTGGCTCCTGTAGCCTCGTTTTACAACCAAATGATCTGAAATTTGGTATAAAAGTGCCCTTCAATTATGTGCACATAAATTCAATAAAAGTTTTCCCATACGGTACAACAAAATGCTTAATTTTGCGATTTTATGGCCATTTTTTGACAAAATTTGGACATTTTTGGCTCCTGTTCCCTCGATTTACAACCTATTGACCCGTAAATTGGTAAAGGGGTGCTCTAGATATTTATTCAAATGACCCATGTATAATTTTTGGCATGGACTACTTTACAATGATATATTTGGTATTTTTTGGTCATTTTCCAATGACCAAAGGGGTCAACGACCTCAAGGCCTATTGTTGCATGAGGGAGATGGCTGAAATATGCTGTATTTGCTCTCAAGCAAATGTCGGCCTTTCTAGTTACAGACAGTCATTGTTTCTCAGCCTGTCATTCTGTGTGTCTGTTGACCATCAGGAGGGGGAAGAGTGGCAGATGGTAAATTTGCAAACGTCAATCATGGTAATTCAGAACTTTGCGACGGTATCAAAATGCCAAAAACAACCGAAAACAACCGGAAACAACTTTCACTGATTACGTTTTTGGTTGTTTTCTGTATTTAGTGAGACCCTTTGCGAAAGCAGAAATTGAAAAAAAAAAAAAAACAACTAGATTTTCCACTCACTCATTTCTGTCACAGATACAGTTATACTTGTGTGAGGGAATAAAAACAAACCATAACCATGGTATGCGCGATCGTTGTGCATCTCGTGTTCAACTTTGCAAGGGCATATCACAGAGGAAAGTAACTCCAAAAATATACGCAGAGACTTTGCATATGGAAAAAAAATGTTAACGTTAGCTCTTCGCTAAGCAAAAGCTTGTTTTTTTTTTTAAATCCCACGAACTATCAGACTTGGAATTTGAAATGAAATCTTCAATATCACATATTTCTTCGTTACCTTTGACAAAACGCTCTTACCTTCAGTGTCGACAACCATCAGATATCGGTCAGTCTGAATAGGGTGGGGACCGATCCAGAACCAGAAATCCTTTGTTTTCGGCTCCATTTCGTCTCCAAGTGGGAACCCAGACTTCCTATCGCACAGGAGATTGGCAAAATGGGACTTTCCCTTCCTCATCGGTCCCACCACTGCCACCACGTCCACGGAGCGAGGCTGGAGGTCTGAGATGATCCTCTCCGCTTCCTGAGAGAGGGAGATCTGTCTCCGGGGGTCCACCCCCTGCGTTATTGTCAGCTTTATTGGACCTTTCATGGTTTTTCCTGAGGATAGGAAATGAGTGTATGACAAAGGTTGCTACGCCTATAGCAGAGATTTGTCCCTTGTTACTTCCATGAAAATGGAGGTGTTGTTTTCGGAATGTCTGCGGCTACAGACTAGACACACACACACATTGATACACTGTGTGTCTATGTGTGTGTCTAGTCTGTATGTCCGTCTATTTATTTATTTTTTTTTTTCTATCCTTGGCAAGTCCTGGCACTTCGTAGTTTTTTTTTTTTTTTCACATTTTATTCACAAGTTATTTAATTACAAAACATTCAAAGATAATCACTTAGAACTAAGCACAATCATTATAGAATATTTACACGAGCATTCCCTTACCATATTTTACACACTAGTGTCTTACTATCTACTCCATCATCTAGACATATGCAGCACTATATACTATAACACATTTACATATTGTTGCAGGGGCCATTCCCACTGGCTTTTTTTGGCTAGGGTTTGCTCCCTAGGACTTTTTTTACAGGGGTGTTTTATCCCCCCTGGATTTTTTGTGCTAGGGTTTCTTCCCTAGGACTTCTGTGCAGGGGTGTCATCCCTGGGTTTCTGTGCAGGGTTTTCCTTCCCTGGTTTCAATTTTACACATATCAGAAATTTCCATAAATATTACTCAAACATTCCCATAATTGCAACAAAATGAAAAGATTTTAAAATACCAGACAAGAAATCACAAATAAAAACACATCAAATATACATAGAGATACCACAATCTTAGCATTATCAATCTCACAAAAACATCAGAACGTGCAATGTTTACATATACAATATTAGACTGAAACATAAAAACCTAGAACATAAGAACATTAAACACTACATTAAAACATCAAAAAGCTATTGCACATACATGAACACCACATCAGTATTACAGACACAAATAGATAAATAAATAAAGACATTTTTACATCAAGCATACAATTTGCAACACACAAACCTTAGAAATTACAAAAGCTACAGGTTACACAATAAGACATGATCACCCTTATAAAACAATAGAGCAAACAAGAAGACTGCAGCCATCACTCATCCAGAAATGAGAAGAAACAAACAAAAAAACAACAAACAGGCTAAAGCAACCTTAGCTAAACAGTGATCAGTGGCACTGTACAACATAAACATCAAAATAACATCTAATTCCATAAACAGAAAAATTTATATTTACTAGTTTAAAGCATCACATAATGGACACTGACAGGTGGAGAGCAACAAAACTCACTAAGCATCTTCAACAGTCAAGAATATTCTTACCTTGAATCTATACAATGCCAAATATGTGTGTCATTCCAAACATCCCTGAGAAACATATTAAAAAGGTCATCTTTCAGTAATTTCACCTCGTTATCTTTATATTGTATCCATGATTTGAAAATAGCAAATTTTGCTAAAGTCACAACTTTGTTTACAAAAAGGCTCACCTTTGACTTATATTCATAACCTAGAAAAATAGTTGATTTGGTAATCTTAACTCTAACCCCCTTGTGAAATAAAAAGTATTCTATCTTCTGCCAGAAATGTTTCAGTTGTTTACATTCCACAAACATGTGTACATAGTTTTCCTCTACATTACATATCCCACAAGTTGGACTGTATACTTTACCTGTCTGATCTTTTAATTTCCATTTATTTAATTCATATTTACAAGGCAGTATTTGATGTAACAGTTTAAAGTTGAATTCTCTAAGCTTGTTCTCTTTAATGTCTACAGTTAGCCCTTTCCATATTAGATGTTTATTCAATTCAATAACATGTAGCAGTTCCCCTAAGTTATCAATACTCTTTCTCTCTGTAAATATCTGCTTATTTAAATGGTTGTATACAGTTTTAGATATAGCCTTCTCTACTGGTATAAATTTATCTTGAAGCAATCCAATTTGTGTTGGTTGAGATTCTAGTTTATTTTGTTGGTTAGAGTACTGAGCTAATTTTGTTTTCCATTCTTTTGGTATCGCATTAAGAAGGTTATTGTGCTCAGCCAAAAAGTTTTTGGTATCGCTTAATTTTTCCAATAGTGTCCTTGCTAACATAAAACTACCACCAGGAAAGATATCTTTAATCTGAATCAGGCCTCCATTTATCCAGTTTTCATAAAATAAAGTTTTTCTCTTTAAAGTGATATTATGATTACCCCAAATTACTTCATTCAGTATTTCCTCTAATGTCTGAGGTTGTTTAGTTATCCCCCCTCCTGCTTTATGCCAAGCAAGGACAACAGCTTTATAGAAGTTGGGTAATGTTGGGATTTCTGGACAATGATCTTTAGATAGGAAATTCATTCTAAAAATCAAATTATCATCACCATAATATTTAAGGTAAAAGCTGGGAATCAATTTCCACTGGGCCATAGGTCCACTACAAAGTCTCCTGACCCATGAAGCCAATAGACCCTGAATCTGACATCTAACATTAACCATTTTTATTCCACCTTCACAGTAGTCTCCAATTATACAGCTTCTAGAGATTTTATCCTGTTTATTATCCCAAAGATAGTTCCATAATGTCCTCTCTATCTGTCTTATTGCCCATTCTGGGGTATCTATATTCATGAAGTTGTAAATTAGTTGGGCCAATGCAAGTTGTTTAATGACAACTACTTTACCATATAGGGTTAGTTTTCTACTTTTCCACAAGTTAAGTGTGTTCTTTAGCTTCTCTATTTTCTTTTCCCAATTTAGGAGTTCACATACACTTGGGTTATGGCCAAAGTAAACACCAAGTGCTTTAATGGGTTCTTTTGTCCAATCTAAGTCTAAGACTCTTTTATCTTTTTTCTCCCACACACCTATCCACATAGCCTGGGTTTTAGATTTATTAAGTTTAGTTCCTGCTACCTTACTAAATTCTGTTATAACCCCTACTGCACTTATTATAGAATTTTCATCTCCTAAGATTAATGTTGTGTCATCAGCTACCTGGCTAATTTTAATTTCCTCACTACCCTCATTATGTGGAACTAAGATTCCCTTTATATCTTTAGTGGTTCTAATCTTGGTGGCCATAATTTCTGTCACTAGTATGAACAGCAGACAAGATAATGGGCAACCCTGCCTTATACCTCGGCTTAATTCTATAGGCTCTGATATCCAGCCGTTATTTAATATATTACAGCATGTATCTGTGTATAGTATTTTTATCCATTCTATAAATGTAGGGCCAAAGTTAAATTTGTGTAGAGTTTTGTACATGAAATCTCTATTTACAGAGTCAAAGGCTTTCTCAAAATCCAAGAACAATAGAGCTCCAGTCATTTTTTCGTGCTTAGAATAGAAAATGATGTCATTTATTAATCTGATATTTTGTCCAATGAAACGCCCTTTAATATATGCCGTTTGACTTTGGTTTATAAGTTTTGGAAGTATCTGTTTAACTCTATTTGCTAAGGTAAAGGCTATAATTTTGTAGTCACAGTTAAGTAGGCTTATAGGTCTCCAATTCTTTAAAAGGTACAATTCATTTTTCTTATGTAACAATTTTAGGAGTGCTGTTCTTTGTGAGTAAGTCAATCTTTTGTTTTGATAACCCTCTAAAAAGGATTTGTGTACTAGGGGCCCTAAGCTACTCCAAAAATGTTTAAAGAATTCAGAAGGAAGTCCATTGGGCCCTGGGGTTTCATTATTTTTCATTCCATTTAGAGCTTGTTCACATTCTTCTAAGGTTATTGGTTTATCTAATTCATTTCTCTCATCATCATTTAGTGTACAATCTAATGATATATATGACAGGTATTTATCTACATTATCTGGATTAATATCATTCTGACTATACAGGTCCTTATAGAAGTTTACAGCTTCTGCTAGAATTTCATGCTGATCAAAAATGTCCCTGTCTCCTTGTTTTAGCATATCTATGTTTGATTTAGTTATATTTTTCCTCTCTAGATTGAGAAAGAATTTGGAGCATTTTTCCCCCTCTTTAATCCATTTTGCTCTAGACCTTATGTAGGCTCCTTTTGCCCTTGTTTCATAACGTTATAATTTGTCTAGCTGTAATTTTACCCTTTCTAATTTATTTCTAGCTGATAAATCTGCCTCACTATCCTCATTTTCTAGAACTTCAGTTTGTGTTTTAATTTTGGTTATTATATCATTTTCCTCTTGTCTACTTTTAACAGCTCTCTTCTTACAGTAAGAAATGGAGAACTCTCTAATTCTTACATAGCATAATTCCAAAAGTAAACCAGAGGGTAATTCAGACTCTTCTGCTATTATGTCTTGAATTAGTTCTTTAATCTCATTACAATACTCTTCCTCTTTAAGAATTTCAGTGTTAAGTTTCCAATAGTTGGGGCCTCTATCTTTTTCTGTGTTATATAGTTTAAGAAAAATTGCATTATGGTCTGTTTTTACACTAGGTCTAATATCACACTTTCTGACTGAACTGATTATGGATTTTGAAATGAACCAATAATCTAATCTACATGAAACTTTATGGAAGTTATCCCTATAGGTATACTGTCTAAGCTCTTTATTCTTTTCCCGCCAAATATCACAAAGCTCTAGAGATGAACAGAACTTTCGTAGAGCTACTGAGGACTGTTCTACATTAGTCATGGTCCCTCCCTTTTTATCTTTATCACTATGAAACACTGCATTATAATCACCCCCTGCAATAATATCTCTAGTAGTGTCATTACTAAGCTGTCTATTATCATCTATCCATCTAATAAGGTTAGTTAAGAAGGAATTTCTCTCAGTTGCCTTGTTTGGGGCATAAATATTAACTAATGTTAAGTCAAGGTCTCCTATATGGCAATTAATTAGGATCTTTCTCCCTTCCCCATTATCATCAAAAACGTCTATGTTTTCTACATTACATTTTGGTCCAAAATAGATGGAAACTCCTCTACTTTTACTGGTTCCACAGGAGTGGAAGCCCTTCCCACCCCAGTCTAGATCAAAGGCAGTTTTTACTTCAGAAGTTACATGTGTTTCTTGTAAAAATACTACATCTGCTTTTTGATTTTTGCACCATTTGAAAATAGTTTTTCGTTTAACTTTATCTCTAATTCCTTTAACATTTAAAGATAAACAATTAAGATCAGCCATGTTCACAAGAAATTATACAGTCTTTAGCACATTTTTTGTCCTTTGGACATAAGCTCCTTACCAGAGTACAGAAAAGTCCGGGCGTCAAATCCATAAGTCCGAAAGTCCACAAAATCATAAGTCCGTTGCCTTTCCAAGTTCGTCATCCGCGAGTAGAGAGAAGTGCTTCTCACGCGCGTGGTCAGGTGGTGGTGTCCCCGTCCACAGATGTTCCACGGGCCTTCTTCTGCGATGCCGGAGGACTGGAATCGCTGGTCGTACTCAGCCCTCTCTTCCTCGGCGTGCTGGCTGGAACCGCCCGCATCCTTGCCTCTTTCATCAGCCTCGTCAGGGCGTCGTCTCGCTCGCTGTCCCTCTGCTGCCGAGCGTGGGCCCTGGATCTTTTCCGGCCCCCGGTCTTGCTGTCACGCTTCGGCAGTGGTGACTTCGGAGCGCTGACACTCTCGTCAGCTGGTACCCCGGAAGTACTCTGGCTGACCTCGGTGTTTTTTTTTGTTTTTTTTTTAAATTTTTTTATTGATTTTCAAAGAAACGAAACACATACAAACACATGCATGGCACGTAAATCGTAAACAGAAAGAGACATGTGTGAACCTATAAAACTGATAAGTAAAACACAGTGAACTTAATAAGAAATGAAGTTCAAGAAATTATACCCCAATTACCGTTGCAGTAGTACATGAGACATATCAAATTATATATAACCAATCAATTTACCCCATTTACCAATATGCTTTTTAGTTTTGTTTAGTCTTATGGCGATGATATTTTCTAATTTAAAATAATATGACATATATGCAATAAATGATTCTAGGCTAAGACGTCTGTTGCGGTATTTGAAAATGAAATGTTTACCTAACAAAATAACAAAATTGGACAAAGCTGGAACACGATCACTTATAATACCAAATAACACATTAAACAAAGTAAGATGTAAATAATTCCCAGTGTGCTTAAAATACCAATCCTGTACCTGTATCCAAAATTTTGTAACAATCCTACAATCCCAAAATAAATGAATGTCTGATTCTTCCTCTTCTGTGCAATAACTGCAAAGTGATGTATCTATTACCCCCCACCTGTGCAATATCTTATTGGTAGTTAGAAATTTAAATAGTAATTTGTATTGAAACATGCGTAGTTGGGAATCAATGGTAACTTTATAGGGTAAACTGTATACTATTTTCCATTGTATGGGTGTGTTTAAGTATTCCCCCCACGAGTATTGGATCCGGTCAGAGATATCCCATAGCCTGGCGTCAGACATGAAAAATGAATACAAATGTTTATTGATATTTGGAAATTGAAGCCAGTTTATGTTTCTACACGCCGGAACACAAACCCTTAACTCTGGTGACACCTGTCGTAGTAAATGTTTCCAATTGCTAGGAATTGCTGATATGATTTGATTATACTTAAACTCTGCACATGTGTCCCCAAATTTTAATAGTAAGTCTTGGAAAGTTAAAAGCTTATTTTGTGAGTCTAAAATATCATTTACAAAGACTACCCCCCTGTTGTATAGTGACATCAAAAAGCATGGTTTTCCGGATATTCGAATGTGTGAATTTAGGCAGATAGGCTGTTGTTTCACTTCCTGTGCAGTCTCTGGAGGGCGTAGTTGAAACTTTAGCCACGCCTGTATGACATGCCTAAAGAATTGACTGATTTGTGCCTTTTCTTTCATAACTATTTCGAAATCACGAAGTGTGAGTTGCGAAAAGGGAAATACATTAGTTGTAAATAAAACACTTGAGCAAAGTAGCAGTTTAGAGCAGAACCATTTATCATTATGGTACAATTTGGGCACCCAAGAAGCCTTCAGGGTAAGATCAACAGCCTGCAAGTTCCTAAGTTTGAGACCGCCACATTCGTAGAGATTATAAACTGTTTTTCTTTTCACTCGTTCTGGTCCACCACTCCACAGAAACTTAAATATTTTTTTCTCAAACCTCTCGAAGAAAGAGGGAGGTGGAGAAGGAAGGGATTGAAACAAGAAGATAAATTGCGACACTATCAGGGAATTAATTAGAGTAACCTTACCTAGAAGAGAAAGTAGTTTTCCTTTCCAGGGATTTAAAAGCTTATCTATCTTTGATTCTTTTCGGTCAAAATTCAAAGCAACAATATCTGATAGATACTTGGGGATATGGATTCCTAAAATGTCTACAGGGCCATCTGTCCACTGTAATGGTAGTAAGCAAGGAATAAAGAAGTTGGTGTCTCTTAACGAACCTATTCGTACTATCATACACTTATCAAAATTTGGCACTAAACCTGACAATGTTGAGAACACTTCTATGTCTTTTACCAAGGCATACAGGGTACCAAGCTTTGGAACCAGGGGAAAATTGGAATCGTCGGCAAATTGTAAAAGTTTTGTTTCAAGACCATATGTTGTTAAACCTTGAATTTCAATATTACTCCTAATTTTCATAGCTAGTAACTCCACACCTAAGACAAATAAGTAAGGCGAAATGGGACATCCTTGTCGGACTCCACGGTTAAGGGCAAACGACTCGGAAATATAACCATTATTGATGATTTTGCTAAAAGTGTCTTTATACAGAACTTTTATCCATGTAATAAATGAATCACCAAAACCGAAATACTTCAAAACCTTAAAAATGAAATCATGTCGAATTTTATCGAAAGCTTTTTCAAAATCTGCACAAAATATCAAACCCGGCATTTCATTTCGGTCATAGTATTCTATGATTTCTAAAAGTCTCCGTATAGTGTCACTAATGGATCGCCCTTTCATAAAACCAGTCTGATCATACGAAACAAGAGATGAGATAACCTTCTTCATTCGGAGGGCCAAACATTTAGACAGTATACGGTTATCACAATTTAATAAGGTCACCGGGCGCCAGTTTTTTATATGCGAAGGTTCTTTGTCTTTTCCCGTGGAATCCTGTTTAAGTAATAACGTGATGAGTCCAGTTTTCTGTGTGTCTGATAAACAACCAACCTGAAACGAATGGTTAAAGGAAGCCAACAGTGGTTGTTTTAAACTTTGAAAAAAGACCCTATAAAATTCTATGGGAAGGCCATCTAAACCGGGTGACTTACCAACAGAAAATGACTCAATAGCATTTTTAGTTCAACTTCTGTAATAAACCCTTCACAGCTATCGCGCTGACTATCAAATAAACTTACTGGTGGTGGTTGCGGAAAGAAAGGCAAAAAGACATCGCTGTCTAGAGACATAGGGGGGTCTTTGAAAGTCTACAGGTCGGCATAAAATTTTGTTTGTTGTCTTAAAATTTCTTCCGGATCAATTACCACTGAACTATCTGGCTTTACAAGTTTTGTCATATTCTTTCTTACATGTCCTCTACCATTTAAATTCATAAAAAATTTTGTACACTTTTCTCCTTGTTCCATCCACTTGGCTCTTTTGTTCATTATCAGATTATTAGATTTTGTTTGATAAACTATTTCCAACTCCTGTTTTTTACCCTGTAACTGGTCAAAAATGTCGTCATCCGGAGATGAGTCTAGTTCTTCTTGCAGCCTTTTGATCTCATCTATAAGCAATATTTCAGTATTTCTATTTTGTTTAAACTTCCAAGATGAAAACTTGATTATTTGACCACGCACAGTGCACTTAAAGGCTTCCCATACGATGTGTGGGTTAGCTGATCCCTCATTAAAGAGGAAAAATTCTGTAATAAATTTTGAGGTTTCTTTCACAAACAGCTGGTCACTCAACAAATCACAATTAAGTCTCCAAAAGCCAGGCTCCTTTGGTGTAGTAGATAAGAGTAAAGAGATACTAATTAAGGAATGATCCGATCTTAAGCTATCTTCAATTTTAACATTTTCTATAGAAGGGGTTAATGAAAAAGAAGATAAAAAATAATCAATGCGACTGGCCTGAAGTCGGCGTCTCCATGTATAGCGGACGGCTGTTGGATGGTGGTATCTGTAAATGTCGACTAAGTCAAGGTTGGCACAAAGGGAGTTGATGGCTTGAAGGCAGTTTGGATGATAATTAGAAGTTTGGTGTCCAGCTCTGTCCAGGTTAGAATTCAATGCTGTGTTGAAATCCCCCACTATTATAGTATGTAAACCAGAAGATGTTAAAGACTGTACATTGTTTTCAAGATCGACAAAGAAAGATGGATTATCAGTATTTGGGGCATAAATATTTGCTAAAGAAAAACGGAATAGGTCAATAGTTAAATCCAATAACATCCATCGTCCTGAATTATCGTTCTGAGTTTGATGGACAGTAAAGATTAAATTTTTCTTAAATAAAATAAGAACACCCCTGCTATTACTTAAACCATGGTTAAATAGAATCGGACCCCCCCAATCTGATTTCCATCTCTCCTCATTCAAAGGTGTAGAGTGGGATTCTTGCAGGCAATATATATCATAAGACTTATCCTTTAGCCATGTAAAGATTTGGTTGCGTTTCCTGTGGTCGCCCAGACCGTTACAATTATAACTGCATATCTTAAGTTTTGGCAATACCATGAGACCTTTGAAAAGTAATATAAGTTGTCAAATATTTTGATAAAAAGGGGCGTCCACAGGATGCAAAACATAAGTTGGGCAAAGCTAATGTATACAAAGTAGCATAATTCTGTTGCAGGTAATTGGGGTCACTTAAACTACATAGCATAGGTAACACTTCAAAATTAGGTATAAAACACATGAAAACATAACACATCGTGCCATGCAGTAATAACGAAAATAATAAATAACAGAACATTAGAACAAAACAAAATAAAGCTCAACGGAACACAAGAGTTACAAAGCTTGGTGGCCCTTCCATCTCGTTGGCTCCGTCAAAAGTATCGCATTTGTTAATTCCACGGAAACATTGTGAAGATAAGAAAATTGGACCAATCTTACACTTCAATATTATAGAATAGTAGCTCTGTTTCTGAAAGTGACGTTTTGTAAGCTAAATCACCTTTCTTCTGAACTTCATTTTGAACTCACAACTATCAGTCATTAGTAAGAAAATTGGTCCACTTCTTAACTCAAATGTACATAACGAAATCACCACTTTAGTGTAAATCAAACCGAACTCATATCAACGTAACGTGATCATCGTCTTAATATAATAAAGAAAAGTAATTATGGGAATCGGTCCGATTCAAAAACTAAGAATAGCATAACATGATCACCACTTTGGCATAAATCAAGCAGAATAGGAAATCATAAACAAAATCCCATGATCTCTGCCTTGGAGTAGAGTAAACAAAGTCAGAGCTCAAAACAAACAACATAAATATGGGAATCAGTCTGATTCAAAACTCAAAACCACATAACATAATCAACATTTTGGTATGAAGTAAGTAAGTGGAAACAAAAATAACATGATCATAAGTTTTCTATAATCCAACTAAGTCAGAAATCAAAATAACAGAATATAACATCTGGATATGAATGAACACAAGTAGGAGAATCGGGCCGATTCAGAACTCAAACAATACTGTAACAAAAGAAAAGAACAGGCAGCAACGGAATGCACCGGCTCGGCTGTGGGTTACGCAAGGTATGTTGACATTTCAAGTCGATTAAGTGCACGCTGATCAGCACGTGTTCCAACGAATGCTTGCACCTGTCAAGCCTGCAAGCCAATTCCAAAATTTAATGCCGCCGCATATTTCTTACTTCCTGTGACTTACAAACAAGACAGGAAGGTATTCTGATTCCTATATACTAATACTGTCTTCACATTCATAAAAAACACACCAGTGCCTCAAAGGGATGAGATGTTCGTTTAATAATTGCAGTCACATTTTAAACAACATGTTCATCATCATGTGTTCTTTGTAGATAGCATAAGGTCAATCGCATCGGCGCGTTTCTTCTCTTGACCGTTCACAAGTAACACTGCGTACGTTGCCTTAGGAGGCACCCAAATCGAAACCCTAGTATCAGTACCTTTGGCTTTTGCTGCTTCAGCGTCTCGATCGGGGACAAGGCTGGCCCTCGCTGCTTGAAGGGGAGGGGGGAGATGCTCGTAAACAGCCAGTCCCTCCTTGTTCCCGCGTAACTTCCTTCCCTCCCGTAGAATCTGATCTCGATCGTGAAAGTTCAACAATCTGACCAACAGGGGTGAGTTCGGGCGCGTTTTTGTAGGTCTGGAGAGGCGATGGACCGCGGCGAAAGGCACGGGCGCAAGATGAAGTTTCTCCGACAAAAAGACAGCAAATACCTGTTGTGAATCTTCCTCCTTGTTGCATGGCAGGCCTCTAATGATTATGTCGGCTTTCCTCGAATAACGCTCTGCCAGCAGGTCAGCCTTCAGTCTCGCACGTCGTTCCTCGTCTAGTGCTCGGCGTAAGTCTTGAATTTCCTCCGACTGGAATTCCGCAGCGTGTTCGTTGGCTCCCACCCGCTCGCGTAAACTGGTTAAGTCGGCTGACAAACCCTGGACCTTGTTGTCTAAAGCACGAATTTGGCCAGACAGTTTTTCCCCAACATCCTGAAACTGACCTAGTAGAGTCTCCTGTTGTTTTTGAGTCTGTTTGAGGATCAGATGCGCGAGCGTCTGAAGCTCTGGTGAAAGAGACTGCAACTCGTCGCTCCCCGTACAAGCCGCCATCTTTGGTGTCTTGGGTGGGGGGCAGCGTTTCAGATTCGGACTACCTTCTTCCGTGCTGCTAGAGCCCCTGGAGCGCCTAGTTCTCTTTCCCATTCAACAGTTCAAATATAAACGTCCTAGACCCCCAGAAATTGATGCGGTTTGAGTTCTATTTAGACATAGCGTGGAGATTTAAGTAGGCAGGAGCGCACCTCAACCGTAACACACCTATCTGGGGGCCGCCATCTTGAATCCACTCACCAAAACCTCGGTGTTGTTTCCGGAAGTGTCTTTGTTGCCGGAAGTGTCGGGCGATGTTGTTGCCGCTGGCTCCACGTATAGTCGGAAACTTTCTTCGATGACATCTTCAGGCGATGGTGACGGGATCTCTTGTACGGTGTTGATGTACTGGCAGTCAGGGTCGCCTCGCTTGTGCCCTGACATGCCGCAGTCCCTGCAGACGATGTCATTGGGGCAGATCTTGCTGTAGTGCCCCTTCAGAAGACATTTCCCGCAGGTCATGTCTTCCGGCTTCTTGTGGTACTGCTCTCGGTGTTTCACAGTACCACGGAAGTTTCCAAAGGTCATCTTGACAGGCAGAGGTTCGGCCGGAATCTCGATGAACACGAACCTGTTGCCGTTCTTCCATCGTGTCAGCTTCTTGTCTTCGTCCCTGTCTTTCTCGTACTGTTTATGCTTTCGCATATTTTGGCCAACAACATATTAAAAAGCTATGGGTTGATTGGATTATGTTTTTTGTAGGTCGCCTGTTGGATTGCAGCAGAACTTCCAGTTCTTGCATAGTTTTTCCTGGACATATTGTGGTCTTGATTGTTTGATGGTAAGTATATTTCTTTTTATGTCTAGAAGAAAGGGTGTAGGTAAAAGCTTGCTCTGAAGCTGCAGGTACGTTTCAAATAGGATAAACGAAGAAAGGATCGACGGATTTCCATGATGGTTCCCAGGTAGGATAGACAGAATGAGACATAAAATGACTTCAGTTCAATATATGCATCAAATGCAATTGATGGTAGAACATTTATCAGATAGAATTTACAGCGCCAGACCCCAAGTACCAGATATTTCAAACAACAGGAGCTAATTAACTCATTTGCATCAACAAAGTCTTAACTTGTCTTACCTTTGTAGCTTTTGCACTTTGAAAATTTGTTTCCTCTCCATTTCGCATATCAACTAGAAAGGCCGACATTTGCTTAAGAGCAAATACAGCATATTTCAGCCATACCCCTTCCCACGCAACATTGGACTGTTCCAAATCACCCCTGCGCAAAAATGGAACATCCTCTTAACAGTACATTATCCCCCAAAGTGGACTGGTATTGTGAATTGATTCCAGGTAAAAACAGAGCTTGCTTCTATTTTTCAGAAAATGACAATAATCACACCTTCCATTCAGAAAATTTTCATCATGACTGAAAATTGTTGAATGACTTCATGTAATGTCATTAACAATTTTCAAATTGTTGAATGACTTCATGTAATGTCATTAACAATTTTCAGTACGATAACTAGGTGTAAGTTTAAAAAAGTATAAGCTCCTTGTGATGTGGGTACATTTATTATTGCAGTGAACTTTTTTTATTCAAGTAGGGCATACGATTTAATAATTATCAAGCAGGTGCAGGTACTGTAGGAGCGTTTGTTTTCTTCAAGCTGTAAAACTGTTAAACTGTTTTACTTTGTATGCAATCAGCCATCGAGCCTATTCTTATTTTAGTTTAACAACTTCCTGCCAGACCCGGAAGATACGATTGAACCTTGTTCGAGGATTTATTTTCGTCTGTCTGGTCAGTCTGTTCATACCCTGGCGCTGAGAGTGTTTTATTGGGCTGAAACTCTGGCAGTTTAAAGTTACTTACAATTTAAATGTTCAAGGTTTATGTCAAACAACAACAGCACTAGGAAATGTGGCCACTATAGACAGGTGGTCACTATAGAGAAAATGCTGATCTATTGACTAGGAGCCATACGTTACACATGATCATTAATCATATAAACATTGCACAGGTAAGCCAATTGTTTAGATGTACAATTAAGTTCGTATAATTCTGAAGAGAAATATTGATGAGAAAATAATCATTCTCGCCACTGTCTAACTTATAATTACGTATCAAAACTAAACGCAGATTTTCTAACTAACGCACCTTTCGCCGACTTCATCAAAGAACCGCCGGCTATCAATCAAACACGGCTGTTGATTAGACTTAGAGTTTCAAACAGTCATGTGCTGTGTGCCAGTTGACAGCGAACTTCATGCTACGTGATGTTTTACATTGCTTGGACCTTCTTTCCTACAGCGGTGCTTCTACAAAATATTTAGACTGTAACACTGAGTCCCACATGTTTTATAGAATAGAATTTGACGCAGAACAGCGTTTTTTGCTGGGTATTTTTCTTGAAACATGTTCGTGGGAATATCAGCGAGGCGGCGACGTAGGGATATCAGACCGTCAACAAAAGTCGCACGGCGGCTAACGGCGCATCGAAGATACTAGCGCTATAAATAAGCGCTTCAACTAAGGATGGCAACCCGTACAATATTTTTGTATACTGTTGAACTAAGTAAAGTTTGTTGTTTATGAGGTTTCAGTTGTCTTTGAAGCTTTGACCCGAAATATTTTAAAGTCAAACTGCTGAAGAGAAGTAAGTGACTGCTACGATTATCGTAGATATGGCCCTAAAAAAACTGATAAAAGAAGCCTTCTCAATAGTCTAAAATGCAAGAGCTCCCGGGGGGGCTTCGCCCACCTGGGTCCCCCCCACAGTGGCCCTGCCCCTAGACCCCGCCAGGGACATTCGGCGGCCCCCGGACCCCTGTCCGACGCTTTGAAAAAATCCTGGCGAGAAGTCTGTACGGCCTGAGTCTTCAAATTAACGTATTGTGTGGTCCCGCTTATGAATATTAATTAGCCTTCGCTTTCCTCTTCGCTGATTGGCTGAACCATTAATTGAATTAACTCTTCCTGCCGGCTAGACGCAGGTGCAGATGTCGGCTCTGTGGGGTGAACGTCCGAAAGGTCATGGCATGGAGAACGAAAGAAAACCAATTTCCCCTAAAAAAAGTGCTGTAATTAAGCCTTTTACAGTACTTTATGCCAAAAATTTTACTTGGATCATTTTACCAACTATCTTATGCCTATCTATACCAAATGTTACTCATACCAGGGAACAGGGGTGCAAAATATACCGTTATAAGACCGTCAACAACAGTCGCACGGAGCTAACAGCGCAGCGAAAATACCATCGCTAGCGTTTCAACTTCGGATAACAAGTTATAAGTACTGTTGAACTCAGTAACGTTAAAGTTTGTTTTCAGTTGCCTTTGACGGTTTGACCTGAAATTGTGTTACGCTAAACTCCTGAAGAGAAGTTAAGTGACTGCTGCGATTATCATAGATATGCCCCTAAGAAATGATACAATATAAAGCCTTCTGAATAGTGTAAAATGCGAGAGCCTTAAGGCCCCCTCTCACTAGACGTGCGGCACGCTTGCGGCATTGCTGCGTTCGTTCACTGCGGCACTGTTGTGTTAATTTCACCGATTTTGTCTTGCACTCACACTGACGTGCGGCACTGTTGCGTTTCTAGACTAGATGAACATTGACAATTGCAGCGTTGTTAATTTATGAAAAATCACCGTAAAATGATGCGAATGCCCCAAAATGAGATTTATAATGAAAAGATTTCCCTTATGATAATGAATTATATGGTACATATGCTATAAATCACCTTGAAAGACTTTTACAGTAAAGGAAATGACCCAAATGAACGGACACGAACTATATACCAGATTTCACTCGATGTGTACGTTTTGCACCATGTAAAGTTATGTGTAATTATGTATGTTTATATGTTTATTCACCAATTTTGCAAATTTCTAAAACGAAAATGTTTGATATTTCATACTTTTTCTGTATGACGCTGAGTATTTTCATTGTTGGCGGATGGCTTGCCAGCCTATTGATGTCTAAGTCTATCATATTTGTAAAAAGTGAGAAAAATATGGCCCATGGGTCTGAATGACTGCAATTTTGTATTTTATCGGTGGCAGGCTACCAGCAATGATTAGCTTGTAACGTTATAACGCAAACGCAATCTCGTTATCATCCAACATAAATAATTTCTTTTTGAACGTTGTACGATAACCTTTATCTCTACATCCGTAGGTTAATCGATAAACCAGTTAATTATTTTTTGTTTTCAAGTATAAAATACTGACCTACTTTCCATTAAATAAATCAAAAGATGTATTTTTAAGTTAACTCTGAATTCGGATACAAGGTAAGTTTTCTGGAATTCGCAGTGTTTTAACTGGATCGAAAACCGCTGTAAAATTATTAGAAATGCATCTAAAATAGTTTTTCGGGTGATAAAATGATGTTTACTTTTGATTCTTGGTGTAAAATAGGCAAAATATATCCTTGATACTGTTTGGGGTATGGTGGCGGCACTGTTGGGGCATTGTTGGGGCACCGTTGGGGCACCGTTGCGGCACTGTTGCGGCACTGTTGCGGCATCTTGCCACTTGCGTTATTTTTAAACTTTTTAAAAAACGTCGCGCTTGCAAGCGGCACTTCTAGGTTTGCTTGCGGCACCTCTAGGTTTGCTTGCGGCACCTCTAGGTTCCGTGGGGGTACATCTGCGTTTTCGAACGCAGCAATGCCGCAAGCGTACCGCACGTCAAGTGAGAGGGGGCCTTTAGGCGGGCTTCGCTCCCCCTGGCGGGAACACTGCTATATACGGGATCATGAGGCCCCGCTTATGAATATTAATTAGCCTTTGGCCTCCTCTTCGCTGATTGGCTAGGTCTTTGATTCAATTAACTCTCCGGCTGACGCGCACAGGTGTGGCTCTGTGCGGGGTCACGGAAGGTCACGTCAGGAGGCCAAAGGAAAACAAATTTCCCCTCAGAAAAGTGCCAAAATTAATCATTTTAAAGTTGTTTATGTCAAAAATTTGACTTGAATCTTGTTACCAAGTATCTAATGCCTATCTATACCAAATTTCAGGTCATTTAATTGTAATACCAGGGTACAGGAGCCAAAAGTGTCCTTTTTTGGTCAAAAATTGGTCAAAAAATCGCAAAAATAAGCATTTTGTTGCACTGTACACCAAAATTGTTATTGAATTTATATGAAGGTATTATCAAGGCACATCTCTGTCAAATTTCAGCTCATTTGGTTGTAATACCAGGGTACAGGGGCCAAAAGTGTCCTTTTTTGGTCAAATATTGGTCAAAAAATCGCAAAAATAAGCATTTTGTTGTACTGTATACCAAAAGTGTTATTGAATTTATATGGGGGCATTATCAAGGCACGTCTCTGTCAAATTTCCGCTCATTTGGTTGTAATACCAGGGTACAGGGGCCAAAAGTGTCCTTTTTTTGGTCAAAAATTGGTCAAAAAATCGCAAAAATAAGCATTTTGTTGTACTGTACACCAAAAGTGTTATCGAATTTATATGGGGGCATTATCAAGGCACATCTCTGTCAAATTTCAGCTCATTTGGTTGTAATACCAGGGTACAGGGGCCAAAATATACAGTTTTGGTCTAAAATTGACCAAAAAAATCTCAATAAAATCATTTTAGAGGCAGATATGAAAAAAACGGAGAAAAAAGCATCAAGGTATTGGCCCATTCTACCCCTGTGCCAAAGGTCATTTCAGGTCATTCGGTCCAAGAACGGCGGAGATGAATCACTTTGAAGATTTGACAGGAGAAAGAAAGAAAGAAAGAAGAAAGAAACATTACGAATACAATATATTTCACCATACTATGTATGGCTGAAATATAATTAATGTTAAGATAAACCTGTTCTTCAACTGATCTATTACATATAACGTTAAATTCACAGCTAGGATATAAAAACCCTTTCCAACAAGATCTCTTCAGTGTCACTGACGAAAACTAGTGGATGTTAGTTGAAACTTCTGGCCGTTGCTTGAGTAACTACTTTTTGACATATCTTATTACCTGGATGTCTAACCTACATCGACGTAGCTTGGTTCATTGCAGTATTTAAGTACATGCTCATCATATTCAAATGAGGTATTTGGCAAGCAGGCATGGAGAGAGCCTCCTTGGTTAACTAAATATCATAATAACATTCTGGACAAAAAAGGGGTATCATGTTGAATCAACATGGAGAACAATAATGTAGAATGACTGCACATGAGTTAGAAAAATGCGCCTTCATTGCAGCAGCTGTTTTTCATCCATAATAGATTTAGGTCCCGTTACACGTTAAAGTTACAGATCAAGTACTTTGTGAGGGTATATACCTGAATGAGGAACTTTGTTTACACGTTTGTATAGTTGAGTATCAAGTTTGTTATTGTTGCTCAGGTTACAGTTCAGTTCAAGACGTTAAAAAGACTTACTGTGAAGGGTGGAGTCCCCACAATAACTGGGGCGCAGTCAATACTTCTTTATCACCAGCTATAGACTTGGCTTTTACCCAACCCCCGTTGGTCCCCCCTTAAATGAGCCCCAGCGATTTCGCTAAACACATAAGCACAAACACACATCAGGCACTGTAGTGATCCCCTCAAAAGAAATTGTTTTACAAAGAAGTTGCTCAATCCATATCACAAACTACATTTCAGCATGAGTGCATAATATTGGTACATAATTCCAGCCGTGGCATTATAACGGAATAATACATGTACTCTAAACGACAAGAAGAGTTTGGCTGTAGCATTCCCTTGTTGTTCGTGCTACGTTTTTGTTGATCAGCTCAGACGAGCTAAGTCCATGAGTTCATAATTCTGCTATCTTTCAAGTGCTGATGTAGAAATTTTCGTTTGTTTCGATAATTCAATAATATTTCTCTTCTTTGTGACCCACTTTTATTCGTTTGGATGGACAAGGTATAATATATCAACAAATTCTTGTTAATACTTCTTTGTCAACAATTTCCACATTTTTTTTCAATTATTCAACCTCAATGTGTATGGGATGCGTGTACATTACGATTTGACATGTTGACATGTTTTTTGGGCTATTTATGGTAAATCTTACCTTTTGTGTGACTAGCTTACTGTCTCACAGCCATACAACTCCCACCCGATGATCATGAGGTACTGTAGTATTCAAGTCTGCATCAAGTGTTGGCTCTCAATATTACCATACATGTACCACTAACTGTGTGTAGTTCTGTCATTCATTTTTGGTAGCATATAACAGACCTTAATTTTGTTATTATTTGACGCCGATTTCAGTTTTGTTTTGTGGATTTCCAACATTAGTTGAAAGTGGGTCTAAACGCAGAGAAATATTATTGAATTATCGAAACAAACGAAAAATTCTACATCAGCACTTGAAAGATAGCAGAATTATAAACTCATGGACTTAGCTCGTCTGAGCTGATCAACAAAAACGTAGCACGAACAACAAGGGAATGCTACAGCCAAACTCTTCTTGTTGTTAGAGTACATTAGTTGGAAATATGCCTTCGTTCATTACTGAATTTTACACTGTTCAGGAACAAGTGCCTTTTACTATGTGTGTTGAGACAGGTAATTACCTGTCAAAGTGTTTTTTTGTTAGTTTTCAGGAACATCTAGTGTTTATGTCTATCACAAGATGGACAAGGCAAGTTTGACAAGTGCTCATCACCTACTGAGCATACGAAAATCTTCAACCAAACTCTCTACACAGCCTGAATGAAGTATAACTGAATTAAGATATAGTAATGTACATCAAAACAAGATACCTCCTGTCCCATTCCTTTCTTTTGATACATGAAAGCAAAGCGAGCTTGCCCCCCCCCCAAAAAAAAAACAAAAAATTAATAATCTTTGCATCATTTCAAAGGTGGACAAGAATTGCGTTTTTCATAAGCCTAATACACCATATTGTTTCAGGTTGCCCAAGCACTTCAAATTGAGTTTTTAAAGATTTCAAAGTTGTTTTTTGAGGGAAAAGGGACAAGTTGGTGTTTTCAGCCCAGTTGTTGCTTTTTCGTAACACGCAAGCGTTTTTTGCCGGGGCGCCGCAGGCGCCCGGCTTTGTCCCCGGTTTAATGGTTCGTCCTTGGATGGGTCTGCTATGGTCGCAAAATGTACCGTGCGTTTTTACGACAATTCTCAGCCCTTCTCAGCCCTTCAAATAAACGCAATGTACCGTGCGTTTTTACGACAATTCTCAGCCCTTCTTAGCCCTTCAAATAAACGTTGTAAGAATACTGTTTATCCATGACCTCTACTCGTACAGAAAACATTGCAGCGCTCATTAGCAAAGTCTAGGAAAGGAAAATGTTTCTTGATTTGCAGTAAAACACTGGTCATGTAACATTTGAGGAGTTGTCGTTAAATCGCACGGTTCATTTTGCGATAGCGTTGACGGGTCCGGGTATTTAGCGGAATAACCCGGAATAACCCGGAATAACCCGGAATAACCTTAATAAAGGATGAAAGCTACCGAAATACAGTGTGCTTTGATAAGTTAAGATCGCAGAATGCAATATTTTGGCATAAAATAATGTATATATGGCCATGGGAACAAGAAATATTACGGTTATTCCGGGTTATTCCGGGTCATTTCGGGTTATTCCGGTAAATACCCTCACGGGCGTTGACGGTGCGGAGGAGGTGAGATTTTTATCGTACAGAAATTGGTACAGTTTGTAAAGTTATCTTTCTGGAATTCGGATGTATTAAAATATAACATTACATTCTAAGGCGTAGTGTCATGTGAGTAAAATGAGCACGACATTTGACGAAAGATTTTGTGGAGGGTATACAGTCAAGTTTATTGTGCAACGATTGGAACAGTTTACGTGCGGGTGGGAGGGGGGCGTGCGTCTATATATGCAGCTGCAGGAGGTCCTGCAGGACATTTTCGATCGTAAGAGTAACGTACAATTTGAAAAGATAGTGATCATGAATTCGGACACATTGAAACATATTTCCAAGGAACGGTATATAGTTTTTTTAGTAAAACCAGTGTGTGGGGATTGACGAGAATTTAGATAGTTTAATGGTGCACTGTGCTTGAGCCGATGCGAGGCATTATGCAGGGCATTTTTGATTGTAAAAATATCGTACAAGTTGAAAAGATGGATCGGATTCTAATACATTAAAACATACATTTCCAAAGAATAGTAGAAAACAACGGATTGTAGCTAACTGTTAAACAATCAGCAAAGCAGTTGGCAAGATGTCACACCTGAACTTTTGTAGATTTTTGCTTTTTGTTGGTACTAGTAAGATGTTATGTGATCAAGACAATATTTTCTTTCTGTTTCAGTGACGCCTTAGACTGTTCTCTGCTATATATACAAGTGACACAGTAATATACAGAAACTTACAGCTAGCAAAAGTCTGTACTCAATAAGATTTTACACAGTACACATTTATACTTCTTCTGCTGAAATCTACGCATTACATTTTGCATCCAACCAAAGAGGTTTGAAAGAGAGTCCTTGATCCAACCAAATTAGACCTTGAGACCTATTAACAGATCATTGATCACTGTGCATTTTGCACATACCAGACTCAATCGTGCCACTGAGCACTGCATTTTGCACACACCAGACCAATTGTGCCACTGAGCACTGTGCATTTTGCACACACCAGACCTATCGTGCCATTGAGCACTGTGCATTTTGCACACACCAGACCTATCGTGCCATTGAGCACTGTGCATTTTGCACACACCAGACCAATCGTGCCATTGAGCACTGTGCATTTTGCACACACCAGACCAATCGTGCCATTGAGCACTGTGCATTTTGCACACACCAGACTCAATCGTGCCACTGAGCACTGTGCATTGTGCAAATAAAGTCAAGCAAAGAACACATATATTGTGAACAATGTGTGAATCTATTTTATCGGGAAAATACCACCAAGGTGACATCATTTTCAGTGGAGATAATAGAGGCAAACAATGCACTGCAAATGCTTTAATGGCAGTTGTTAACCACAGTACTTGCAGACAAGCAATTACCTGGACAAGTACAGACCTTGATGGTGTACTTTTTCAAGGAGATGCACTATACACCTACATAAAACCATCACTAAGATCTGGTGTGGAGTTCCTCTCCGTTGATGATATTCCAGACTATTTGCAACTTTACAACAATACTGTACGTGTATCAATAAAAGAGTCTTACACTGGAGACATATTTGCCACAGAAGCAGTCTATCCTTATTACACCTTAAAGAAAGCCCTAGAAGCAGCATTTGCTGAATCCAACACTTGTCTTTTCATAACAGCACATGGAATAACTGGTTCAACAGTAGCATTGTTGCACGCTGATAACAAGTATTTTGTTTATGACTCACATGCCAGAAGTCCCATAACAGCATTGCCAGATAGCCATGGCACTTCTACTTTAAGCATGCACAGTTCAAACAGCAATCTAGTTTCATTCTTGCAACAACTTAACTGGAACACAACATGCAATTTTGAGGTTGTCCCAGTACAAGCAGAAAATGTTTTCTTATCAGTTGAACCTACTGGTATACACATTATCAATCTGACTAGCAATGTTTCTTCTATGATTGAGTCAGAAAACTGCTTTCAAGTTCAACAACAACACACATACACCTTGGTTAAACCAGAGTTTGTATCTACGAAAGAGAACCTACAACAACCAAACACAGCATTTCCATTTGCACCACATTGTAACCAAAGTACTGGGAAAAACATTGTGCCATGCACCACAAGCAAACATCCAAGTGCTATGCCAGAGAACAGGAATGAAGGCCTCTTGAATCAATTAGTAATGTCACCAAATGCAGCATCAAATTTAAATGATAAAAAAGTGCAAGGTCTTGCAATCCAAAGCGCAATATGCAAGGACAAACAAGAAAAACAAACCTATCAACAGAAGACAGAGAGTCTTGCAGAACAAAGAACATCATACAAAGCAAAGAAAGCAAATGAGACCTGTGAGCAAAAAGCAGCACAGCAAAGAGCATCATATAAAGCAAAACGAGCAAATGAGACCCCTGAGGAAAAAGATGAAAGACTTGCAAAACGAAGAACATCATACAAAGCAAAACAAGCAAATGAGACCCGTGAGCAAAAAGATGAAAGACTTGCAAAACGAAGAGCTTCATACAAAGCAAAACAGGCAGATGAGACAACTGAGCAAAAAGCAGATAGACTTGCACAGGAAAGAGCAAAACGAGCAAATGAGACCCCTGAGCAAAAAGACGATAGACTTGCAAAACGAAGAGCATCATACAAAGCAAAACAAGCAAATGAGACCCCTGAGCAAAAAGCCGAAAGACTTGCAAAACAAAGGACATCACGCAAAGCTAGCAAAGCAAAAAGAGCTGAACAAGAATCTTCACAAGAAAAAACGCAACGACAGAGGAAAAACTGTGATAGAGTGAGAAAAACATTGGCTACAAAATATGTTAGAGAACATAGCATAGACTATACCAGTGAACAATACAAATCAGACTTTCCTGCATTTCATTGCTATATAAAACAGCAGCCAAAGTACTACTGTAGCATATGTAGACAATTGTTATTTCATGACCAAGTGCGAAACTGCAACAATGCTGTCATAGACAAAATAGTCAATGATATTTCTGGTCAACATCATCTCTGTTCAAAGTGTTTGATTTGTCTTGAAAAAGACAAACCCATACCCAATGCTTGGACTAACAATATGGATCCAGGTGACATTCCATCATGCCTGAAACAACTCAGTAGAATGGAAACAAGACTTGTCAGTTTGAAATACACCTTCATCAAGTTAATTGTATTACCAGGTGGACAATTTGGTGAACAAGGTCAAGCCATAAGTTTCCCTACCAACATTGAAACTACTTGCCAACTGTTACCACATAGCCAAGATACAGCTGGGCTAGTAATAGTACACCCTTGTCAGACAAATGAAAGTAAAACACAAAGAACAGACCCACAACACATTGTACGATTTTCCAAAATGCATGAAGCTCTTACATGGCTGGTAACGCATAATCATCTATATTCACATGTGAACATAGCTACCTTTGAAAACTGGGTAAAAAAGTCAAGTGAATTCAATCCAATGATCACAGACGCCAATGAACCAGACTTCTCAAGTGCACCTTCTACTGTCCAAGAACTCTCAGCTTTTCCCTGTAACTACATTAATCCAAATGTCCAGTTACAATCTCTGTTGCAGAATGTAACAGACAATGTCCCAGTGATATCACTACCACGTGAAACATCACCACCACAAAGCATATTTAAAGAGACTGATCTTGAGGAACACTGTTTTCCACAGTTATACCCATATGGTAAAAATGGCTTCAAACAGACGCGTGATGTACAACTAACAGACTTACAGTACTTCCAATCACGTTTGCTCAATATCAATGATTGCTGGAGAAAAAACATCCCATGGCTCTTCTTTGCCTTGAACTCGTATGAAATCAAGAAATTGTACAGTCAGATATCCATTGTATGTAGAATGCAAAAGCAGAGTAATGTTAGATCACAATCCATAGCACAGCCACTAACAGCAGGCGATCTGCATCATGAAATTGATCAACATGTTGAAAGCACATCATACACTTTTATGAAGAATATACGTGGAACAGCAGCTTACTTCAAGGACCAACTGCTAAACTTGCTAGCAAAAATAAACACTATTGGACCACCAACATGGTTTGTCACTGTGTCTGCTAATGATTTAAACTGGCCAGAATTGTTCATGACCCTGAATCCTGACCTGACCTATGAAGAAGCTAAAGCATTACCACAACAAGACAAATGGAACCTAATGAGATCAGACCCTGTCATGTGTGCGATACACTTTAATAGACGCACTGATGCACTTCTACGCTTCATACTGAAGAGTCCACAACATCCCATTGGTAGAATCAAAGATCACTGGATTCGTGTGGAATTCCAATTAAGAGGTTCTCCACAGTGAAATTTCTGTCACGAAGAAAGAACGACAATGCACATCCGGGACCTCTTCCCGCCTTTGGCTGTGGTCTCGCACCGGAGTTTCTTTTACGATTTTTATATCCGGCACACAGCGCACACAAGGGATACAATTCCGCCCACAAAAGTACGCCGGAAAATCCAATTATACCAGTGAACAAAGGTTTCCAGCCAACTTCCCATAGATTTTAGATATAAACTTCTAGTTTAATAATGATGCACATTTTACTGGAACACAACATGAAATTTTGAGGTAGTCCTTCCAAATGCGCCCCGGCCAGCTTTTTTTAAAAGCTTTCTTGTTTCATAACTGTGTTATGAATTTCTTGAATGTAGGCGTAAAAGAGAAAACAAAGCTACTTTTTCATTAATTTTGTTCCTTATGGTTGCCACGCTATATCAAATAGATTCTTACCTGAATTTTGTCTTGTACTTCAAACGGTAGCCATGTGTAGAGCCGCCCTCGGCCCCCCATGCACGGCTTGACTAGTGACAGGCCGCACGGTTTCTCCTACTGGTTCTGTGCCTCCTACTGCGTCGAAGGTGTTTTTAATGTAAGCATATGCATGCACATGTATTACTCCGCGTGGGAATACTAAATGAGTTCGGTCTCAAAAACAATTGGGCCAAAAAAACTGCATGTTTATGTCCACATAAATTCCCTTCAATCGATCGCACCTGATATCAAATATGTATTTTAGATAAAAGCTGACATCCGAGTGATCCGAGATGACGACATCCAAGCGGTAGATCGGACGTGGCAAGGTGGACGTAAACGCTGTCTGGCTCTGAGTACTGCGGCTAAGCACTGACGTCATGTCGGCGTAATGTATTTGAGGTAGCAGAACAGTATTTATCCGTGAACCCCGTCAAAAGTAGTTCGGGCACAAAGTATTGCGTTACAACTGAAATTCTTCTTCAAACGTCAGCGAGTCAAAAACTGTGGTGAATGGTAAAAGAATACGCCAGTTTTGAGGCTGCATGAGTTAAGTTATGACGTGTGTGTGTTTTTTTTTTGGTTGGATTGAATTAGGCGCATGAATCAGGTTACCGTCAACTGCTGCGTTGGCTGCAATATGGTGACCTCCGCTGAGGGACGTCATTTCACAAGGGAACGACCAAACAAACGTACGCTTATTTTCACATATACTTTGCATATTGTACCCCGAAATTGAACATACACAATTGTTGCAAATTGATTTTACATCCTGCTACAAATGTTGAGGCGTCGAACCTCATCACTTACAAGGGATTGACCAAATTGTAATTGACCCTTGAATGTTCTTCTTGAGCAGTTTTCAATGTATTGCAAAGAGAAACGTCAGCGTACTGCGGGTACTGCAGGTATATAAAGATCATTCTGATCATTTTCATTCAATCACTACTATTGACGTATAATGTGATAAAGAACTTATAACCTACTTCTATATGCTGTGCCCTTTATTTGCTTTACCTATTATGCCTTACCTTGTCTTCCAGGGTGACTGTCCTGATTCAGTGGAAACTTGGCGTAATCTGGTCTTGTGATGTCTGTTTTATGATGAAGTGGAAATGATCCGGAAGTGCAAACTAGGCTCTCTGTCTGACCTGATCTTTCAAACTAGCAGAATGATTCATATGACGCTAAATGGGAGGGGTGAACGGGGGTTGGAGCGAGTATATACATCGGAAATTAGGAACAATGATAGATACAAAATGAAGATAGTGTAGGTTGTTTGCATGTTCTAGTCATTTTTCATAATACTTCTTGGCATAGGTATAAAAAGTGGAATGCTTTTAATCACTAACGGTAATGGCGCACGCCGCACGGGGGCGTTCACCACCCTGAACACTGTCCTTGAGCATGTGAAGACAGGCTAATGGGAGAGGTAGTCTGTTCTAGACGGTCAAGTCTATGCGGCGGTACAGCCGGTCTCACATGGTGCAGACCGCCGTACGTTAGTCCAACTCTTGTAGCTTCGCAGGCACGGTTTATATGTATTTGGCGACCCTTCAGGGGCGACGCCTAATGGTATAGTCTTGTTGCTGCTTTAGCTAAATAACATTGAATTTAGTGGTTGAACAGCATTAGTCAAGAGGGTATGGACGAATCGCTTTAAAGTTTGGTATGTGGTTAAGTCTTGGTAAGTATTGGAGCTGTTGGCTATCCTTGGTACTGGAGTAGAACTTCTGGCTTTTCAATCTCGTAATCGTGTCCTAAATTAGGCGTACATCCCTTATCATATGCTGCGGTCAGAGTTCCAAACTTTGGCCCGGTCGGAATGTTTGCGGAAACGAAAAGAAATCTCGTGTTTTTTCCAGGTTTCGTAACAGCATACAGTGGTCATTTCGTCCTCTGAAGTTTTCGTACATTCTGCGCATGTCAAGGCGCTACAACAATACATCAGAAAGGTACAGATATGCAAATTATAGATACTTAATGTATACTGGTGGGTGAAAACAGTGAATAGCATGCAATAGTTTTCGATCATTAATATATTTCCAGAAACCATTCGTTGTATTTCCATCTAACTCAATGGATTGTAAGAAATCAGGTTAATGACAAACCCAAAACGTCCATTTCTGCCGTCTTTCGCTTCAGGCACAAAAAAGCATGGCCCAATGCAGTTGTGATCCATACAAGAATGACATTGAAACTCCTTCCAAATATCCATGAACTTGAGAAGAACTGTAGTCAAAGATATTTCTCGTTTTTTGTCGGTGGTTAGTTCTATAACAGCCTGCTTGACAATTTTGGAACATGAAAATCGTAGAACAAACTACGAAAGTGGCAGCATGGTAATCATGAGTAGTCTAAAAAATAAAGAACTATGAAGTCAGAAGAAACAAATCCTTGTCCACAATATAATTTGATTGTTACGTAAGGCAGCATAGGTCCAAAGGCATCAAAAGGTAAAGTTGTCAAATTGCTTCGATGCCATTAAAATGTAAGAAAATATTGATATCTGCAAAAAAAGCGTACGTTTATTTACTGATGCCAGGCAATATGCATATATAATTCGTATCAACCAGTTATTGTGAAAGGTACATATAAAGATAGCTCATAGACGTTTTACGCCTTTTGGGGTTAATGTCAATGCTATACCATCACCACACAAAGTGCAACGCTACAATACACATATGCCAATCCAAGAATCTTGACTGTGTTGTTTTTGATTAAACAGCTTGCATCACCTTTCTTAGTATCATTATGTACCTAACTCTACCATCAATGGTGCAATATTGAGTAATAAGCCATTATATGTCAGTCCTAGTCTAACTTTAAGTCTACCGCTGGAGCTGCATGGTATTTCTAATCACAGAATATCATCATCATCAGGCATTCATGGACAGACAACTACGCTGTTACCTCTTGCCACTTTCGCTCTGCTATAGCAGGACTGCATGTCAAATTTACCATCTGATCCCCAGAAAACCCGGGCGCTTTCTCTTTCGCCTTTCCTCCTCCGCCCTCTGTGCTTGTCTGGCAGCTTCAGCCTCAGCTTCAGCTGCTCGTCTCTTTGCCTCTTCTGCAGCCCTCTCGGCCTCGGCACGTCTCTGTGCCTCGACAGCCCTCGCTGCTTCTTGTTGTGCTGCTTGTCTCCTCGCTGCTTCTGCAGCCCTCTCTGCCTCAGCACGCCTCTGTGCCTCGGCAGCCCTCGCTGCTTCAGCCCTTGCCAACCGTTCCTTTTCAGCGGCCCTTTCTGCTGCTGCCTTGGCCTCTTGTTTCTATCGAGAAATAAGGAGAAATGAATAGCATTAATGAATAAGCGCTAATTTAAGATGAAATTTCTGAACATGTTATCATGGGTGGGTAACTTATAAAATCACGGCTAAAAAACAAACAGGGAGTACTGATCTTTAGAATACCCTAAGCTATCAGAATCTTACTTTGGAAACCCCAAGAAAGATCGCTTCTTCTGAAAAAAAATCGCTTGCCTACAGATCCTTCTATAGATTCGTTGGTGTCGAAAGCTCGATGATGCGCTTGATGATGTTACATGCTGTTCTTTTAATCGCAAAATCGATAAATTTAATGTCACCTACCATTCTTGTGCAAAAATATTAAATAATCCCCACCTTTCTTTGCTCTTCCTTAACCCGACGATCTTCCTCCACCAGCTTGGCGTCGGTGTCCCTGATCGTGTTCCTCCTGGTCGTCTCCGTGGTGCGGAAGGTGTCCAGTACTTTCTCAAATGCTGGGCCTTTTCCAGAAGCTAGGCATGCAACAAGACAGCTATTACTGCAAAAAATGCCCTCTGCCGTAATCTCCTTCTGGTAGAACATGCAAAACATGCACTGCAGATTATCCAACAAAACAGCCGACAGCATGACTGAAATGACAAAACCAACCCTGCAGTTCCAGAAAAGGTTGGAGGGGGCCAAAACCTATAAAACGTCTTCCCGGAGCTGCCACCAAAAAGTCAAGACCATAGAAAATACAAAAACATCTGCTTCAGTATCTGATGAAAAGCTCCATTGAGCTTGTTTTTTTTAATATCTATCCTCATATCAATTATCATTGCAACTCTTCCATGTCTTGCTGAGTTATGCTGACTTATTCATTCGGAAACACATGCAAACAGACAGGCCAAAAACAATTAATCAATACCTCTATTTTCCAAGACTTCTTTGCTTTTCATAACATCAATGTGTATCAGGACATCTCACCTTTTTGCCTGTAGGCGATGTATACAGCATCCACTTCCCTTACGTACGTATTGAATCCGCCGATTCTGTTGTACACACCCCTACCCACTTTCAGTAGGACCTGCTGGTCCACTTCTTTGATGATCGCCTCGCAGAGGTCCCTAGACTTGTCGCTGTTAAGCTTGAGCAGGGCAAGGCGTTCTTTCTCAAGTTTCCCCTGAATGGAAGAAAGAAGGCACAGTGTTAGTTTCATTTTGATAACGCTAGTTCACCTTTATCTGCGTAGTAACCTATATTCGTTGCTTTGAAAACGGGGTGTTAAGCCATACTAACTCGACGATCGGTGATTTTAAATTGCAATACAATATTGCAATTTGATACCACCGTCCGTCGACTTCATATCCCAGTTTTTAAAAACCGAATATAGGGTACCCCTCAGATAAAGGTGAACTGGAAGTATCACTTAATATGTCAATGTAGAACTTTGGCATCTTCATTTTAGCTGCACTGGTGGAAGATATGCATCGAGGATGCCCCTAAGGTAGTTACAGCTTCTACTTTGCATTGGATCTTCAACTGACCTATGTTAACACAATGAATGACAATATAAAGGCCCCTTACCTGGAGGCGCATCTTCCACGTCCCAAGTTTGTCCCACTTCCCCACGTCTGCAGACAGCTTGGAAACTGCCCCCTCCGTTGCAGTCTTGATGCGCCTGTTGCAGGTCTCCTCGTCAGTCGGCATGAGCGACTTCACTGTTTTCTCAACAGTCTCCTGGAACTGTTTCACCTGCTCTTCGTAAGCCCGGCTGCACTCTCCTTCTGCCATGGCCTCGTAAGCACCGAGGACTGACGGCAGGGCGTTTGGGTCGTTGATGGCGTTGACGTAGTACCGCAGAATGTGGAGAAGCCCTGAAACAGATGGCAAGGCCGTTGCCATCATCATCATCATCATTTGTCATCCTCATGATGAGGTGGAACAAGTAAAGTTTGACTTCCAGTACAGTCTGTCAGTCATCGCTGAGAGGAGTTCTGGACCATACAGTCCAGTTTCTAATTCAAAAAGCTTCTTCAAAGTTACCCTTGGGCAAAAGTTTTCTGGCTGGCTCTGTGCTACGAGTCACATGGCCGGCAAGGAGTAGTCGGCGTTGTTTAACAACAGAAGTAACATTTGGTAATGACCCATATAGCTTACTATTTGTTATGTGTTTCCACCATGGTGTATCATACATTACCATTAACATTCTTGTATGAGTACCATCAAATTTGGAGCGTGACGTGTTCATTGTCATGAGCTCATATTATAGTGGCAGCTGAAAGACTTGGAAAGGTTTATGGAAAGGACTGTTCCTTGAGTATGCCCATTTCAATAACTAAATATTGTTGTTATTGTAAGGAAACAATTTCAATAAGTCCGTCGAGAAACAAGCATTTGATATTCTAGATCATCGACCTTGTACCTGAACTCCGAAATGTTTCTGACACAATTTTTCTGAAATTCTGAATGCATTCAGCTGATTTTTCTCTAAAGTGTCTTTAGGAAACAATATATGTATTAGAAGTAATTTTCTACGTTTTATGTTAAACGCCGTACCTGAGGTTCTTATGTCATCTCCGTTGACCCTCTTGACCATGCCGGAGTTCCAGATCTCACGGGTGAAGTTGTCAACGGTGTCTTTGTAATCCGTTTGTAGAACGTCGTCTCCTGCTTTGTCAAGGTTGCTGAAATGCATAAAAGATATCAGTGTAATCCCGTTGTAGCGTCTTGCACAAATGTGTGGTCCTAGGGCTACATAAGTGCATATGGACAACATCCCTATGCATCTGTTACAGACGCAAGGGTAGCTATTTTAGCCTCGTCACTCGGTTGACGGCTTTTGGTCGTTTTGTTGATTGCCAGAAGGACGCCGAATCTCAAAATTGCCCAAAATTGTAGTGCAGTGCATTGTCCGTTAAAATCGGCCGGTCGGCAGGGACTTCAAAGATATTAATGGCTGTCAGAAACATAATTTATTGGAAACAAATGTACCTACCTCAGGATATCGGAGTCTATGGAGGGTGAAGGAATGAGTCGGAGATGCCGTTTAGGGAAGAACGCCTTGACTGCTTCAGTCATATCGTTGTGGGAGCGGATCGCCTTGGTGAGGCCGTCTTTTCGCTCCAACATGACCTCCAGAAACTCATCAGGGGTCAGGCGTCTTCCGTTTCTCTGAACAGAACAAAAATAATTTACGTTCAGGCTACAAGTAAGCTACTCGGATATTTTTTCTTAAGAATCTCTTAAATCATATTTTTCGGACATCTTTTTCAAAGGTTCAGTCTTTATGTGTCGAAGGTGAAGGGTATGCTTGAAAATCTAATTCAATGACCCAGTACGCTTTTCTATATGATAAAATTGTCTAGTAAGTAAGTAGACATAACTCTCAGCCTAAGGTGACAGCTCACGCGTCACAAATGCCACAGAAGACCACTCAAGGGACCTATAAAATCTGGTCTATGTGGACAGGTGGTTACTATTCACAGGATTCGTAATTCTTGGCTCAATGGAAAAATCATCTAAGGGACCTAAGTGGTCGCATTGGTCATTTGGTCCTTATGCAAAGTAAACGATACAGTGCAGTATGCAACACAATACGATAGCAAAGTTTACTGATTGAAAAAAAAGATAATTACTTCATATGAGTTGCCTTCAAAGATCTGCATACTATCACAAGTAATGATAAACTATGACACTTACTTGAGGTGGTTTCAGGTGCGCGTCTTGGACGGCGACCCACAGCTCGGGGAAGTGGTTACCAAGGTTGTTTCCTCCGTCGTTACCATCTTTCTGAACACGGACATGCTCTGCGAGATCTCCCATCAACCTGAGGTTGAGAAAGAATGCATTGGACAATGTACTGAACATACTTTTTGTGCAAAACCCCTAATATTGGTAAGCTCCATGAATGGATATGTACATAGCACATTCATTCGTTATCATGGCAACTATAGATAAATGACAACATTTCAATGACATCAGCTATCTGACATACGATAACACATCACCTACCTGAGCTGAGAAACAAAGCTGTGGTCTGGGTTCCCCTGGAGGTTGAAGACCAGGTGGTTTGAAAGCAGGGTGGCCAAAACCAGATACTTCATGTCTTTCTCGTTCTGTTCCTCGTCAGAGTAGTCACCCAGGCCTGCAAAGAGAGTTTTGCATTCGTTACTCGCTTGACACTTTATAGACTTAAATCTAACGTTAACATTCATTTCTTGTGCAAATATTGAACAAAGATATTCAATTGACACAGCCGCTGTTATATTTGCGGTCCCCAACGGCTACGTTTGAAGCCCCAAACGGTTACGTATCGTATCTGTAAGCAGCGACATCTAAATCTATATCTGCAGTGCAATGTGAACCAGTAAGAATTGCCCTGGGAAAGGTGACAGTCACTAAAACGTCGATGTCGGTGAAATTAAAATAACAGATTCTCTTTATTCATTGTCTTACTTACCTGATTAAACTATTCATGGAGCTGAAAATATTCTTTTTCCATACATTTCCGTATATTTGCGTAGTCGTTTACCAAAATATTACTTTACCTTCAGTGTCGACAACCATCAGATATCGGTTGGTCTGAACGGGATGGGGACCGATCCAGAACCAGAAATCTTTTGTTTTAGACTCCATTTCGTCTCCAAGTGGGAATCCAGACTTCCTTTTGCACAATAGATTGGCAAAATGGGATTTTCCCTTCCTCATCGGCCCCACCACTGCCACCACGTCCACGGAGCGAGGCTGGAGGTTGGAGATGATCCTCTCCGCTTCAGGTGAGATGTACACCTGTCTCCGGTTGTCCACCACCCGCGTTGATGTCAGCTTTACTGGACCATTCATGGTTCTTTCTGTGGATGATAGAAAATATGTCAGGGACTGCTAAACCTATTCTAGAGATTCAGTTGTCTGTTCTAATTTTCTGTTGGTATACTTTCTTCCAGTGGGGTCCATACTTTACACCCCAAGCCGGATGGTTGCCCTCTCGGAAATCTGAAAATGAAACCTTTATGTCATGCTGAAACTGAAAGTACATGACATCATACCGAAACCATCGCCTGATGACCAGTCTGTGTTGACGTATAAATCATTGTCCAGATGTCAGTATCATCAGATATACTAATGCAATCCTACTGAACCTGAATTTTTTAAAAATGGCCACGTTACTGTACCATCATAACACCAATACGCCATACATACGGCGCAATAAGAAGCAAAAAACACACAAAGGCACTCAACAGTTTATGTTAGTCCGAAAGAGAAGAAGCTGATGTTATCTATTGTCCCGCTTCCAGACATTTTCATATTCTTCTGCCTGGTTTCTTCTTTTCGGAGAGCTTTTTACCTAGACTTATACAACACGGTAGGACAGTTACAGTTTGTTCAGATAGTTTGTAACGTCCCATACAATACCTCCATTTATCGTATGTCTACATGCATGAACGATATGAGACAATATGATAGGACAATACCGCCTCCTTGTGATATAAGTTGTCATTCATGTGTTACTCCGGAAAGAATGCCGAGCCAAATAGAATACGGCTGCATGAACATGTTTGTTTCTTTAAAGCGGTGAGAAATTCCCAAAAAAGTCTCGCTAGCCCAGCTGATATGAAGCCTCAAAAAGCTGGGAGCTTGTTTGTAACTAAAGAAATTAGTCCTGGGGTCGTGAGCTAACATCGTGACCGCAAATCTTGCCCCCCTTTTTGTTACACAATGAAGGGTAAATTTGCTAAACATGAAATGCATGATATCAATATATTCCCCTTAGTTTCATATGGAGCGCGTCCATAAAAAGTACGTATTCATGAATGGGAAGTTGAATCTCATGTCATGAATTAGACCATTTACGGCAAGTTTATAATCTGACCTTTGTTTCCTCTGGATCCACCGGAACAGTTTAACAGCAGTCTCGTCTTTCGTGCACCCAGCAGCAGACAAAGGGAACAGATAACTTCCTTCCTTCCTTATATTACACTCAGGTGAGACATGATGTCATGGCGAAAATCTAGGAAAATAACCTTATTAGGAAATGATACTAAAATGGGAAGCATAACGTCATGCGTACCGAAACTGGAAGCACTACTGCATCAACTTTGTCACAGGTGAGACTACTACCTAGACATCACGTCATACCGAAACTTTGGGTATCACCTGGCATATCTTGATGAGGTCATGTTGATAGTGAAAGAGAAAGGTTATTGAGCGGTCACCAGTACACTCCACAACGTTATGGCATAGAGAGCTGGTCTAAATGACAATGGTAACATATGTCAGTATCATTCTTTGTCATGTCTTGCTTTTAGGGTGAAAACATGCTACACATGGGTACTGCTTACAATATCAGAATATTATCAATAACTCTTCAACTGAAGTATTAAATGAAAACACTGCTGAGATGGTACAGTCGGTGTGCTCGTCACGCTAACTGGGCACCATATGTTAAGGAACATCTAGGGTGTTTTATTACATAAACGGTTTATTTAGTACTTGCTCGGCCTTTCCTCATATTACAGTGCATGGAAATTCCTCAAATAACAAATAATCGATTGAGCATTATCTGAACATATGAACACGATGAAGAGTGTTTTGATGCCCTATTTTCCACTGTTTGAAAGTCGAAGTATGTCTCAGTACAGTCTGAACAGACATCAGATCGCGGGTCATTGAACAGACACTGCCTCTGGCATTGTTTTGTCGTGTCAGATTCAAAATTTTCCACTGGTCCGCGTCGATAGCCATTTTAGAATCACAAAAGGATAGATAGGCTCCCATTGTTAACAGACCCCTTCCAACTACTTTTGTCTGATTATAAACTGGCTTCACGTATTTTGTAACAAACGTTTAAAATGCAACCACCATCTTACGTCACGGTTTTGTTAAGAGAGGGGGAATCCCCAGTAGATACCGACATTTGTATTTACGGAAAATCCCTGACAGATGTTCATAGTAGATGCGCTTGGGTCTTTTTGTCTGTGTACCTGTCGATGAACACAATCTCGTCATTGTCTTTTGTCTCTTCTTAAATGATGGATAAAGTATTCTTCACCTCAGACATAGTTCAGATAATAACATAATATTATTATGTTTCTATTGCTACGTATACTGACATGGTGCTGTCCCATATACGTATTCTGTACCTGCCGCTTGCCGCACATGTACGAGGCAACATACAAGAAAGTTCCACGAAATAACCAGTATCGTCTAGCTTTTGTCTCTATCTATCAACAGTACCAGATAACTTCCCTCATGTCGTTTGTTACGCTCAGTTTGGTAAGGCAAGATGCCATAGGGATACTAAGATGGAATAGGAAACAAAACGTCATGCCAAAACTGACATGATGGCATTACAGTGTTATCAGACTGTACCGAGATTAACATCAGGATGCTATCCCGAAATGTCTGTATTACCTGATGTGTTGAGATACGATCATAATCAAACGGAAATGTTATAATGTTGTCAACAATAACGTTGTACACTGTTGCGCTTTACAATGCATGACAAGACGTTACGGCCCCTTTCCGATAGACGGCGCTGCGCTGCGCTGTCACTGCAGGATACAGGATACATTATATGTGTAACCTTTGATTTCATGCTGAGTATAACAGCATGTAAAAGTGTGACTGAGAGGCTGAGAGCTGTAAAAGTGTGACTGAGAGGCTGAGAGCTGTAAAAGTGTGACTGAGAGGACAGCAAAATGCACAAAAGTGTACAAAAATTCGTTTCTATATACATGTAAAATTCGTTGAGAGTTCTGTCAAATTCTACGTCGCAGAGAGAGCTTGGCGAGAGCGCCGTCTTAGTGGAAAGGGAGTATAAGGAAAAGTTCCTCAAAACAAAAGTATAAATCTAGATTTTCTCCTCTGCTCTAGGTCTTCTCAACAGTAGACCTAGCGTGTATGTATCAGCAGTAGACAAAGAGTACAGGTAAGTCCTTTCTTTATTGCACTCTGGGAAGGCGTGGCGCTATATAGGGAAACTATGCTTAAGTGGGAAATATAACGTCATACCGAAACTAAAAGTATTATTGCATGAGGTCATAGCGGCACACCTGTCACTGGTAGTCTGTATAAGATAAACATCATAACGATATCCCGATGTTTGCATCTCCTGGCAGTTGAGATCATACCCAAACGGAAAGGCATAAACTACACTAGTATGCTTTGCAATACCGCGACAAAACTCTCACGACTTCAAATGATGACAGCACACAAATCAAAAGGCATCAAAAGTTGAACTGTAGTTTTCAAATGTCATAAGCTAAAAGGATATATGCAGGAAAAGCATGATCTTATCACTGATGCCAAAGAATGACAATTTTATAGGTAGTCTCATACTAGTAGACTTTTAGGGGCAATGGGTTGTTATTCTGTTTTTATAGGGCACGGAAATAGGGCTCTCTTTCCACCAACCGAATACCACAGAATTTAGGTGACTATTTTTACCCCTCAGTGAAGTATATACATGTAGGTTTCATTGCCATTTAACACAGTTGGTTGAATCCAAATAGTTACATCGGTATTGTGATAGATGTATATCATTTTAGGGTCTAAACAACCCGAGTGAAAGATTGCTTTAGAGAAACAAGACCAGAAAGGTTTCCATGGTTTCTGCCAAGCTCCCTGACACCTACGTTATCAGATTTGCGATGTGTGCATGCAGCGACAACTGAGTCATCAGATACTGTGCATGTATGGAATGTCATCAGAGAGCAGGCTGCTGAGGTTCTTACAGGGGTTCAAATGGCGTCTGAATTTACCATAAAATCCATACATGGCTATTAGTAGGTTTTCACATAAAAATGCTTGGTATCCAAAATTCCAAATTGAAACCTTTTTTTGTTCATTTTCCGATCTGCCACTTTATATTGTCATTCGAGTATATGCCACTTAAAATTCAGGATTGTTCTTTGCGCCGCTATTCTTACAAAACTAATGACATAAATTGACAACATTAAGTGCACATTAGCATTATGACCTTTATTTCCCACAAAGCGCTCTATAGCAACATAACATGAAAGATCTGAGGAAAATCATACATGGGCCAAAGGTAATAGTTACCAGTCGACTAGTCTTTTCAATGTATGTTTGTGATAGGTAAATCAACATGCCAAGTTTTAATCAGAACCGTCCTGGGTTTACAGTAATGTTAAAAGTACATTTGTGCTACCTTGTAAAGTAAATGTTTAACATTACAATACATGTATGTCAATCCTTTCTACAAGAATGTTTCTAATTGAACGAGAACAGCTCACCTTTCACCTTTCAAGAGTACCTAATGCTACCTTCAACAGTGTAATAGTATAGGGTTAATGACCCGCTTTCCTTCGGCGTGTACGGTACCATTATTCATGGTCGGTTGCTGTAACCACCGAATAAAGCAACCGGGTACGCGCAGTTGTCATATGTCGAGCCGTGACGACTCAGCTCCAAAGAGCGCATTACATTAACGTTACATAGCAACGTTAGCGAGATCCAGTTTGTTTGTCCGCCTTTTTTATTGCTGGCCGGGGCGGATTCTTGCTCTCCCAACCTTTTGAACCTTCTTACCTGTGTGACTGGGAGATAAAATCTCACCTGCACCTGCCGTAAAGTCACTGTTTGTGCTCTATTCGCATTTTTTTCGTCTTTTTGTGGCTCTCGTTCCCAACGTTGTAAGGATTCCGCTACTTACTAATGGTTGACAGTGCCCTGAGAACGAGACCTTTACCCCGGATACGGGTCGTATATGGAATATAAATGACCTGGGTTATGGAGAAAATGGAGCCTTCTGATTGGTCGACGTCGTCTGGCTATATGATGATGAGTGAAAACCATTATGTATCAATCCTTATCTATTTTGGTGTATTTACCTTTGCAGCTGTATCGTTTTCTAATTATATTATTCTGAATATCACTCTGAGCTAGGACAGCACAACTGCATGTTCAATAGGTACGGGGGAAAGTTTTTGTCATCAAAACCATCTTCTGCGCCTTTTCCGCCTTAAACTTGCTTGTGTCGCAGTCTGTCTTTCCTTCGCAGCTTCAACAAACCGCAGTATCCTCGCTGCTTCTTCAGCCTTCTCGGCCTCAGCGCGCCTCTGTGCCTCGGCGGCCCTCGCCGATTCAGCTTCCGCCAGTCTTACCTTTTCAGCGCACCTTTCTTCTGCAGCCTCGGCCTCTTGTTTCTATCGAAAAAATAAGGTATCGCCCATAAATATGCATTCAGGGCACAGACATTACTTTGGGGTATTTTTATTCGAAATTTGAATTTTATCTGTTGGTAAATTGACACTTTCTGAATATTTGGGGTCGTGTGGAGACGAAAATTCGAAATAAATTCTAAAGTCGTTGAACAAAATCGACAAATTATGTGACGTCCTCTGGGTACTGAAAATCCTTTCACTTGGTCTTGGCTATAAGAAACCTATTTGGAAATATCCAACGTTGCATGGCGTGTGCGAAGATTGCTTCTACGGAAAATAATTTTTGCCTACAAATTCTCAACCGGATTCCTTGGAGTCAAAACATTGACGTTATAAGTAATCCAATTTTCTATCCAACTAACGAAAATGGTATCACTTTTTGGTCGTTCTGTCACCAAAAAACTATACATTTAGTGCGTCGATGAAGATTAGATCCAAATTGTCTTCAGCTTGACTTTGTCTTACAATGTCTTCTATTGGACATATAAAATTGTCTTCATTCATATTTAGGGTATAAAAAAATCAGTTTCTTACTGATCTCTTCAGTGTCACTGTCGAAAGAAAGTGGATACTATCTGAAACGGCTGACCGTTTCCAAAATCATATCCAGTTGCTTGAGTAAGTGCTTTTTGGAATATATCTAATAGCTCGTCTATTTGAAGAATATCATATGGTCCCACCTTTTTCTCCTCATATTTAACCCGACAGTATTCCTCCACCAGTTTGTCGTCAGTGTCCCTGATAGTGTTCCTCCTGGTCGTCTCCGTGGCGCGGAAGGTTTCCAGTACCTTCTCAACTGCTGGGCCCTTTCCAGAAGCTAAATTTGTAATGACAAGGATATTAGAAATAGCTTCTCGATGGCAATGCAAAAAATGCACTGGAAAAATTCACTGTTCAACAAGCCAGCTGAAGGCACGGCAGAAATAACAACCTAAGCTGCTAGGGTGCCAAACCCAACAAAACGTCTTCAATACGTCATAAATTACCTTTCATCAAATACTTTGGAGCACAGAAGATACAAAAAATCTACGACAGTACCAAAAGTAGCACTTAAAAAGCCCCAATGGCCCCTGATCTTTCTCAAGATCTATCTGCATGTCAAATATCATTCCAACTCATCCATATTTTTATCTATATTATTCGGAAACACATACAGTCAAAAAAATACATTCATTTTTACAGGCTGGCGGTAATGTATTTCGTGTTCTTTGCCTTTCTTCACTTTCCTGTATATCAGGACATCTTACCTTTTTGCCTGTAGGTACTGTATACATCATCCATCTCCCGAATGTACGTGTTGATTCCACCGATTCTGTTGTACTCGCCCCTCCCCACTTTCTGTCGGACCGGCTGGTCGACTTCGTTGATAATAACCTCGCAGAGTTCCCTAGACTTGTCGCTGTTTAGCTTTAGCAATGCTAGGCGTTCTGTCTCCAGCTTCCCCTGAAGTGGAGGGAACAAGGCACAGCGTTAGTTTCATTTTGATAACATTAGGTCACTTTTTCGGCGGGGTAACCTATATCCGTTGAATGATTATGAAAATACACTGATATAGGTTATCCCGCGGATGAAGGTGAACTAGTAATACAGTCAAACCTGCCCAAGACGACCATTCGGGCAACGGACAAAAGCGGTCGATTTTGACAGGTGGGAAGAGTATCGACTCACAACATGCCCGATGCATAGTAAAAATTTTCTGTACGATGTACCTTTCGAATTCAATGCCTGCCATGATGCCCGGTACGTCCGGATAGCGTACGTACCCCCCGGGTGAATGTACAGTAATTTGTTGGACAAAAGCACTAATACAGATCAGTCAAAATCCGACGTAAACTGGCCGATTTTGGCACAAAATCGCGCTAGTCATCATCGAAAATCGATGAAACCTCAAGGTTGAAAAGGACGCGGTCGTTATGGGCAGGGATTTAGTCCTGTGCGGTCCCAATATTTGGCGGTCGCGTTGACCAGGTGGTCGTTGAGAAAAGGTTGCTTAATGCTTAGGTCAATGGGAAAATTTTCGGAACCGAGAAAAAGCGGTCGTAATGGCCAGGTGGTCGCTGAGAAGAGGTGGTCGCTTGGGCAGGTTTCACTGTATTACTTGATATGTCAATGTAGAACGTTGGCATCTTTCGTGACTTCCTATCGTGAAGCTATCCATTGAGGATGCCCCTACCTAAGCTACAAATTCTGATTTGCATTGGATTTTCACTGACATACGTAAATCGCCCTGTAAACACAGTGAATGACAACATAGAAGCCACTTACCTGGAGGCGTTTTTTCCATGTTCTGTCTTTGTCCCATTTCCCCACGTCTGCAGACAGCTTGGATACAGCAGTCTTTGCTGCAGTTTGGATTCTCCTGTTGTAGGTCTCCTCGTTTGTCGGCATCAGTGGTTTCATCGTTTTCTCCACGGTTTCCTGGAACTGTTTCATGTGTTCCTCTGTGGCCCGACTGCACTCTCCTTCTGCCATGGCCTCGTAAGCACCGAGGACTGACGGCAGGGCGTTTGGGTCGTTGGTGGCGTTGACATAGTATCGCAGGATATGGAGAAGACCTAAAAGGAATAAGTAATCCATGGAAACACATTTGAATCGTGCTTATAAAACCCTTTGATAAGTAGCACACTTACTAATTTGGTTGCCTTTTCTTAATTATCTGCTGAACAAAAACATCATGCGGATATATATACTAAAAATGACATACCTGTGTTTTTTATGTCATCTCCGTTGACCCTCTTGACCTTGCCGGAGTTCCAGATCTCATGGGTGAAGCTACTAACAGTATCTTTGTAATCCTTCTGCAGAACGTCGTCCTCCACTTTGTCAAGGTTGCTGGAGAGCCCAAAAGCAAAACAAAAATTACTGCCGAGAATTTGTATCTCACAGATTCATGCCGATCGATTTTCTTAGTGTTGGACAGGGGCTTCACATTAACTGATGGCTGGTAGTTTTTTTTTTCTGCTTTGAAGCAAATGAACATACCTCAGGATGTCTAAGTCTGCGGAGGGTGCAGGAATCAGTCGGAGATGCCGCTTCGGGAAGAAAGCCTTCACTGCGTCAGTCATGTCGTTGTGGGTGCGGACCGCTTTTGTGTGACCGTCTTTTTGTTCCAACATCACCTCAAGAAACTCATCAGGGGTTAGGCGTGTTCCTTTCCTCTGCATTTAACAAAAATGATTTGTGTAAACTGCAATGAGTGGTTAACATGTCGCTTAAACGGCCTGCTTGGACATTTTTCTTTCTCAATAATTCCTTTAATCAAATAAGTCTGAGTTGGTATGAACCTAAGGTAATGAAAACTATTAAAAGTGCTATCCAACTACCAAACCAAAAACGACCCAACACTCTATTTCAAAGAGATGTTTTTACAGTAAATAGGCATTGATTTCAGTCTAAGGCTATCACTTGACAAAAGCATTTAGATACAGTCAAAATTTTTAAAAAAGGCCAATCTGATAAAAGTTTTTTTTTTCTATTTCGACAGGAAAAGATATGAAATTAAGTACCAGTGGAAGCCAGTTAATTGCACCTCGAATAAACGCACACTTCGGGTAATTGCACGGAATCCCCAAATCCCAAACCGTCTCCCATTCACTCCATTGTTAGTGACTTCGCTTATCTGCACGACAAAAAATCACCAACGCCGGATAATTGCACGAAAATTTGTCAAACATCGTCGACAAATTGAATGAAAATGCTTACTAAAAATCGTCAGACACGGTACAAATAAGCCGATAACGGCCTTTGTGAAGTCGCTATACTGACAACATGTATGAAATTGTTATTGGGATGAAAAGAAAGCGATATTGTGGGGTCGGCACCATGAAGAGACGACCGCCCGCTAAAGGTCGTTAAAGCCGGCATTACGATTTGGCAGACAACTTGCTATGACATACTCAATAACAAATGTTCTCTATCTGTCCATTGTCTAATTACGTAATTAGGTTCGCGGGGAAATAATTATGCAGTGGTTTTACGTTCTTGGCAGCCAGTCGGAAACAACACAGCGACTCGGGGCCTACAGACGGACATAACACTCGCCTTGGGCGGTGCAGTGCTTTAGTTTCGTGATCAGGAAGCTACATAACGTATACAGTAACTTACTTTTAGTTTCGATTTCAAGTACCTTGCAGTACGATGTTTCGTGAAGACATGTATATGACGTCCGGAGCACAACAGGTACAGCACTACTGTAACACGTAAATAAACTGTGCGTTGTACTACCTCCTATACCACCTCTCGGCCCCTCCGACCGTGGTGATGCGGTCCAAATGACCAACTCCGCATTATCGCACATGCCGGATACTTGCACGAAATTCGCTGGCAAATTGGGTGTGCAATTAAACGGCATCCACTACTTGTATCAATGAGGAAAAAGTTGTCACATTATCAAGGTAGTCCTGATATACGTAGAGGTGCTCACTTGTACAGGTTTGAATGCTATACCGTTATGCATTGTAGCTGACACATTACAAGTGACATAATACAATAGCAACGTTAAGTGATTGGCAGAAAGTTTGATGTCTCCAAAGATATAGTACTTGCATCTGCTTTATAACACCTACTTGATGAGGTTTAAGATGCGCGTCTTGCACGGCGACCCACAGTTCGGGGAATTGACGACCAAAGTTGTTTCCTCCGTCGTAACCATCTTTTTGGACATGGACATGCTCTGCAAGATCTCCCAGCAACCTGAAGTTGAACAGGAAGATGACTTGCATCGGAGTATGAGGTATGTAAACATGATGGTCGGAAGATGTGTTGTATCAGTGCGTGCATAACGTAATGTAAACTCTAAACACGGGAAGGCATTGATGTACTGAACGTCTTCAGACATAATCCCAAATATTGGCAAGCTCTGGCAAGCAAATAGTAATGTATTACTCTTTCACATGGTAGGACATCGCTAGCTGTTCATCCAACAGTAAACAGTTCCGACCCGGATCCTATATATATTGTCAATCAATTAATCAATCAATCAATCAATCAAATGGTTTACCGGAAGTTCAAACTTGAGTCTTCGTAGCAAAAACATCCATTTGTTGGCCTTTTTGTTTGACTCACATACTTGTTTGTCCCACTTCATATTGGAGTGATTCAATATTCCGAGAACTTTGGCAACGACCACTGGCATTCTAGGCGGTTTACCCTCGAGAGTTATATATTATCACCCATATGAAATCTGATAACAAGCTACCTACCTCAGCTGTGATACAAAGTCCTTGCCTGGGTTGCCCTGGAGGTTGAATACCAGGTGGTTTGAAAGCAGGGTGGCCAAAACCAGATACTTCATGTCTTTCTCATACCGTTCCCTGTCAGAGTAGTCGCCCAGACCTGTAAAAGAAACGTTTTGTAGTCATCATTTGTTATGACACATTATATTCTTGGTGCTAACGTTACAATAATAAACAGCTGCAAATATTGAAGAAAAAGACAATTACATTTGAGACCGCATCTGTAAGCAGCAACACCCTATCAATAGCTGAGCAATGCAATATGAACCAGTTGGTAGAAATAAAACAGTAGTATGAAAAGAGTATCTTTATTCGGTGATTTACCAATCTGATGAAAATATTCATGGAGCTGCAAATATTCTTTTCAATACATGTACATGTGGATAATCTTTTGTCAAAATATTGTGTTACCTTCTGTGTCGATAACCATCAGATACCGGTCTGTCTGAACAGTGTGGGGATTGATCCAGAACCACATATCCTTTGTTTTCGATCCCAGTTCGTCTCCAAGTGGGAATCCAGACTTCCTTTTGCAGAGGAGATTTGCTAGATGGGACTTTCCCTTCCTCATCGGCCCCACTACTGCCACCACGTCCACGGAGCGAGGCTGGAGGTTGGAGATGATCCTCTCCGCTTCAGGAGAGATGTAGATCTGTCTCCGGTTGTCCACCACCCGCGTGGATGTCAGCTTTATTGGTCCATCCATGATATTTCCTGTGAATGATTTGATTTAGATGTATGTAAAAGGCTGCAACCCGTATAGCAAAAATTAATCTGTCTCTCGTTTTTCATGTTTTCCTTACAATAACTTATTACTTGGTACATTTGATACGTTGCAAGCCAGGTAATAAGCGGAAGAGGGTGGATACTTAGAGCAAAGTCATTTTGCCTCAGATGATTCACGAAAAAAGCGTACGTGTTTTACCCAACCTAATTCGACAGTTGGACTTCCTTTTTTCTCTAGAGTCCTATAGAAGTTGAAGTTTTTGCCTCGTGGACGTGCTTTTAAAACATCTACCGAGACCACGTGGTCTACAAATGGCCAAATAAACTAGTACTTGACAAAATCATTTTAACGGCAGCTATATTAAGTAGAAATAGATTTGAAAAATGTTTGGGCGTACTGTCCCACTCTACCCTTGTGCCAAATGTCAGGTCATTTGACCTAAAATAACCAGGATGAATCGATTTGAAGACTTGACCAGAGAAAAAATTAGAAAATGTTTATACGTAAATTCATTCTTTTTATCGCTCAAGGAATCCCTTTACCAAATTTTAGATCATTTGATTGCAATATTAGGGCACAGGAGACCAAAATGTGGAGTCTTGCGGCTTTAATAAAATCATTCAAAGCCATTTATCTAAAAGCAGCTGAGAGTACTAGCCCCTCTACCCTTACGTTAATACCAGGTCATTTGTCCCCAATACGACAGAGATGAATCGAATTCTAGATTTGACAGGAGAAGGAGAAGGAGAAGAGGAATACAAAGCAGAGACCATACGGCTGACATTACAAGTAGTCCTCAGAAATAAGAACCAAACAGAAGTGGAATTGTCATCTACGCACCTGATGACCAGTATATGTTGTTGGTAGAAAATGGCACAATTGTCTTTCCTTTCACAAACATACCTGTTGAGAATACATAACGTGAGTTATTAGAAGAGTTTTTCCTCCTCCCTGAGGTAGATGATTATTACCATTATTTATAAACTATAAGAAGTATCCTATTCCACATGATGAATATTTCCCAAGTTTTAAACAACGGGGAAGATTTTGAAAGTTGAACTAGCGTTCAAAATAATGTCAAAGTATCACATCTTCTACACACAATGATATAAGACTTGAAAACATTTATAAGTGATGACAGTGTTAAACCTTGTGGTGACTTGGAATGGTCTCTATGTCAAAAATGATAATGAAGTTATTTGAGTAAAAATCCAGTGCACACCTACAACAAATGACAACAAGTACAGCCTGTAGCTTGGTATTGTTTCAAAGTAAGACCAATTTATGGTAAAAATATTCAAAAGAAGTACCGCATAAGGAATCTTTAGGCCATTCACATCGGGAAGTTTTGATGTTAAAATTCAACCCTTTTCTACAGGAAAAACTGGATGCTATTCCATTGCTGCACATGTAAAACTTGGTGCAGTCCTCTAGGTCAGGGTAGGTACCATCGGGCCTATCTCGGCAGGTGTAGTGATCTCCTATCAATACAAATTTCAACAATTAGTATATTGCATATTATTTCTTTTTAAATTCACACTGAAACACCCACATAAAACTGAGAAGAAAAGGCTGAACATTAACTTCTTTAAGTGTGGTTCTTATCTAAATAACTCACGAAGAAAAAATAAATACCAAAGTCATTATGGATAAAGTAAACTTTAACTAAAATTGATTGGGACAAATTTCCAGCCAACTCCGTCAGCCTTGTTCACGGAATGGACCCGGATACTGCAGCTTCCGGAACGTGACGTCGGAGATACGTGACTGCAGCAGGGGGTAGTAAATGTCATATAACCTGTGTCGCCCCGCGTCTATGTTCAGCGCTGGACGGGGGCGTGGATGTACACAACCTCTTTCAATCCTCTTGCAAACAATTCCGGCTCTGAATCGAGGATCTTAACTTTAGGTCAACGTTAACGTTCTCGTCCATCGCTCAACATAGACGCGGGGCGACACAGGTTATCTGGCATTTACGACTCTTTGCTGCAGTCACATGTCTTCGACGTCACGTTTCGGAAGCTACAACAGATGGGTCCATGCCAAGGCTGGCGGAGTCGGCCGAAAATTTGGGGTAAGTCCCAATCAATTTTAGTGTTGGTTAGTTTAAGTTTAGTTTATCCATAATGTCTAAAAACAAAGATGAACTTTCGTGCTAAATATCAAAGTCCGTCACTTATAGCTGCTATACGATTTTCTTTCATGATTGTATATCATTTGAACAGCTACAATCACATTTCATTATGTAAACTAGTGTTCGGCGACCTCATACCTCCATGAAAATTTAGAGCTTTCGTAAATTTCATGCAATTGACTAACACATCAACATAATTTATGCATGGTGTTGTTCACCATTGACTAACGTACACATGTCACAATTATAAAATTCCCATTATCAATCATAAAGCGGTTTTGCAATTTTTACATGAATTATGCAAATAAGCTCCTCATTACCATATTTGGTATCTGCTTATACTCCACCTATCATAATTAACATGTGTTACATTTATTGAAGTCCAGTTGAAAACAATGGAATTATACAATTTCCTCATTAATTATGCAAATTAAGTCCTCATTTGCATAACATGTATGTCATTATGAACATCATTGCCGAAGCTACCCGCATGCCTAAAATGATGCCAATCCACCGTTCTTTTCTGCAGTTATCCTCTTTGGAGTGTCTTGACAAAAACGCCCCTGCAGTTCCAAAATGACATGTTAGGGGGCTGAAACTTGCCCCACTTTGTCATGATGCTAAAAGCTGTCTACCACACAAATGCCAAGACCATATATTGTCCGGGACAAGAGATACATAGAAAAAACTGCTATGATAGAATATTCTCATTTATTATGCAAATGTGCTCCTCTTTTGCATAATTAGTATCTTATCTTGTACAACATTGTCTAAGGTACCTACATACCAAAAATCATGAAAATCCGCTGTTCCCTTCTTGAGATATCCTCTTCAGAAGTTTTTGACAAAAATGCCCCTGCTATCCCAAAACTACACGCTAGGGGGCCCAAACTTATGTTGCTTTTTCCTGAGCACAAGAGCTATCTAACACTCAGATATCGTGACCATAGTATGTTCAGAACACCTAGATAGCAAAACCGGAAGTTGCGCTGCAGTACAAAGGGGAGTCGCTAGGGGGCCCAAAATCTAATCATTTCCAGCTTTCATCATACACTACCAACACACCAAGTATGAAACCAATCTACCCAACCGTTCTTGAGTTATTTTGTTTACACACACATGCACACACACACACACACACAGACAGACAAACACAGGGTAAAACATCACACTTGGCCCCAAGACATCAAAACATCATCTATCACAACTTTATGCCCAGGGTAATATCTATGCAATATCATCAGCAGTATCATCTATTTGTTACAGTAACTTAGAAACCCAACTTACACATGAAACTAGTGTAATGCACAAATATTCAGAGTGACAGTTCAGGCTCGACTTAAAGGGTTTAAATGTAGATAGTTTTAAAGATATTGTACTTACCGGTTGGTCTTATCTTCAGTCCAAACAAACTCCCGTGCGAAGAAGAACCTTCCTTGACATTTAAAGAGAGCAACAAATCCCAACCAGAACAGACAAAAAGCCTGTTTTTAATTTAAAGCAAGAGAGAAGTCTCCAGCCAGCACAACAACAGTCTGGGCTAAAAGGTCAAAAAGTGACCGCTGGAAGGCATCGCCAGCTGCTGCACGACCTCGGGTGTCAGATCCCAGAAGTTAACTTCCTGTCATTCGTGGTGAGGCATGCCACCTGCGCTAAACTTTGTGCTCGAGTTGGATTTCACCTTAGTGACCTCTGCAATGCCGGCTTTACAGCAGAAATCAATCTTTCTGATTGTTCATGTCACATTATTTCCCTGAGATCATACCTTTGTCAAGTAATTTTGCCTCATTACATTGGGAATGATATACAGAGAAGACCCTCATTAGCATCATTTATTTGAAATTTAAAAAAAATTCTTATCATTAATTGTTAAAGCGATTTTGCCATTTTTGCATATATTATGCAAATTAGTTCTACATTTGCATATTTGGTATCCGCTTATGTTACACCTATTAATAGTTTACATGTGTTAAATCCAGTTATTCAAAACAATTATACAATGCCCTCATTAATCATGCAAATTAAGTCCTCGTTTGCATAACGCGTATATAACTATGAACATTGTTACTTAAGCTACCTGCATGCCTGAAATGATAGCAATCCGTCGTTCCTTTCAGCAGTTATCCTCTTTGCAATGTCTTGACAAAAATGCCCCTGCAGTTCCGAAATTAAATGTTAGGAGGCTGAAACTTGCCCCACTTTGTCATGACGCTGTAAGCTATTCACCACTCAAATGTCACGACCATATTACGTCCTGGACAAGAGATACATAGAAAAAACTACTATGATCGAATCTCCTCATTAATTATGCAAATGTACACCTATTTTGCATAATTAGTATGGCATTTTGTACAACATTGTCTAAGGCATCTACATACAAAAAATAATAAAAATTCGTTTTTCCCTTCTTGAGTTATCGTCTTCAGAAGTTTTTGACAAGAATGCCCCTGCTATCCCAAAACTAGACGCTAGGGGGCCCAAACTTATGTCACTTATTCCTGAGCGCAAGAGCTATCTAACACCCCAAAATCGTGACCATAGCTTGCTCAGAACACGAGATAGCAAACCCGGAAGTTGCGGTGCAGTACCAAGGTAAGCCGCTAGGGGGCCCAAAATCTAATCATTTCCAGATTTCATCACACACTACCAACACACCAAGTATGAAACCAATCCACCAAGCCGTTCTTGAGTTATCTTGTTTACACACACACACACAGACACACAGACAAACACGGGGTAAAATATAACCTCCATGACATTTCATGGAGGTAAATATAACCTCCATGACATTTCATGGAGGTAATTATAAGTCTAAATGTAAATCAAACTTCACGCTAAAGATGCTTTCTTGATATGTGACGGTCACCTGCTGGTCGGTGTACCTCGCGTTTGCCTCGGTCTTGTCCCTGTTAGGTAATATCAAACCGTTTCATTGGAAATTAAGTATGTAACAAGTGGCGCAGCTGATTTTAGGACAAAATTACATTGAAACGCAAATGATAATGTCACAAACCTTTTTGTGCCTCTTCTCTTTGCGTAAACAGACCAACCAGGGCCACACCTACCGACGTGACGACTATAAACAGGAGGTACAGCGTGGCTTTCCTTTTGTTTGTAGACAGCCTGTTAACAAAAGGGACAGATGGAATTTACTCAACAAACCATCTTGAGTAAAGTGTAACAATGGTACTTGAAGGCATGACTCTTTTTTGAACTGGTAATAGATACTTCTGGACATTTTCCTTCTGTCTTCAAGTGACATCCATCGCAGTTCTGTTTTCATTTTTGTGACACTAGCATTCCTGTTGTATGTGTTTGTACAGAATCTGGCAGCTTGGTTCTGTACCCTTTCCAGACTTCTCATACTTTCTGTAAATAATGGTTTCAAAAGCTTACGATGGAGATTGCAATGTCAATCTTTTACAACCAAGGTCCATCTTTAAGTAATTTTGATATGCCCAATGCTTTACGCCTTTCATGGCTTTCATACCATTATAGAATTAAGGGTTAATGAGCCGCCCCGATGTGTATATGGTGTCATAACGCCTGGTCCTTTGCTATAATCTCCGAATAAAACCACCGAGTGAGCAAAGGACCAGGTGTCATGACACCATGTACATCGAGGAACAGGCGGGTCATTAACGTTATTATCATATAGCCTACCCGTACTTGCAAACTCTTGTATGACGTATAGATCACTTGGTACCATACGTGTGAATTCCTTTGTCGAATTTCTGAAAATTCACATTTGTTCATTGGTACATACATTTGTAAGGAGATTACAGATTGCATTTTGAAACCAAAATTTCCACAGAAAATATTAAATACATTGTAGCCTTTTGCTCTTTAGAACAACAAAACTCATTATCAATTTTAATAGAAGGGAGGAGCCATTCTCCCCCTTCTTGCAGTCTGTACTTATTCCCTCTGCTCTGGCATATGTTTCGCTCATGCATTTTGATTGGCCAATGCCTTCATATCCCATGTATATTGCTCCTTCTGATTGGTCAGAATGCTCACCGGTGCCGATTTGCATCGACACTGGTGCCGGTGTCGATTCATTCTGACCAATCAGAAGGGCGATACACGCCGGGCTGGCGGGAATCTGTGTGTTACGTCGTCATAACCAACGTGGAACGGGACCTTCTGATTGGTCCGCGGCGCCTGGCTATATGATCTCTATTTACTAGAATGACACAGTGTGTAGAAGTGTGCGCTCCAATTTGATAATGTAAATTTCTTTCTGTACCTGGTTATGGTCTTGGCCAGGTCAGCAGGTTCAGCATGGACATGAGGCTCCAGATAACGATGCTGATCAGCGGGACTGGTCGGACGACATACCTGTTGACAATAGCTCTCAGCACCTAAAACATGCAAATATAGCTGGGATAACCTAAGAAACAGAAATCGTACAGGATTGCCATCGTCCTGTTTAGAATGTTATTGTACATTCTCACATACATTGCCTCTCTAAGTCTAAAGACTCAAATATGAAGACCCGAGTTCGACAGCACATCTGTGAGACCAGTCGGTCGCTTAAGGAAATGTACAAAGAAACATTGCAAACTTAGTGCTAACGCAAGCCCCCAGCCATTTTCCACCACGTCAATGCCAGGGACACTCCTTCAATCTCCAATGCACAGATATCCTAGACCACGAACCCCGCTGGTTCGAACGAGGAGTTTGAGAGGCTACATTTATCTTTTATTTATTTATTGGTTGAGCGGCCGACTACTCTCTCTTTGCAGCCAGGGGCTGAATTGCGAGGAAATTACAATAGGCGGGGCTAAGTCACAAGGGTCTGAAGTTGCAGCCTGTATACAGCGCCTAGTGACCTCAATATGACGGTAATTGCCCCACTTGCGGCCAAAAGACTAGGTTTTAAACCACTCACACCGGTAAGGACCCCTCCTCTTTTCGATAAGTGCGGTGGGTTATTTTACGTGCTCGAGGTATGACTCTCCCCGAACACGGGACCTCCAGTTAAAGTCCTATCCGAGGGACGGCCCTATAGCCGAAGCCAGGTACTAAATTTTTTACCTGAGTGAAGTGAGGAAAGCCTTTCCCAAGGGCACAAGATCAGTGACACGGAAGGTTTCGAGCCCAGGACCTCTTGGGCCTGAGGCCAAGGCGCTGCCGTTTACGCCACGCGATCTCACATGAGAGAATATATAATCACACCCTTAACAGCAAATGATGCTTACTTGTGGGAATTTCAGGCACTTAGGATTTGGCGCTCCCAACCCTGCGACAAAACGTTAGCTAATTGACTCATTTGCTTCAACTTCGCCTTGACTTTGTCTTACCTTGTTTCCTATTGGACTTTCCAAAAATTGTCTTCACCTCATACAAATTCATATGACATCCAGACGAAAGCACCGATTGGCAAGAGTGACCACATCGTTATGACTTTCAACTACAGCTGTTATGTGGAGAGGTCCCATAACATGCCTGAGTTCTTTCGGTACAACAAAGGAAACTACAAACAAATGTCAGAAGAATTAAACATAAACTGGACAGAACTTTTACAAGATAAAAAGTTGGACACTGTTCGCAAATATGTTAAGGGTGGCAGTGAACAAACATATTCCAAGAGCTACTGCCAAAAAGAAAGATAAGCTGCCTTGGAGAAACAATATGGTCACAAACAAGTTGAACAGGAAACAGAAGGCTTGGAGAAAGTACCAAAAAACCAAATCTGAAGAAGACCAAAAAAAAATACACTAGAACAAGAAATCAGGCCCGCTGGGCTGTAAGGAAATCCACCATGACGTATGAGAAGCAAATGGCAAGAAATATAAAACAAAACCCCAAACTCTTTTGGAAGTACGTTAACGCAAAGTCAAAGACCAGAGAAAGCATACCTGATTTGAAAGATGGAACAGGGGTAGCATCCTCCGACAAAGAAAAGGCAGAAACACTCAACAGATTTTTTATTAGTGTGTTCACCAAGGAAAGAATTGGTATAATGCCAGAAGCACGCAAACAAGACTACAAAACCGAACTGTTAGACAGCAAACTACAAACTACCGACATTTGCACAAGGCTTAAGGCACTAAATCAGAACAAATCTATGGGTCCAGATGCTATACACCCGCGTGTCCTAAAGGAGCTAGCCGAGACCCTGGCAACGCCCTTGTCGGTGATCTTTTCTAAGTCCCTAAACGAGGGTAGGCTACCCAGGGATTGGAAATTGGGTCACATCACCCCCATCTTCAAGAAGGGGAGCAAAAAGGAACCTAACAACTACAGACCAGTATGCTTGACCTCTGTGGCAGGGAAGGTTCTAGAAGGTTTCGTCAGAGACGCAATAGTTCAGCACATGAAAAGTAACAAGCTCTTCACCGAGCAGCAACATGGCTTCTTGCCCGGAAGGTCGACAACGACACAGTTACTAGCATGTCTAGAGGACTGGACTTGTTCGCTCGATAACAACCTCCCCACTGACGCCATTTACCTGGACCTCCAGAAAGCGTTTGATTCTGTCCCCATCGAACGATTGCTGGTAAAGGTAGAGAGCTTCGGCATCAAAGGCTGTCTGCTCAAGTGGATTAGATCGTTTTTGACTGACAGGCAACAAAGAGTATTTGTCAATCAAGCGTGTTCAGGATGGGCCACAGTTACGAGCGGAGTCCCACAAGGGAGCGTTCTCGGCCCCATCCTGTTCCTTTTATTTGTGAACGATATGCCAAACTCAGCGAAAAGTGATCTTAAACTGTTCGCAGATGACACTAAAGTCTACCGTATAGTACGAGAAGCAAGTGACTGCGAGGCACTGCAAAATGACCTTGACAATTTGCAATCCTGGGCAAAGATCTGGCAGATGAAGTTCCATCCGAATAAATGCACAGTATTAAGGATCGGAACAGGGCATCCCCCCTTTCACTACCATATGTCTGACCACCACGGTGAGACCGTTAACCTGGAAAACACTAAAGAGGAAAAAGATCTTGGAATCAAAGTTGACAAAAACCTAAGCTTTGAATCTCATATCTTGTCAATAGCCTCCAAGGCAAACCAGATGACGGGGTTGCTATGGAGAACTTTTCAGTTTGTCGACAGAGAGGTCTTCACCATCCTTTTCAAATCCCTAGTGCGTCCTCTCATCGGATACGGCGCCCCCGTATGGTCCCCCGGGACCTGGAAGTTAGTGGACATTTTAGAGAACGTACAGAGACGTGCAACAAAGAGAATCCCTGGCCTGAGAGAGCTCCCATACGAACAGCGGCTCAGAACCCTGAAACTCCCCACCCTACTGTACAGAAGACTAAGAGGTGACCTTATCAACACGTATAAATACATACACGGGTTATACGACACCGAGCCATGTATACCGGAAACTATAAAGAGGGAAGGGAGGACAAGAGGGCACAGCCTACGCCTAACAAGGCCAAGATCGAACACCAACATAAGAAACGACTTCTTTAGCAACAGAGTAGTGCCATGGTGGAACACATTACCAGAAGAAGTGGTTACAGCACCTACAGTAAACAGTTTTAAGATGAGGCTAGATAGAGCCATGGAAGATCACCCCATTATGTACAACTACAAGGCTCTGGACAGACCACATAAACCAACCATGTCGGTATGCTGACCGAACAGAATGAGGAGCGGTTTCAACTGGAGCAAGACTCCTACCTAACCGAAGACTCTACTCTACTCTACTCATATGTAGGGTATAGAACCTGCTCTCCAACGACAATATCTCTTCAGTGCCACTGACAAACGATAGTGGATGCGTCTGACCATTTCCAAAATAATATCTAGTTGATTAACTGCTTTTTGGCGAAACTGAGAAGGTATTTTAGTGCGTCCCTTTCTGGTAACATTTGTTGGTCCTCGCTCTAACATGTCTACCAATCACCATGCATGGACGCCATAATGTAGATATGGAAATACTGGAACACTTACAGGTTGTAAACACATACCTCGATTGTCGTCCTTTTTCTCAACGGATTCCTGCATCGTTCCCCGAACGCCCTCTAGAATGTCAGGAATCGAAGGAGGTTCGGGATCGTCAAACTGTAGCCTTTTGGATATGGTTGGTTCTTGACCTATTGAGCACATGGTACAGTGCACAAAATCGAAATTCATCAGGAAAATAAAAGAAACTTGGAGATTCACATAAGTCAATCTCAAAAGGCGTGTTTGCCTCAATCGTGTGCTCTCGTGTGCAGTCTTTCCAAAATCAATTTCTTCAGAGTTGCAAATAGAATGATTCACCGGTACCTTAGGGTATAACGTTATCAACGGTGTGTATCTTTTTTAATGAACAGCGATGTGTCTCTTGTTTGGCACCAACATTAATGGTCCTCGCACCAACATGTCTGCCGCATACCAATGACCGACTAGTCATGATTCATGATGCATTAACATCATTGTAATAATGTAGAAAAATAAACTTTTTAGAATATTGAAGATTTGCCTTCACAACCAATAGGTTCGAGTTTGCTCACGCTTGTCTGTTAGACATCTTCCTTGGAGATACTAACTGGAATACTGCCTCTCTCCGCCATGTTTACCCGATGTAGGTGGCGATTTTGCGAGAACAAAATCCCAAACGTGGATAAGTTTGTATCTTATCTACACTTATCTACACAGTCGCCTTGATCCGCTGGAAAAATCTGTTGTTTTCTCTGTCGATTTTATTTGCCCCCTCCCAGTCAATTGCACAGCTTTTTTGGCAATGTGATCCGTTACTGGAAATTACCTCTACTTCTTGTGAATGTCTTTTTGATACTTCAGCACTTCAAAAATTGTTTGGGGATTTCAAAGTTATTTGGGGATTTAGGGCCATTTTTTTTACAATAAATGTATAATATTGGCTCATATGCACTTATACTAAATCAAAATGACCTGAACTTTGGTATGAAGGTCTGTAGGACATGTGCCCATAGCAGTTTATTTTCACTTGGGGCATACATTACTTAAGTGAATTCGTGGATTTTTTTGCCATTTTTGCGACCAAACGTATGTATGCGTACTGAATATCAAGTGGAACACAATCCGCCCATGCACGCTTGAGTTATGCTGGTCCGATCTTCCATACACGCATACATACAAACACGCATACAAATGCTACCGAAAACATATCCTTTTTGGCGAAGGTAATCAACAGTATCCTGAAACTGTATGTATAGCTTCGAAACACATACCATCATTGTCGACATCCTTTTTCTTGACGGAAACCTCCACTGTTCCTCGCTCTTGATCTTCTAGTGCTTCTACAAATTTACAAAAGTCTGTCTGTCCCTCAACAGGTCCCAGTCCTTGTTGTTCGCGTTGTTCCAGTGCCGTCCTGATTATCGGTAGAAAGCGGCGAGAGTCAACAAATTTCGACGTTAACGGTCCTGCACAAAATATCATGTTTTTGCTGTAGAGGCCGTTATCTTCTTCACTACCTTCGTCTTCTTCGTCTGACCAGTTGTTTGAGAAAGTAACCCCGGTGTCTAAGAAGATACAGTGGTCCTCTTGCCTCATGAACTGATCCAGTGTTGATTCCCAGTCATCTGGTCCGATTAGACCTAGGTAATCTTTCACAGTCGGGGGGACTGTTTCTGACAGTACAGTCAGTTTATCTCCATTCCACGTGAACTTGAAATCCTTATACCAGTCTGGGATATCTGGACTATCTGCCATTCTGTCTTTATGTTCCAAACAGAAGAAAGCAACATGGCGGTCCTTGCCATGCGCTGTTTACCTAGACCTGTAATCGGTACGACTGCTACGAAGCCTGGACGACCGTGACGTAACTACCGACGCTTTAGGACCATGATAGATTTAGGTGTGTCCTAATAAGACCTAACGTTAAATAACGTAGAGGTGGCCGTGTGAACCTGTGTCGATCTGGTAGAAAGCTCGCGAAACGATATGTTCTATCTTTAGAAACGGAAGTGTCAAAAACGTGTTTTTTTTCTTCGTTCGACCGGGCCTTCTACGCTGGTCACCCAAAGGCATGTTGTACGCCCCCCCCCCCCGCCTTGTCAGGTGAAACAGGTGTGCCATTCTGTGGCAGGTACGCCATGTTTGGCACTGTGCCGACCTGAGACCGTTGCGTACGCATACCATTCATGTTACGTCTACGTGTTAATGATTTTAAGGGAGGGAGTGCAGTTAGCTTGACAGCCATTGTTGTGCCAACACAGACTGACCAATAGCTTCATGCCAGAGCCCGTTTTACAATAATAAGTGGCACCAGCGAAGCAAAGATCAGAGGTGTTTAGACTTAGCTTCGTCATCGTACATAATGTCCTTTGTAGCATTCTCAATGCGCATTTTGCCAGAGATCAGGTCATTCCACAAGGGTGTAGGGTTTATCTAATAACGCCGGAGACGGTTTTTTTTCTTTAAGAACGCGCCTTACCGGTGGGAGGAATACGAACATATACCGGACGAATGACATGAGCCATGTCTACCGACGAGAGTTCAAAACCTTCTCCGTTAGATGAGCGTTGTGGATCAAGGGTTGAACATGGAGCCTGTACATGTACAGTGGACACAACTGGCGATGAAGTTGAAGAACCAATGGACATGGGCGGTGCCAGTGCCTCATCTGGTGCGATGGGAACATCAACCCCCCAAGGTAGCAGTGGTAGTGCTGCTTTTGATTCTCAAAATATACTTTTCCACCCAGATGCATTCCTGCACAACTGTACTTTAGACATACAGAAACACCCCCCAAAGTGTGTTGGATGTCATGATCTTGACTGCTTGCTGCATGCTGTGGCGCATGGCGTGGTCGTAGCTTCGATTGACAAACTGCCAGGAGATGGACTTCCACAAGGAGTGTACCAGATTCAGATGTCATGTAGAAAGGACGTGCCAACACCAAAACTGGTAAACCCTGAAAAGGACCTTCCTCGAGGACACCAAACACATCCATCACTATCAAAACCTAAGAACACTAAAAATGACAAGAGGGCTAATCCGTCTTACTTTGAAGCAGCCAGGCCACCAGCATCACAAATGAAGAAATCTAAAAGGAAGACTAAAGAATGTCAACGCCATAAAGTACATCCAACAGAATGCCAAAGACTGACGCTGAGCGATAGCCAAGAAGAACAGAAAAATGACACTCCAGAAACCCCGGCTTGCACAGGGTTCGCTACTTTCCCTTATTTGCCATATACGAATGGAACTAGAGGTATAGGATACAAAGACTTCGTAAAATGCCCAAGCCCAGAGCCATTGCTGCCTGCACAACGTACAGAAGAAGCTCGTCAAGAACACGGCGTGATCAAATTTAAACTTAAAACTCAGCTCAAAACTGTCTACAATCCAGCAATTTGGACGAAAGAGAAACTGGTCAAAAAGTGTAGTGAGGCATTCAAAAATGCATTAGACAGAAGGGACGAGGGAGAGTTTGACAGAAATCTGGGGCGGTGGATCGGCCCATTTATTGATGACGATGGAAAGAAGTATTGGTTTGAAGGGTATTATGAAGTTATCAAAGAGGAAAACCCTCCGTCACAGAAAAAGCAAATCTTGAGCTTTTATTTCATCCATCCGGACACTCTCAACAAACGAAAGGGTACAAACTAATGTGTGCACCCCTCAATCCCATCACAAAAGGCAGATTAAGGTATGGTTAACATTATATTGAAATGGCTTGGATATTTTCCTTTTTATGAACCTAAAAATTCCTTAACGCTGACAATCCAACTCAATTGCACAACAATGGCAACGAGAATGAAACATTCTTAATAATTATCTTAAACAAGTCTAAATACCTATCCGTCTATATATAGGGAGCAAGTATAACATCATATCAAAAGTAAAAGCATGACTTTGTATATATCGTTTTCAGCAGACAAGATGATACTGTATTGATGTTGCACGATGATATGAGCTCGAGGTAGTAATACTTTGTTTCCAAATAGAAATAGAAGTTACTTTTCTTACACGTTTGGCTCAATGCCAAACAGTGCTGTTCAAAAAGTAGTAAAGAATAGGATAAGCGTTTTGATCCCTCTCTTTTCTATTTTGTAGTTTGCAAGAGATTTGCAATTTTTTGAAGACATTCAATCATCTGTAGTTTCCTAGGCATTCTGTCGTTTGAATTCTGTTTTGAAGCTAGTGCATCGACAGCATAGTTTTGTTGCATGATTTGAAATAAACCCGTCTTGCTGGGAAATGATGAGATACATTAATTTTGAAAAAGAGTAATTCTGGCTTATGATATTAATCAGTGATTGTATATTTGGCGACCACTCCCCGGTAATTAGTACAATATCCCAAATGTTTTTAATAACTGTCTTTGATTTTAAAAAATGTAACGCGACAGTGCAATTCAGGGTCATGGTCCTGCCATTCTGTACCGTGTTAAGTGAGAAGAAGAAACAAACCATTATATAAATGTCTTCAACACTGACAATGTCTACAATGTAAACTAAGCAACTGCAGTGTACAGTAGTACCTTTCATCGACATAGCATTCACAAGCATATATTCATGATATAGGTGATGATATAGGAAAATATGCAAAGCCACCTCTTTTTGTAGCACTGAACGGGTGTGGTCATTGCGAACGGTTTTGCAAACGATTTCAATGGCATAATTTCTGTTCTTTAAATAATAATCAACGGCACCATTGTCTTAGTGACGAAGCACATTACAACCAAGCTAAGACTAAATGCTTTGTGCTGTGAACAACTAAAGTTAAGAGAGTCAAATTGGTGTCCGTGTATGCTGCAACCGACTGGCATCTGTTTCCAAAGAGATCAAAGCCCCTGAGTGGGATCGCTTGACGCTAAAGCAAATCTGTTTTCTATGACGTTGTGTAACACACGGTACAACGTATTTTAAGTAGAACCTTGAAATCTGATTTTGAAAATTCAGACCAACTATTAATATTCTAAGGAACTAAGACATAGCTCGGCACACAATCATCGAACGGTTTTTGAAAAAAAAAGTTTTCACACTGTGATCGATCAATGACACCAGCGTCTTTAACGGTATCTCCAGTTAGATAGTTCAGGTAGCGGTGCAGGTATACTGTATGTACCGTTGGACCAAGCTGACAAAAATAATGAAATTTTAAGACGAAGCACTAATGTGGGCGTGTTTTGGCGCCTTGTGTAGTGAGCCATGCCAGAAGGTCAGAGTGCCTATAGTAACTAGAAAGGCCGACGTTTGCTTGAGAGCAAATGCGGCATATTTCAGCCCTCTCCCTCCCATGCAACAATAGACAGTTCCAAAATTACCCATGTGCAAAAAAGGAACAGTTCTGCTTAAAAGCCACTTCTATAAATCACACTTTAGCCGTACACGTGCAGTCTTGAGGTGGGATCAACGACCTTGAGTTCGTTGACCTTGAGTTTGTTGACCCCTTTGGCCATTAGAAAATGACCCCAAAAATCCTCAAATATATCATTTTTAAGTGGTTCATGGCAAATGTTATATATGAGTCATTTGAATAAATATCCCTTTGCCGAATTTCAGGTCATTTGGTTGTAAAACGAGGGTACAGGAGCCAAAAATATCCTATTTTTGTCAAAAATGGCCAGAAAATCGCAAAATTAAGCATTTGCTGCTCTATGCTCTATGCCGAAATCGTGATTGTATCCATGTGCGCACATGTGGATGGCACCCCTATGCCAAATTTCAGGTCATTTGGTTGTAAAATGAGGGTACAGGAGCCAAAAATGTTCCTTTTTTGTGAAAAAATGACAAAAATCGCAACATTAATCATTTCGTTGTACCGTATGCTCAAACTGTTATTGGATATATATAGGCATGTGATCAAGGCACCTCTGTACTTAATTTCAGGTCATTCGGCTATAATACCAGGGTACAGGGGGCCAAAATATAAATAAAAAGTGCCAAAACACTCAATAAAATCATTTCAAAGGTAGACATGAAAAAAAAATGAGAAAAACACCTAAGGGTATTAGCCCACGCTACCCTTGTGCCAAATTTCATTCGGTCCAGGAACGACGGAGATGAATCAATTTGAAGATTTGACAAGAGAAAAAACATTACGAATGCAATATATTTCACCATACCTATGGTATGGCTGAAATATAACAACTAGAGTTTGGCAACATGCATGAAGTATGGCTGAAATATAAATAGGTCTACGTGTCTGGTACACTGCAGCCAACTGTTTACATTGGTTTCCAAAGAGACCGAAGCCCTTGCGTGAAAACACCTGATCCCAAATACGTTAACCCAAGGCGAACACTCAAGAAGGCTGTTTTTTTTTCAATCTATTACTTTCTTATGGTAATGTTGTATCAACCTTAGGCACTATTTTCAGAAAGTATTCTTATTTCGTGATGTCATGGGTAAATCTTATTCATTTCCTTTACAGTTTCTTAGAAGAAAAAAATACAAGCATTCATTTAACGGGTATCGAAAAAGAAATTGCACATTTTGCGGAAAGAGACTATTTTAGACCAAAACAGTAACATATAACTAAGGTTGAGGACAACCTACTAACTCAAATAGCAGTGTGACATTGGCACTGCAGCAGACAAAAATTAATAGTACAAATTTTGCCATTCATCCACCTTTGATTGATTTCCTGTCACTCCAAATTAGAGACAACTATTTGAAGACTCACGTCCTGAAAAGGTGACTCATTTGCCCAATTTCGGAAATGCCTGCAATGGTACCAATACAGTGAAAATGGTAACTAAAAAGTTAATTAAGAGCAAACATTGACGACAAATGTGACAATCCATGGTTGACTTGTTTTGTCACACATTGAGGCTACAGGTAGACATTGTGGCAATTGTATGAATTGGCATAGTCCCTTATTACCTTTCAAGGAGTAACTTTGCCGCTATTTCTTATGTCGCGTACTTGTTTAGTACTTAATTAACTTTGTAAAGAACTCACACTCATATATATATATATATACAATCTGTCTATGAAATGTGATGAGTCTTTCATCAAATGCCGAATATATGTCTTCAATGTTGCCATAATTTACAGTGAAAACGTAACACTTGCAGTCTATTTGCAAACATGTGTGATTGTTTCTGTGGGTTACAGTTGCAAATGACACCGTGAATAGTGTATTCTCCAACCAAAGGTTGAGTCAAAGCTCAGCTCAACTCGACTCTTCTTTGTGCCCTGGGAGCGAATGAAGCATGAGTGCCAAGGGTACCTAAACACATACAAAAGGGCACAAATCATCTGAGACTAGGTAATATGTGTTGTTTTATCATGCTACTATTCTGGGTAAATAGCCTTGTAAGCAAGAGTGTTACTGTTAAGTGATTGCATACGAGAAACATAAAATGTGTTTGGTCTAAAAACAAAAGTTCACAGGAAAGCTGGTCGCAGCCGTAAAAACTTTTGTATGTATTTAGGTACCCTTGGCACTCATGCTTCATTGGCAGGCTCATGTTTGTGAAGCTACACTTTTAAGAACTCTATTCTTGTGTTTGTATAGTATCAAGTTTGTCCCCCTTGCCTGTGAAGGTTACCAGTCAAATCATTTCAAAGTCTCACCTAAATGAGGTCTTTGTCCTGTGTTTTCTGCGTGGTGTCCAACGCCCATAGAAACTATGTCAAAAGGCATGCATCACTTTTCAAACTGATTGCCCCCGTCACAGGGAAACACCTGAATCCCAGTTACCATAAAGACAGCCATTTTCCGACTTGAAAAAGATGAATGTCTTGCAAACACTACACAAAGTCAATATTTGAGTCACAACTGAGGTGTCAAACCTATTTTCAAAGCCGGACGACCCTGACAAAGTCCTTGCAAGCATGACAAAAATATTCTACAGCTGATATTACTTTGTCAATATCCCTGACTGTGCTATAAAATCATGATATTGTCTGCAAATGATGGTGAGTTGGATATAAAAGCAAACTTCACTAGAAAGGCAACATTTGTAAGCAAATTCATAATGTTTACCTTCACAAAGTACTTCTCTGTTTATCCTTACTCAAACACATTGATACATGATGACCAGTCCCTAGAATTTTCTCCTGCTATAGATGCTTTCAAACAAAAAATTTCATCAAACTGCCTGTTATTTTACCAGTAACCATGGTGACAGCAGTCTGGTCTAGGTCACTGACCTTCTTTGTTTGGAAAGAAGAAGAGGAAGAAACGTTAAAATAATATGTTCCTTTCAATTCCGTATAGGTAAACACAATAACAGAGAAACATAGAGTAGGTGCCTCTGTCCTTAATTAACCATAGTATTCATACCTGTTTTTATGGATACAGGTGTTTCCCCCCCATTTCCCAATCAACTATAGTCACCTAATTTTTATGAGCTATTTTTCGAATTCTCAAAATATACAGTTTAGTGTGTGAGTGAAGATTCCATTACAAGGTTTTACAAGCAATGATTCAGATGTGGCTTTAAAATATTGCATGGACAATTTTCAAAACACAGCAAAACACAGAAAGCTCCTGGATAGACTTTCTTTTAATAGTTGAAATTGCAAATAAAATGTTATGTCTGACATTTTCCAACTTCCCTTCCTGTCTTTATTAATGTTACTTCTGTTACTACTATGTATGTACAACATCGATATTCTTGTTGTTACCTGAAATTATTAGAATACTAGTATCTCCTTTTCAAATATCCAGTTGGACAAAGAACCTACCCATATAACGTTCGTTCACCTTTATCCGTGGGGTAACCTATATCCGTTGTGCTGCTAAACAGGGTATCCAGGGATATGAAGTCTATGGACGGTAGTTTCAAATTGTGCTATTTTCAAAATATTGCAGTTTCAAACAATCATCTGTTGACTTGATACCCCTAAATACATCGTTCTTTAAAAGAACAGATAAAGGTTACCCTACGGATAAAAGTGAACTAGCGTTACAACCTGAACATTGAAACTAAATGTCTGTACATAATACTGTTGCAGTCACATTCAACAGTTACTGCTAAAATTTCTTCATTGCAGTTCATCACTGATGTCAGCAAGAAAAAAAGTTCTCATCACTAAAATATATCTACAGTATACAGAAACAGTGTGCTATCTACATTGTCACATCCCGCTAGGAGTGTCATATCCTGCTAGGAGGGGTGATCAATAAGTTTGCAGCCTGATCTAGGAATAAGGTGCACAACTCAAATTTTGGACAATTGAGCTGTGATTTTAGGTGTGTGGGTCACCTTGTTCTGCTAAAATTCAGAAAGGTATCATCGAAAAACATTTTGACAATGTCTTGTAGATTTCATGGCAAGAAGCACTCCACCCACACAACTCACATTTCACCCTTGTTTTTCTCACTACCTATAATTTGTACCTAATATTGATTTTCAAATGGATGTCAACTGGAAAGTACAGTAAATGGAGAAATGTTTATGGGGGTTTTATGTTCGCGGTTTTCGTGTTGGCACCTCACCGCAAACTTAAAACCACCGCGAATATTTTTTCATGACAGTATGTGAGTACCGTAGACCCCAAACTTAAAACCACCATGAACACTCCATCTTTCTGCTACTGCAAGTTTAAATCCCCACGACTTAAATGCATTTTACAGTAATGACCACAATGATTTGAAATTTGGTGGATATTGATAAATTGTTTCTACGACATAGTATAGAATTGTGCCCCGATATTTGAGTTATGTACCTTATTTCTGGGTGAGAATAGGAACTTATTGATCATCCCTTGTATGATGCATGATTTTGTTCTATTGCATATAACATACTGCATAAGAGAGAGCATATAACAGTTGCTATTGTATTGCATTTCTCCCTCTTTGTATACACAACGTACAATAGTGCTACTACATATAGACTATCTAACTAAAACTTTAAAAGCCCACCTGCTGCCATATAAGACCACACCCATTAACAGAAACTCTTTCACTTTCACTTTCTTTCATCAGTATAACATTACTTGAGTGAGCAGTGAAAGCAAGACAAATTCAAAGCAAGCGAAACTCGTGTTGTTGTAGTACTTCTTTACTAGTAGTATGTTAATTCAATTTTTTTTCTTTACAGTATACATACACAGTGTTCTCACCAGGTTTTTTCCATGAGTGCAGGGGGCATCTCAGTGCGGCAAAGCCACGTGGCAAGCATTGTAGGGGATCTGTGGCATCCCTCCACTGAAAATTTTGAATACTAGTACATGTATGTAGATCCTCAGAAACTCTTACTATTTCCTACAAAATTTATGGAATAAAGCTACATTTTTACTGTGATTACAAAACAACAGGAAAGCCCCCTATGCTGGTTGGAACAAAGCTTACACGGGCCCACATCACAAATCACGGTGTAGGGGCCCCCTATCTGCTCCACTGCATTGGCGAGGACCCTGATACATGCATAGCGAACGATTCAATACAGGAATACAATGTAATGTAATAATACCCCACAACTGTGAACATGTGTACAAGTTGTACTTGTATATATAATGTATTGAAAGCTACAATTCAAAATATCAGACAGATGGCAATATGTTTCATTACAATGCATATACTTGTAATGTTCCAGTACAATGAGTAAATAAAAGGTGCCATTTCAGAACTTAATAATGTCACCATTATCAGCTGCTGTCCTTGGGTTTCTTGAAGAAATTGATGAAGTTTTCGTAGACGATAAATGTGATACAGCAGGCAGGGGTGACACGGATCAGGTTGGGAACGATTCCCTTGTAGAACCCTCCCATACCCTCTCCTCTGTAGGTACAACATGGGGAAACAGTTAGGGCAGTCAGAGACACAAACGTGATACAGGCAGGAGTGACATGGATCAGGTTGGGAACGATTCCCTTGTAGAACCCTCCCATACCCTCTCCTCTGTAGGTACAACATGGGGAAACAGTTAGGGCAGTCAGAGACACAAACGTGATACAGGCAGGAGTGACATGGATCAGGTTGGGAACGATTCCCTTGTAGAACCCTCCCATACCCTCTCCTCTGTGCAAGAAACATGAGGAAACTTTGTTAAGATAGAACTGTTAGAGATGACAGACACATAGAAACACACTGAGACACACATTTACACATATACAGTCAAGCAAAAACAGATACACAGTCAATACAATGGACACTCACACACACACACACAGAAACAAACACACACTCCAACATAGAGATGCACACACACACAGACACACATACACACCAAACACACACACACGTACACTGACACACACACTGATTCTCACAAAACATTGTCACATTCTACTGTAAATGCAGAAAAGTTCGCGGTGGTTTTATGTTTGCGGTTTCGCAGTGGCCACCCCGCCGCAAATTTAAAACCAACGCGAACATTTTTCTATGGCAGTAAGAGACTACAGTGAATGGTGCTACCACAAACTTAAAACCACAGCAAAAAGTCCTTTTTCAAGCTACCGCGAAATTATATCCCTGCGAACTTAAGTGCATTTACAGTATCTGGAGATGAGAGTTTCATTATGAGTTCATAGTACCAGTTGTAATGCTATAACCTTTAAGTAATTAATCACATCAACATGTGAAAAACACATTTTGTAGTGAATCATGTCTGAAAGCTTACATACCTCCATGTTTTCCTAACTACATCAATAACACCATCATACTTGTTGTGTTGGTCCTGCAGGAAGATATGGGGAAGATAGACACAAAATTTACATCAATAAAAGTTTTCTATTCCTGAGATACTAAGCAATAAAAAATGATGACTTATGTACGCAAATATCTTTATAGGGTTAGCAAATCAATGTTTTTCTACTTGTTGGGTGAAAAAGATTGGTTGTATACATTGTACCACAAACTATGCTAACCAATCAGAAATAATGTTGGAAATCCCAACAAGAAAACAATGAAGAGGTCTTTCTTATACGCCTTTCCAAAATTGAACCAATCTTCTTGAATCTTATCCATAGTATAGAGGATTCTAAAAAGCAATTCCTTACTTTTTCCTACTATTCTGCATACACACCTTATAACAAAACAACAATGCAAACACAAAATATATCCATATGCTAAATACATGTAGTCTGACCTGTAATCTTGCCCTGACAACTTGGTATGGGTAAGTTGTAGAAACGGCAAACAACTTAGACAATGCTGCCATTGTCAGATACTCCAAAGGATTCTGGAAAAAAATTAGATAAAGAATTGTTAAAACCATCATTGTCTATTGTTTTGTTTCTATATTCTCCTATCAAGTAGCCAAATCAAACAAGTGGCTGTGGTATTAAGAGCGCCACCTAACTGCTGTCATGAGTACTGCACAAGCAGTCACAATCGAGCAACATATCTTTATTGGTAGTGAAGTTTAAGCTTCTTCCAACACAAGAGAGTCAGCGCAGTGAATCAGACATCTAATGAAGGTTGAAGAGATTGACCGAATATTCATGGTAAGTGTTTTATTTGTGTTGGAACAAAGCATTATACCAACACAGACAAATCTTTAATTGAACAACATATCTTTTAGACCTCATACAGTTCTCTTAAATCAGCTGAGGGCAGCAAAAAAAGCATTATCTTTTTTCTTAGCTAAAAGTGAAATGCAGTGGGTTCTCACATATTTAGCCAAGCATTGGGTTCTTTTAGGTGCAATGTTTTGCACCGGAAGCTCAAGATTTCATACACATTGAAGGCCATTGGCTTTATGTCACCATCCGAATTAAAAATGACAAGTGCAATCCCTTACAACATATCTGAGCTAGCGCTGACCCTTGGATGGAACCCCCACATGCTGAACCTCAGAATTTATATGGCAAAACAGCAGGATTGCAAACTCACCAAGTGTTTATCCCTGGGTGTGCCTCTGTACAAGTTGTACTGTGTTTTCAGCTCCTCATACGACATGAACTGTAACGCACCATGGGATACACCAAGTAACCCTGGCACAAAGCCCTGGAGAAAGGAAAATCATCAGTGAGCACAATTCACATTTGGAGGAAGAGTTCAAGGTGTCTTCTTTCAAATGTTATCATTGGTCAGAAAAGTATTTCTTCTTTCATATATTTCTTCTGGAAGAAAGATAATCGTGAAAGTGAAGAAAAAAACATAATTCACAAGTTTTTTTTTTTTTTTCAAATATGGCTGTGTATAGGAATGCATATAGGAATGAAGTTTATCCCTCCTTCCAACACGTAGGTATACACAAAAGTGAGGCATAGGCCCAGAATCAATTTTCATCCAAAACACAACACTTTTTATGCTTTCCAGCTATGTTAGTATTAAATACCATTTCACAGCAGATTATGAGAAATGTGAACTCAAAGTTGTACCCTGGAAACCCTTTCGTCACTGTTCTGCCACGCACTACCATGGACAGATAGAAGGATGTGAGGAGGATATATAGCTGCCGAGTCTAAGTAAGCCCCTAAGTCTAAGTAAGAATTTGTGTGTGCATCGTTTGACCCGTACCTTGTACATCCCCCTCATGCCCTCATGTCTCCATTTTCCCATACCTTGTACATCCCCCTCATGCCCTCATGTCTCCATTTTCCCGTACCTTGTACATCCCCCTCATGCCCTCATGTCTCCATTTTCCCGTACCTTGTACATCCCCCTCATGCCCTCATGTCTCCATTTTCCCATACCTTGTACATCCCCCTCATGCCCTCATGTCTCCATTTTCCCGTACCTTGTACATCCCCCTCATGCCCTCATGTCTCCATTTTCCCGTACCTTGTACATCCCCCTCATGCCCTCATGTCTCCATTTTCCCATACCTTGTACATCCCCCTCATGCCCTCGTGTCTCCATATCTTGGCCAGTGCATCAGACATCCCCCTGTAGCGCCTGCTGACGGCCACGTTCCTCATCTCGTTCTCGTACTGCAGACACAGTCTGGTCTTCACCACCCAGATGGGGTTAGTGATGGCCAGGGTTATCACTCCTGGGGAACAGAAGGGTTTGAAGTGTGAGAGATTACTTTCTTGAGATTTACCACATTGGTAAGACAACACCAAATGTTTGCATCATTCCTAGAAGTGTAGCTCCACCTTGCTTTATTTTATATTCTTCTACCATTTATCCTTGCAATAACCTCAAAGCACACACCAAAACTTTCGCAAGAACTTGCAGCACCTTTTCAATTTAGAAAAGTTTTTAAAGTATGTACTTTATTCGAGAAAATGTGGTAGTGGTTCTGTGTTGGACAGACATGAGCCAGTTTGTTCCATAGGAACTACAGGTAATTGTTAAGCCACCACAAGATATACATAAATCACCAGTAGTTCATTTTTTTTGTTTCCTGCATTTCCTGCATCAGATTGCAGATTCAAAGTACAGAGCCTATAGTCAATACTCTTTTCACTTGCAAAATTGCACTCAAGGTGTTCATATTGTAATGTGAGTGAGTATCTAAGACTTTGTCTTCATAAAGTAACAGACCTGCATTAGCTGCTGCCACCATGTGTTTGCCTGGTCCCAGGTTACCATTGGGCTGCATGCCCTGCCATTCCAGCCAGTGCTGCTTGGTGGTGTTGTAACTACGCAAACATGAGAGACTGAGTGTTACATTTGTACCACAATCATATTCAATGTACAAGAAGCAGTTACATGTACTAGTTTACTCCTGAATTTTCTGTAATTGATCACCTACAATTCAGTTAAAGAAATGTTTCTAAAACATCCTAACTATTGTAATGTTTTCAAATGTCTATGAGGACATACACTGAAAACTGTATATAGTGACTTTGAGTACAGCAAATTTTAATCTTTTTAGGAGGTAAATTTTGAGGATGAACTGAACTGAACTTGATATCAATTACCATTACATGATCAACAAACAACTGTCATAGAAAGGATGTTAGGAAACAAAAGGCACCGTACTTATAAAAACCATAATTGATGACCAAGCAAGACTAAAGGACCAAATTTCCAGAAAACAGTTTCTAAATAAAAAGAAATATTGCATGTTCTATCAATTTTGCATTTCAATTGATTAGTGGGGCAGATAACTGAAAAAATCTTTCACTTTGTGATACAAGCACCAAACTTGGTACAGATACTCATTAGACTTTACTGTTTTGAAAAAGTACGCGGGCCACTTTATTTGACTTTTGGTGCCCCCTAGCGGCGCCTTTTGGTACTGCAGCAGACCTTCCGGGCTTTGTATCTCCTGTTCTAAACATGCTACAGTCATGATTGTTCTGTGGTAGAAAGCTGGTAGGGTAAGGAAGAAGTGACGTAAGTTTGGTTTCCCTAGCTGCTGCGTTGGAACTACAGCAGCGTTTTTTTTTGCCGCTACCGAATTGCCCTAGGGGCGCTTTTTGGTACTGCAGTAGACTTTTCGGGCTTTGTATCTCCTGTTTGAAACAAGCTACAGTCATGATTTTTATGTGGTATAAAGCTTTTAGCGTAAGGACGAAGTGATGTAAGTTTGGTTTCCCTAGCAGCTTGCGTTGGAACTGCAGCGGCGTTTTTTGCCGCTGCCAAATTGCTCTTTTTACCTGCATGTATGCAGGTATTGTTTTCACGGGCGTGGGAAAATTTGGAAGCTGGGGATTTAGGGCGCTGTATCTCGAGAAAGGATGGTGCGAGCACAACGATTTTTGGTACGTGGGTTGGGGGTGGTGGCCTGACACTCAGGTTTGATTTTGGGCCTCCTGGCGCTTGAACTTGACATTGCAGGTGGCATTTTTGGTGTTTTGGGGGCACTTTTGGCGCTGTGTGTCCGGAACGATACGCACCATTGCGACGATTTTTGGTGCATGGGTGGGAAGTTGTTGCCTGTTGCCTAGGATTGACTTTGGGCCTTGTCGCGTTTGAACTTGACGCGGCAGGTCGAATTTTGTGTCCGGGAGGGGTATTTCCGGAGTTATATCTTCTGAACGGTTGGTGCGGGCGCGATGATATTTGGCACATGTGTCGGCGGTGGCTGAATAATTCTCAATTTTGATTTTGGCGCCCTTGGTGCTTGAACTTGACATTTTAGGTTACCTTTTGTGCGGGCACGGGGCGTGCGCTGTATCTCCGGAACGCAAGGTGCCATTGTGTTGCTATTTGGTACGTGAGTTGTTGGTGGTGTCCTGGTGGTGAGGTTTGATTTTGGGCCTCCTAGTGCTTGAACTTGATACTGTATAGGTTGACCCTGTTTTGGTGTGGTTGGGGCATCCTCCCAATATCTGCTTGGTTCTGAAAACAGATTACGGTTGGGTGTAGAACCATCATCTGGCCTGGGGCAACCTTCAATGTATCAGGTTACTTTGTATCCCCTGTCTTACGGTGTGCCAGATGACGGGAGTGTACCAGATGATATATCTGTTGGTCAGGTATAATTGGAGTTTGCTTATTACTCTTTGTGGTGTTTCTAGAGCTGTATAGTACTGAGTTTAAAGTTCTGGTACAAGTTCATTTACCCTGTTGGCAATCATGGTTGAACTTGAACTTAAACAGAAGAAGATGCAATTTTCTAATGTGGAGGAGAACTGTATAGAGCGTGGGCATAAGAGAAAGGTATGTGTATGATTTGTCCTGTGTTTCTTTTTGTTTCTTTGGTAATGCCATTTCCAATTCCATACTGTATACAGGTAACTTGTAGTTTTGGGCTAGTCATATTCGCTTGGTTTTTGGGCCTGCTTAATCTATAGTACAGGCAGGGTTAAGTGGTGGAGGCTTAGCTTGGTTCTGTTTTAAATTCAGTATCGTTTGTTGCATTTTGTCGCGGCAAATATATGATGAAATTCCCCTTCTAAGCAACTGCTCATTGGTTTGGGGGGATGTTTGCTGGGTGTTGCTCTGACTACAACAGCTTCTGAAGTTTTCAAAGCTTCCATTGCCAGCAGCTTGCCATCTATAAATGGGATTGACAAGGACATTTTTCATAGTAAACTAGAGTTCGGGGACCTCATACCTCCATGAAATATTTATTGCTTTTTTGTGGATGGTATGTATGTTTATAGTCGGTTGTATTTGAGAGTTATGGTTATAAATGTTATGGGAAAGTAGTGGTGTATTTATTTAATGACACAGAGGATGTCCATCTGATTAGTAATTATTAAAATGTGACACTTAATTGTGCGTTTAAGAGGTCGACGGCATATGGTAGCGTGGTGTTCCTTAAGCTTGATGTTTGGCATTTAAACTGTCTAAGGTTGTCAGCATTATTGAGGTTCGACTATGTGCCTCAGAGCGGTGTGGTGGGAGGAAGTTGGGAAACTCAGAAAGAAGAAGGGATGTGGCCAACTTTAGTCAGATGCTGATTTGATTTTCCAACAATATGTCATAACATCAGCTGTTCACACGGTACAAAAACGAGATGCACACTTTCCTCTGACAGCCCTACACCAACTGTAAGATGAATACTTGGCGCCAACCGCGTCTGCTAAAAACAAGTATCATTGGCTAGAAAGAGACATCTAACAACTGTCCCTTATCGTAACAAAATCAGAACATCTGTATCGCCCATAAAACTTCTGAAACCCAACCCAGATGAGAGGACCTAATGGCATTTTAATCACCATGTCACTCAAATCAGCAGTACAGTATGTGAGACATCCATACCTGTTATGCATTACCGTTAAATGTACCTCAACTTCTTACAATTGTACTTATGCTTCACATCTCCATGATATCCTAAGCAGACATAAATAAAACTAATTATCATCTTCAAAAAACCTCGGGGTTCCCCAAACATTACAAATGTTTCCCTCATACAAATCACCTCACCATCTGCTTGGAGCTGAGCCCATTAACAAACACTTAAAGCACGATGCCTGTTCCAATATATCGCAGATATAGGGGTGATTTCTGATATTATTACATCGATTATAACGACAGATACGGCGCCCAAAATCTCATCGATTCGAGATTTCATCACACCCCACCAACACAACAAGTATGAAACCAATCCATACAGCCGTTCTTGAGTAATCATCTACACAGACAGAGACACATAACAGAAAATATAACCTCCATTCCATGACATTTCATGGAGGTAACTAATGGGGGTTCCCCATACAGCTGTCATGAAATCACCTCACTATCTGCTTGCAGCTAAGCCCATTAACAAACACATAAAGCAGGATGCCTGTACCAATATATCTCAAATATAGGGGTTATTTCTGATATTATTACATCAATTATAACGACAGATACGGCTCCCAAAATCTCATCGATTCAAGCTTTTATTACACCCCACCAACACAACAAGTATGAAACCAATCCATCCAGCCGTTCTTGAGTAATCGTCTACACAGACAGAGACACATAACAGAAAATATAACCTCTATTCCATGACATTTCATGGAGGCAATTATGCTGTTAAATTTGGCTTAGGTACTACAGGAGATTTAGATTTGGGTTGGATGGATTGAATGAAAATATCATACCACCCTGGGGACTAACTGTTGCTGCTGCATCATGGGGGCCAGCACTATTCATATTGTCTAATGTCTATGGAACTACTATAAAAGTATCATTGGTCAAATTATGCAAGTAACCTTCCGATGTCAAGTGAATAACACCCCAGAAATAAATCTTTAATGAATATCATTGGAAGAACACAAACCAAGGAGATTTAGCAGCTGCATTAGGTCAGTACATTGAAATAGGAAGATATTAGTACTGAATATATCATGTGACAGAGTAACTACATGTACATGGGCCATCTGAGACAAAAAAAAGGTTGCGTCTCAACAACTTCAAGGTACTGTGGTTGGTTACATACTTAAGAAATCCAAAATAAGTAATGTTTATCCATGTCCAAACTTACAAATTCAGAAAATGGAATTTCAGACTTTTGCATGGTGCACAACCAACAGGGTAAAAAGCTCATTTTTCCAACCACGTACCACAGACAAAAAGGCAAAAATACACAATAGGTCTACAGAAACCCAATACATTTCATGCAGGCCTGAGGTCTACGAACTCTTGTTGGTACTGCAGAAGACCTTCCGGGCTTTGTATCTCCTGTTCGAAACATGCTACAGTCATGACTTTTATGTGGTGGAAAGCTGTTGGTGCAAGGAAGAAGTGACGTAAGTGGTCTCCCTAGGAACTTGCGTTGGAACTACAGGGGTGTTTTTGCCGCTGCCGAATTCGAAGCGGAACAACTTCGGACGTTTAAAATGTCTAAAAGTGGGTTTTTGACTATGGGAAAGCTAAATGGTCACCTCTCAACCTTCTAAAGAGCTTTTTTTAAATACTTTTGTGAGCAACAGATGGTGAGAATTATAGACAAACTAGGACATATTGTGACGAAATATTTTATCATGACTGTAGCATGTTTAAAACAGGAGATACAAAGCCCGGAAGGTCTGCTGCAGTACCAAAAAGCGCCCCTAGGGGGCGCCAAAAGTCAAATCAAGTGGCCCGCGTACTTTTTCAAAAGAGTAGTATCACATGAGTATTTGTACTAAGTTTGGCGCTTGTATCACAATTAGAGTTGAACATTTAGCTTTCCCATAGTCAAGAACCTACTTTTAGACATTTCAAACGTCCGGAGTTGTTCCGCTTCACATTCGTCAGCGGCAAAAAAACGTTGCTGCAGTTCCAACGCAAGCTGCTAGGGAGACCAAACTTACATCACTTCGTCCTTACTCCAACAGCTTCCTACCACATAAAAATCATGACTGTAGCATGTCTAGAACAGGAGATACAAAGTCCGGAAGGTCTGCTGCAGTACCAAAAAGCGCCCCTAGGGCAATTCGGCAGCGGCAAAAAAACGCCGCTGTAGTTCCAACACAAGCCGTTAGGGAAACCAAACTTACGTCACTTGTTCCTTACCCTACCAGCTTTCTACCACATAAAAATCATGACTGTAGCATGTTTAGAACAGGAGATACAAAGCCCGGAAGGTCTGCTGCAGTACCAAAACGCGCCGCTAGGGGGCGCCGAAAGTCAAATCAAGTGGCCCGCGTACTTTTTCAAAACAGTAAAGTCCAATGAGTATCTGTACCAAGTTTGGTGCTTGTATCACAAAGTGAAAGATTCCTCCAAAATTTGATGTTATCTGCCCCACTAGATCAACACAACTCACACTCATTAGTCATTACCTTGAGTATCCATGTTAACATTGGTTCCCTGTCCACTTATATAAACACACCAAAAGTCAAAGTCATAACTCACAACAAGAAGTAGAGTCCCCATGAAGCTCCTGCCCCCGCTATGTTGGGTGTAACCCCTGCGTACAGCCCCGGGAATCCCCGTGCCCTGTAGATGGCCAGCACACAGTCCAGGATCCCCTGGTACGTCGGTCTGCTGGCCAGTCCATCACTCACTAGGAAACACAAAATAGCAAGGAAATATTAAAGATTGAAATAATACAAGTTATTGAAAAAAAAGGAGCAGTGTATAGATGATCTAAGAATGAAATATTTAGGGCTTCATATTAAAGCCGTCATACATATGTTGTCAGTCCTTGGTCCATGCGTCTAATGCCTAATGTGTTACCTAATACCTACCAAGGAAAGAAAAAATAATAATTCATCAGAGTCATAAGGCATTGGTTGCATGTAAGACAATATGTAGAAGGATATCCTCGTTTCCTTTATAAAACCTTTGCACTGTCACCCTGACTGTTGTTAGGGCAAGTTGGATTTAGGGCAAGTTGACTACAAATCTTTAGGTATACTGGAAATACTGCCCCTCTTTAGTTTAGGTACAAATGTGAAGTTGCTCCACCAGCCATACTGAGGTGCAGAACAGTAAGCCCTCTCACAGAGATCAGAACACATGTGCGGCCACAGAAATTCTAGGTAATGTACTGTCATAGGTAAAGGCCCTGAAAGAGGGTCTGCATGGGGGGGTCTTGGTAACGCTTAACGGTGAATTCAGGAGGCCCGGTAACGGTTAACGGTAAATTCAGGAGGCCCGGTAACGCTTAACGGTAAATTCAGAAGGAGTTACAAAACATAACACCATTGAAAGTAGCATTCCTATTTATACAACGCTAGAGTAGTTATATCAATGGGGGAAAATACCCGACTAATGAGGTGCAAGAGGTGCCCAAAACCCGGAGGAATGACAGGGACATTGTCCATGACATCTGTAAATTGACTGAGGCAGCTCTAGAGTTCCCGGCCCGCCACAGAGACGGCGGCAGCAAATTTCTTATGGGGGGATTGAACTATTGTTTCAGCACATGGAGCGCCGAAGGCGCGACGCATCCCAGAGGGGTCCGGGGGTATGTTCCCCCGGGAAAATTTTAAAATCAAGACCCTCTTAAATGCTGTTTCCTGCATTTTCGGCAAATTTTGCCGACTGACTAAGCTAGGTTAAATTTTACATTTTCATCAAATTACACATGTACAATGATTACAGCTTTGGCCTCCACCCCTAGAGCCCCCTACATATTTTACCATTTCGAGCACAGAAGGCACGAGACGTTGCAATATAAGTCCTGGAAAATTAAAATCTGGACCGTCTGAAACGCCATTTACTGCATTTTGAAGGGCACATTTTGCTGTAAGACGAAGCTAAATTAAATGACATTTTATTAGAGAGAAAAGTTTTTTGTGCCTACCAACGCCCCTAACATATTTTCACCATGTCATCGTGAGCGCCAAAGGCGCCAGCCGTCGCAAGGGAGGTCCAGGGAAACTTCATTTTCTGCATTCTAGGAGTACTTTTTACCCGAAACTAAGCTAAGTTTACACTGAAATCTGTATGAGTGATAAAGTTTTTGAGGGCGACGCTCCCGCAGCATATTTTACTCTGTCCAGAGCCGAAGGCCGGGAGGCTCGGAGAAAATTTTGAAATCTGGACCCTTTGAAACGCCATTTCCTGCATTTTCCGGGGTTCTATCTGGTATTTGAATTCGTGTGTATAACGTTAACGGGTTACGAAGAATTGCTTGGTAACGCTTAACGGTGAATTCGGGATAACAAATAACGGTTAACGTTTAAATAAAACGACCAATAACGCTTCACGAAGAATATACCGATAACGATTAACGTTAAATTAGAGGGGTTCAGTAACGATTAACGGTGAATTAAAATGGCTCGTAACGCTTAACGGAAAAAGGCATGCAGACCCTCCTGAAAGTAAGAACAGCCCTTTTGTCTCGATCATTGTTTTCGTTTGCATACCAACATAAAGGCTAAAGCTACGGCCGCGTGGCGCGTTGGTACGCCCGATCCCTCGATCTCGGAAGTTAAGCAACGCGCGGTCCAGATAGTGCTTGAATGGGGCGTCCGGATTGCTGTAGCCTCACGAAGTTTTCCACGAAATCGTCTTCCGGGAGGGACGTAAAACGGGGGTCCCGTGCTCGAGGAGGTGCCTCGACCATGTTAAACAGCCTCATTACTCAATACATTGGGTACCTACTGGCTGGCAAAATACACCAGATGATTATTATAATTCTTTTTTTTCGGGGCCTTCACCTTTGACATACTACCTAAATTCCTGTCACCGCACATGCGTTCTGATCTCTGTGAAGAGAGGGCTTATACTTTTTATAGGTAAAGTGTATCATCATCATACTGCCCCTCCCCCAAGCCATAGCAAAGGCCAACAGGCGAAACTGGTTCTTCAACCCACACAATTAGATGACGTCCAGCTCACCTGCGAATCTGAGCTTGATGAGGTCCAGCGGATGCAGCACGAGTGTTGAGATGACCCCTCCGCTCACCCCCGCGAACAGATGCTCCCCCTTCACATGTCGGAACAACTTCAGTCGACCAGCCCTTGGTGTTACGTGAGCGTCGCCTGACGCCATCAAAACCCAAAATATCTCCCAAACGCCGACGAATTTCACCCTAATCTTTTTCTTAGACGTAATCCGTATAGCTTTGAATCAAATACTGATAATACGTGCTAAAACGGGGGTCCGAGTGATGAGAAAATGGTAATTTCTTGATAAAAACTTACGATTACGCAAATTTTACGATGGGCGCAGCCATGTTGGATATTTCCCATACTTCCCGGGCGATTGACCAATGGGACTCTCGATAAGAAGTTTTGCCAAGTTGGAAAAGCTTTAGCCAATCAGATTCAACAATACAGTTTATCAATGTTAACACTACAGCCAATCAGAATCAAGGTAACTTGCAGCAGCAGCATTAGTAGAAATCTGACCAATCACAGCCCGTTTATCATTTTCCGCTACATTCAATCCAAAATGGCGTCTCGCTAGAAGAAAATTTTGGCTTTGTCCCGAGATTTGTGTTACAAAAACTCGGGAATTTCGTCCCTTTTAGAAAAGAACATCCAAGAAAGAGGACGCTATGACGTCCATACACGTTGTGGTGCACCCTTTGCCCGGGACAGAAGACCAGCTAAACGATCGGTAAGCTTATAATTTCGACATTTTATCCGTTCATTGAAACCGGCGAGCCAAGAAAATGAGAAGGACAAAATGGAGACATGACACAAGCGGCCCTGAGAAAATGCCCGGCAAACGTTTAGAAACGCCGCACGTACGAACATGTCAAATATGCATGAGGTGTTCTTTGTTTTAAAAATCGCACGGTATCTGTTAATGATGTTCTCACTTGTATTAACTCAAGGTTGATGATCATTAATATACGTATGAAATTTTGGTCTCGTGGCGGAAAAAATATGAAAGAGGCCGGTCCAAAATATCCGGATTTTTTAGGATACAGTTTCATGATACTCGGTGCGTGTGTGGGGCTGCATTTGGTGGCATGATTATTTGACTGGATCAAAAAAGATGGATAGCTGATTGGTCATGTTTTTACACGTTTTCATTTATTCATAGTCAAATGCACAACGTAAGATCATTTTAGTCAATGGGTAAGAGTGAGACAATGTGAAAGGCATATCACACATGTTGCATAATTATGCTGGACGTTTATATCAGTGGCTGACATTTTTCAGAAATCTACTCATATATAAATAAATTGGAATAAGCAGACTTTTGCTGTAAGATTTGGTTTAAAGTATTACAATGTAACAGTATGAATTGTGCTATTATCACAAGAAGGTGCTAAGTCATATTACTAATATTTCAATTAGTATTTTTTTCTGTGGGAAAAAGGGGAAGTGTGTGCATTTGCATTGACACTTTTGTCTAATTTTACACTGATAGCATACTGTTCTAGTTCTACTCTTTGATATTTTTTCATGAGGACGTTGGAGGAATATTTCTTTCATCATATTTCTTTGGGCATTAGTTAATATGTATGCCCATAAATCTTAACTCTTTTGTATTTATTTCAAGGCCAGCTCCATTAGTAACTAGGATAAGATGAAGACTGTTTTGAAATATTGATGATTGAAGCTCCATCTATGACCATAAATTTGTGATCATTCGATTTTTCAAATTCAAAAGTACACATATCCTTTACCAATATTCTGTGATTTTCAACTTGTTTATAACTTGTACAGTGATGATCAAACAACTTAGATTGCAGACTGTGGTAGCCTGATGGCAGCCACATGGTGACAATCTTTGCGTGTCATCTGAGTACAATTCTTTACAGTTTACAACAATGGAATGGAACTTTGGATAAGCTATTTTGTATGTAAATGATGTCTAATGTCTAAACTATTTTTAGTTTCTTACGTTCCCCCAGATATCCAATCCATAGATTTGAAAAAAAATCTACATGATGTTTGTTAGGCCGAACAGTTTATTTCTTGCAAGCTTATGCATATATTATAGGGTAGTAATGTTGATAGAAACATGAACATTGTATTTTTCAACAGTATTTGAATTGTAATTAGGCCATGTTGATTTCATTATGTGGATGACATCAGCGCATGCATCCATTTTTGTCAGTTTAAAAAAAAAATTTGATCATGCTGTAATTATGCAAAGCAACTGCAAAATGAATAAAGATCGAAGAATATGTGGAGGAACAAAAATGAAGAATATTGTTTAGTTTACCATTTGTTCAACCTTCCTGAACATTTCAATTTCTTATACTGATAATGAAGGCATTTTTTTTCAAATATTTTTATCCACATGCTCGCATCGGTTTTGGGGTTCCCAGAGGATGTCATCCATATAATCAAATCGACATGGAACAACAGGAAAAATATCACTGATTTGAAGATGAAGTTGGACCTCTGCAGCTTATGTCTCCGTCCATGCCAAAATCTTAGCCTAAAATCAACTAGATATCACAAGCCATGTGATAAATAAATGGCTGTTAAACAATACAGTGTCCAGCATTTTAAAAATTTTATTGATTGAATAATGCAACCAATTCTTTTGCATTTTATTGATGTTGTTGTTTTTGTCTTTTACAGACTGAAGGAGGTAGCAGATAAGATCAACAAGCATGGGTATGTTAGGTAAGGACCAATAACAAGATAGATAGCAAAAAATGGGACGTACCATTTCTTAAAACAAAAGGGGGAAAATAACACTTTATGGTTGTATTTTTGGCATGCAATAGAAACATGTTCTGTCACTTCTGCTAAAATGTATTCAGTTCTTAAGAATCTGAAATTTTGTCCTAAATCCAGCTGTACATTGTGTGTATGTATGCATTCATGTTAGATATATATATTGATTTTAGATACTGGAAATAAATGGAAAGTAGGCAATCTTAAGTGTGAGTGTGAAGGCTAGTAGTAAATTGATGGTTTTATACATTAAGTTGAAATCTAAACATGCATATTTAACACAACATTGTTTGCCATTTAGATGTGATTCTGTACAATACATTATGCAATATGGGCAGAGATAACAGTGATTATGGTTGTTCTGGACCGATCCATATTTTTAATGGTATTGTTTTAACTGTAAGTACTTGCTTGAAAGCCCATCAAATGATTTGATCACTCCCTGCATGCACTGCTGTTGAAAATTTGAATACTGGATTGGGATGTTGTTGCAATTTTTTGTACAATGACCCTTTTGGACCCAGCCCTCCCTTTGGCAATTTAACCCACGGTGACACGGTCATATTGGTACCTTGGGTGATACGGAATACACCTGGTTGTATCCTATATTTAGGCCTAGGAAAGAAAATGTTACGTTTTCTGTTTCATACCCGAAAGAATTAAGGTCATACCTTTTCTTTTGATTTTTTTAGACTTTGGCAATACAGTTTAACAAACTAAAACTGAAATGCACAAGGGCATTTATAGTCCTCTCTCTCAATGTAAAACTTCAATCTTGTGCCTAATGGTTACAAATCTATGGATACATTTATCCCTTACTAGATAGGACAAGCATTTTTTTCTAACTGGAAACAATGTGACTCCACTGCCCACCTAAAAAAGGCTAGAGTCAGCAGGCATTTTTAGGGCAGGCGAGAAAACACAGCATTTTTTTTCCTAGGCAGGCTTTTAGCCAGGCATGCGTCAACGCGTCATCTGGACGCACTTTTCTTAGAATAACAAGAAATTTGATGCCCCTGGACGCCCTATACTGGGGAGAAAAGCATGAAATTCTGATTGACCAGGGATGTTACCAGGTCATCTGTGGTCACAGTCTTCTACTGTGACATCTGTAACAGTATTTTTGCCTCTTGGGATACCTAAGAATGCACTGTTTTAACTTAAAACCATCAAAAACTCAGGCACCATGGAAGGTGGATGCCCCCAGACCCCCCTACAATAGTCATTTACCGCGACTCACCAATAAGTTTGGACTCCCTATTATAAAATCCTAGCTAAAAGCCTGTTCCTAGGCCTTGTACATTGTACATTGTAATTGGTTGTTGGCTGTGAAATTGTGATATAACACTACAATAAAGTTACTATTGCTCAAACAGCCCCCCTGCCATCAGTCAGCTGAGAGGCCAAGTTGTAAGGGAGTGTGTGGTTGGACCAAACCATATTGCCTTCCTATTGGAGGTTAGTGTAAACATGTTCAGAATTTCAATGTATTTATGTCTGCATCTCTGATATGCTACATTCTACCGTAACTGCGTAAGCTTTCTTTCTTGTGCCCAAAACACATATTTTAGGAGTTTATGGGCTTTTGTTCTCTGGGTATCTTTAGAAAAGATAAATTCTTGTCGTTGAGTTTCTGAGTATCTTTGTTCCAAAGCTAGCTATTTTACATGCAGTTAGGATTGTACAACATACAAGCCATGAAATATATTGAATGTGGTTTTGGCTTTACTGTCCTGAAAGAACGTAAATTAATGCATTGATTTAACTTTCCATACAGGATGGCCGTGTGTGTCGTATGAGTTATCGGATCCTGACAGAGCGACTGGACTTGTCCAAAAATGACCCTAACAAAAGGTGAAAATATAGATTTTCTCTCAAGATATGATAAGAAAGCATGATAAGAATATAACAGTCTTTCTTCCCATCATGGTCATGGTCATGCAAGCAGAGGTAGACCAGGCAAAACCTTTGTACATCAAATTTGTGAGGATTCTGGCTGCTCGGCTGAAGAACTGAGGATAGGGAAGTATGGAGGAAAAGAGTCATGTGTATCCATGCAACCAGCACGCTCGGATGATAATGATTCCCGTCTTTGTAATACAGTCAAACCTGTATTAGCGGCCACCTTTGCATACCGGCCACCTGGCCATAGTGGCCACTTTTTGTCGGTCCCTTGGATTCGTAATGATTAAGAAATAGGCTTAGCGGCCACCTGTCCAACGCGGCCACGGCCACACGATTTCCGGTCCCGCAGGTACAAAAACACTGCCGGCTACGGCCACGCGGACCGCTGATCTATGTTTCGGCACGCGTTCGGCCATATACAGCTGCCGTATCGTCACCCTACGCCGGATTTAAAACCTCTTTGATTTATTTTCAAAACAAAACTTCGTAAACTGGCGCTACCCATACCCGCTGACAAACGAGGTCATATAAGGTCAATAGACGACACCAATATTACGGAGGTAAATTGTGTTAAAGTTACGTTCTAATCAGGGTTGTAGCCAGCCTGAAATCATTTTCAGTCCCCTTGATTTTGAATGGGAATCCTATCGAGCACCGAAGGCATGGTGTAACGTTGCGTGTCATTTCTAGGGGGTCTGGGTCCCAGAAATTTTTTAAATCAAGACCCTCTGAAACACTATTTCCTGCATTTTGAGGTGCAAATTTTGCTTGTAGACTAAGCTGTTCAATTGCATCTGTTTTGGTGAAGAAGAACACATGGGTTTCAGTTTTTTTTCATATCTTTACATATCAATTTTTGTCTGTCCCAGGGGACGGAATGGGGAAAATTTTTTTCAGTCCCCAGCTGCAAAATTCCTTCAAAGGACTGAAGGACAGGTGCTGGCTACAACCCTGGTTCTAATACACTATCGCTTAGGTTAATTTACATCACAAAAACTATATCAAATTGTTACAAAGACAAAATGATATGAACTTCAGAATATGGTTGATTTTATTTTTACATTTATTAAGGGATAAGTCTAAAATGACTTTTCTTGTGAGTACCACATTAGCATAATGGGCGAATCTGACACGTGAACGCGAGCGGGAACACACGGAAGGCGAAGTATCAAAGGATACAAGACGAAAGATCAAAGAAATATGACGATACCGGTCTCTTCAGACAATATCAACTGTAGAACATTTAAAACTTTTTATAGCTTTTGTTTTCTTAATACATATAGTGTAAAAATCACTGCAGTACATGTACAGTACTGTATTATGTGAATAAAGATCAGTGGGTACTAAAACCATGTGAAACTTATTGCTTGTGGTCAATTAATTAGCATTTTCTCTATAGTGGCCACCTCTCTATAGTGGCCAATTTTGACCCGTCCCTTGAGTGGCTGCTATAGACAGGTTTGACTGTATCCCAACAAGGTTCCAATAGAAAATCTTATGAAAGTTAGATCCGACCAATTATTGAAAATATGCCTTTGAACCAAAAAGTTTATCATAAATAGACTACCATACTCATTATAATGACTCTTGTTGTCCTATTTCCTTCTCCCAACAGTAATAATGCTGGGACCAGACTACCCACTAGAACCCGCGGCCGCGTGGTTCGTGGTAGCGGACAGGGCAGCAGAGGCACGCGGGGAACCACCAGCGTGATCGTGGGGTCTCGGCCCATGGTGCCGGCGTCTGTCGTGCCAGAGGAACTAGTGAACCAGGCACAGGTGGTACTACAGGGGAAGTCCCGCAGTGTCATCATCAGGGAACTACAGAGAACGGTATGTTCTATTCTTTCTATTTCGCCATGTATCCCTAAGATATCAGCTACCTCTTTCCTTCCATATTATCTGACCTGCAGACTGACCAGGTCTTGTCAGAAGGTGCTTTTTTCCTATCATACATTTGGCCCTCGCTCAATGGCAGATCATACTTAGCAATCATTGTATCTAAAAAGGCAACATTGATTTTTGTACAATCCAATGGACATGGTGTTTATTTTGACAGATGAAATAACTAGGACAAAGAATGAGGCAGCAAAACTTCTGACGTTTTTCATGCAGGACATGTTACAGCAAATGGGACAGGGCATGACAACAAGTAGGCATTCAGACATCTTTTGTATGCCCTGTTCTAAAAATAATTGAAAATGGACATCCTACTTCAAGAAAGACGCCTTAGCACTGGGGAGTAGATCCTTTGGGATGCTAAAGGTCACATGTGGCCTTTCTGATAGTAAATTTGCTTTTTTCCCCCAAATTTGCACCTCAAAATGTAGGAAGAAGTGTTTCAAAGAGTTATGAATTTAAGAAAAAATTTTCGAGCAAGGATGTCCCCAGACCCCCCACAATACTCACACCTGCAGCGCTCACCAAACAGCAAAAATGTGGACACCCTATGATAGAATCATAACCGAAAGCCTGCTTGTCATGAACTCTAATTTGTTTTGTTTGTTGTGTAGAACCTGGATGTGAACCTGGCTGTAAACAACCTGCTGAGTCGGGATGATGAGGAATGATAGTTGTTTGTTTGTTTGTTGTGTAGAACCTGGATGTGAACCTGGCAGTAAACAACCTGCTGAGTCGGGATGATGAGGAATGATATGTTATTTGTTTGTTTGTTTGTTGTTGTGTAGAACCTGGATGTGAACCTGGCAGTAAACAACCTGCTGAGTCGTGATGATAAGGAATGATATGTTATTTGTTTGTTTGTTTGTTTGTTTGTTTGTTGTGTAGAACCTGGATGTGAACCTGGCAGTAAACAACCTGCTGAGTCGTGATGATAAGGAATGATATGTTATTTGTTTGTTTGTTTGTTTGTTGTGTAGAACCTGGATGTGAACCTGGCAGTAAACAACCTGCTGAGTCGTGATGATAAGGAATGATATGTTATTTGTTTGTTTGTTTGTTTGTTTGTTTGTTGTGTAGAACCTAGATGTGAACCTGGCAGTAAACAACCTGCTGAGTCGTGATGATAAGGAATGATATGTTATTTGTTTGTTTGTTTGTTTGTTTGTTTGTTGTGTAGAACCTGGATGTGAACCTGGCTGTAAACAACCTGCTGAGTCGGGATGATGAGGAATGATATGTTATTTGTTTGTTTGTTTGTTTGTTTGTTGTTGTGTAGAACCTGGATGTGAACCTGGCAGTAAACAACCTGCTGAGTCGGGATGATGAGGAATGATATGATATTTGTTTGTTTGTTTGTTGTGTAGAACCTGGATGTGAACCTGGCTGTAAACAACCTGCTGAGTCGTGATGATGAGGAATGATATGATATTTGTTTGTTTGTTTGTTGTGTAGAACCTGGATGTGAACCTGGCTGTAAACAACCTGCTGAGTCGGGATGATGAGGAATGATATGATATTTGTTTGTTTGTTTGTTTGTTGTGTAGAACCTGGATGTGAACCTGGCTGTAAACAACCTGCTGAGTCGTGATGATGAGGAATGATATGATATTTGTTTGTTTGTTTGTTTGTTGTGTAGAACCTGGATGTAAACCTGGCTGTAAACAACCTGCTGAGTCGGGATGATGAGGAATGATATGATATTTGTTTGTTTGTTTGTTGTGTAGAACCTGGATGTGAACCTGGCTGTAAACAACCTGCTGAGTCGGGATGATGAGGAATGATATGATATTTGTTTGTTTGTTTGTTGTGTAGAACCTGGATGTAAACCTGGCAGTAAACAACCTGCTGAGTCGGTATAATGAGGAATGATATGATATTTGTTTGTTTGTTTGTTTGTTTGTTGTGTAGAACCTGGATGTAAACCTGGCTGTAAACAACCTGCTGAGTCGGGATGATGAGGAATGATATGATGTTTGTTTGTTTGTTTGTTTGTTTGTTGTGTAGAATCTCGATGTAAACCTGACTGTAAACAACCTGCTGAGTCGGGATGATGAGGAATGATATGATATTTGTTTGTTTGTTTGTTTGTTTGTTGTGTAGAACCTGGATGTAAACCTGGCTGTAAACAACCTGCTGAGTCGTGATGATGAGGAATGATATGATATTTGTTTGTTTGTTTGTTGTGTAGAACCTGGATGTAAACCTGGCAGTAAACAACCTGCTGAGTCGGGATGTTGAGGAATGATATGTTATTTGTTTGTTTGTTTGTTTGTTGTGTAGAACCTGGATGTGAACCTGGCTGTAAACAACCTGCTGAGTCGTGATGATGAGGAATGATATGATATTTGTTTGTTTGTTTGTTGTGTAGAACCTGGATGTGAACCTGGCAGTAAACAACCTGCTGAGTCGTGATGATAAGGAATGATATGATATTTGTTTGTTTGTTTGTTTGTTGTGTAGAACCTGGATGTGAACCTGGCTGTAAACAACCTGCTGAGTCGTGATGATGAGGAATGATATGATGTTTGTTTGTTTGTTTGTTTGTTGTGTAGAACCTGGATGTGAACCTGGCTGTAAACAACCTGCTGAGTCGTGATGATGAGGAGGGAGACAATGATGATGATGCGAGCGACTCCTACATGCCGGGAGGTGAGAGACATGGTACTCTTTTTATGCTTACTCTTTCAGTCATATACTATAAATAGGGCCAGGGCTCGAAATTCATTTTTGGGATTAGGTGCACTGGTGCACCCAGCTTAAAAATTGGGTGCACCAAAAAATTTTTGGGTGCACCACTTAAATGTAAGTAATAACCTAATAATAAAACAAGCTATCAAATTCTTAAACAAGTACCATGACAGACATTTTATTATCTTTCTAACACTTAGATGTCAAGAGAATGATGTAAAAAAATGTATACTAGACTAATAGTATATTTTAAAATCTTTACATACATAAACGTAAGAAAATATTTGGGTGCACCCTGTGCACCAACAGAAAATAATTGGGTGCACAGCTCCAATTTTGGGTGCACCTGGGTGCACATGCACCCAGTATTTTTAGCCCTGTAGGGTGAGGAAAGTCAATGTTAAGTGCCTTTCCCAAGGGTACAAGATCAGTATCTTGACAGTATTCAAATCCAGGACCCTTGGGTTCTGGGCCAAATGCCCTTCAGTTATGCCATACAACCCCACAACATCCTAAACAATGCTAAAAAACAATTCAAACTCTACAACTGGGTAAGGTACAGACATTGTTCAACTGTTTATTCCAGTTAGATGTGTGAAATATTGATTCTTTTATTCTAGTGATGCTGAAGAAGAGTGATGGAAGTCACTAGAAACGTGCAGAAGTAATCCTTTAAACTTATCCAGTTGTTCAGTTTGAATCATCTTTTAAATGTCTTTGTTATTTTTTTCCGGAGAAAACATATATTTTTTTCTTCCTCCTAGCAGAAAGGGTTTAAGGAAAAGACAGGGCTGTCTACCTGGGCTGACTATCAAGTCAGGCTACTCAGATACCCCCATTAATGGCCCCAGTTTTCTCAGTCCCAAACACTACATTGGGGCAAGCCTAATAGTGTAGTATTGTGTGCGAGTAGCTTGACACAAGTCTAGACGGAAAACATTCTGCATTTTTGCAACAATGTTGCCTTTCTAGTTTTTATTTGTGTCTTGACAGTCCTTATTTCTTCCTCAGATGACTTGATGTCCCTGCTGGATGCAGGACTCCACTCAGACCACCCCAGTGTGATCATCGATGCAGACATGTTCTCAGAAGACATGTTTGGTTATGCTTCTCTGCGGAGTCGAGTCAGGGGAGCCTCCAGATCTAGTGAGTAAAACCAACATTGTTTTGGTCTCCATTAAGGAGTACCTGGTCTTGATTAAGTCTTTGGCAAACATTACACACATTTAGGCCTGTTTCCCTACCCGGGCTACAAAAACCTGCAGACCCTAGACTTCTTGGGGGTTGGCAACAGAGGAGTCACATAGCTTCCAGTCAGAATTTTTATTAGCCTGCTTCCTATTGAAGTAAAAACAATGCCTGTCCTATCTGATGAAGGATAACTGTATCAATGATGCATAGAATTAAAGTTTGACATTGAAAAACAAGTGTCCTTAAGACTTCTCATGCATTTCAGTTTACTTTGTTCAGCTCTATTGTAATATGTATCACTGGAGTTTTTGCCAGCCTAAAAAAGAAATACAACAAAAAAATCCTATGTGCCACACTATGTTTTACAAGGTGAGCAACAGCAACTTAATGTCTATATTTTTTTAATCTCAGACCCAGGCTACAAGGTGCTTAACAACAACCTAATGTCTTATTTTTTCTCTCTCAGACCCGGGTGACCGTGATCGCGACTCTGACCGTGAGAGAGACCGTGACCCGGTGTTCCGTCTGCGTGAGCGCCCACGCTGGTTGGACAGCGCCCTGCGCGATGCGGCGGGGCTCGGGACGGCCAGCTCGGCTGGGAGCACCAGCGGAACCACAGAGGCAAAGAAAACCGCCAACCCTCCTCCCGAGACTCCCCTGTCGTTTGGAGAGGAACTGGAATGGTGGAATGAAAAGGTATTTGAAATCTTTTGCAAGTGATTGATGTTTTTGTTCGTTATAAAGCACTGTGTCAAAACTGTGTGTAAATGCCTAATACTGTGATAGGATTCAGTTTATTCTGGTACCTATTTACCACACATAAAGAAAATTAATTTAAAAAAAAGAGAGTTGACATAATTTAAAGATAATACTTTGTTCTGTACCATGACAGTACATGCTTATCATAGAATATAGGCAGTTTTGATGAATGTTATGCCTAAGACTTGATCACCTGGTTCTAATGTGGAAAACTTGGTTCAAATGTGAGGAATGTATTAGAATTGTCAATAAATAAACTGGTCAAAATGTGACATGCCCCATTTATGTATTGCTCAAACACTTATATTCTACACACATGCTGCCCTATGGAAAGATATATTATTATTATATCAAATTCAAGATTAAGGTACAAATAAAAATGAAGAACACAATATTGAAGGCAGTAAAAAAAGTTTGCACTGTTCATTGCCCATAATTGACATTTCCACCCTGTTTGCTCCCCAGGCGGCAGGAACTCCCCGGTTTGTCCACATTGCAGCCATGTACAGTGAGCTGATTGCCGTCAGTGTGTCAGGACAGCTGTACCAGTGGAAGTGGGCCGATCCTGAACCTTACTGTAACCCTGAGGTAAGCCTTTGAATTTGTTAATAGATATACAGTAACATGAAGCTTCCTGGATACATTTATAAACACTAGACATCCAGGTAAACAATATTTATAGGAAATTTAATATGCTACAAAGGAATCTGTTTATTGGAGTATCCTATCTTTTCGTAAACAACTGTAACTGCCTCTGACCTGGTTTGACTGTGATGTATTCTCCTGTCGGAGAAATGACTATCAACTCTCTTCTATGTTGCTCTTGCTATTTTCTTGGACCAAAAAGCCTTACCGGTATCCATCTCTAGTTTTGAAGTAAATTTCATTTTTACCCAGTTGAAGAGATTCAATTACTTTTAAATAAAGAAAGTTTCTTCTAACTGGATTCATATGTTTCTGTTTATTTTTTGTATTTCAGATGTGAACTTCATTATAAGACATTATGTATTGTCCAGAAAAAAAATTAAATTTTGTATCATGCAAATACATGTATCTATGACTAGTATGAGCATAAAAATATTGTTGTCAAGGAGAATTCTTTATGATAGTTTTCTACCAAACCCAGACTAAGTATAATTTGAAATCTTTTTATTATTTTTTTACAGAACTCTGCAGTTCACCATCCACGGAGCTCAGCTCTAGGCCTGAATGGAGAGAAAGTTCTGCTGATTTCCTCTTGTTCTGTTCGAGCTTCTGCTGTTACTGAATCTGGCAAGGTAGGCAGGAGTGGTTTGAAGTTTTTCGTCCTCTTTAGATTAGCCAAGGAAGACTCTTGGGAAAATTAATGAGGAAGCATACAAAAGAATTATTCATGCAAGACAATTGACAGTAAAATTATAATGATAATAATAATAATGGTTTATTTGGTACATTAAAATTGTACAGAATAGCAGGACTAACAAAATGGGCCCTGAATTGCTCTTGTAATCACATGATGCTTGACAAGGACACTTAAAATCGTTTACAGTTATCAGACGTATTAAAATATATACATATTGGATTGACCGGTAAAATCGACAGATAAGGTAAAAACAACACAGTTCATGAGTTCAGTAATCGGACGATGTGCAGAATGGTACTGTTCTTATACCGCTCCGCTAAAATTGTTTGAAAACCATCATATTGTCCTTTTTTCAGTAGATAGATATATGGTAAACTTTTGTCTTACATTGCATAACTAAGAGTTGTCAATGCAGGGTTATACAAGTTTGTTGGCCCCAGTCAAAGTATAAATTTGGCAAGTAGGAAGAGATCTAACACCTTAGTCTAGTAGTTAAAACATTGTTACTTGCTTTAAAGTATTGTTACATTTGTTTATTTAGAAAAATTAAAAGATTTCTTTGCTGCATATATTGCATCAAAATACAGTATCAAGCGAATATCGGGCCAGTGAAAATTGTTTTGGGCCAGTAAATAAGCATGTTTTCAAAAACTTGTCTAAGGTTGTCTTCTGGCAAACAGCTCATTTTTCTTTCTGTCACAAACTCTATCAATTTACTATGTTATTGATCAATGATGTGTTCAAGACTCAGAAATGATATCATATTGTTCTATTTTGACCCTAGGTTGCCACTTGGGTTGATGAAACTCTGAGCTCTGTGGCTACAAAGTTAGAACATCCAGCTCAGGTGTTCCTAGAGTTCCAAGGAGAGAGGATGTCTGCCATTTACACCTGTTCACTCTACACCTGTGTGCACCTGGAGTCTGGGGGACTGTACTGGTGGTAAGTAGCCAATCAGGGGGCTGCTTTATTTGAAGAGCTCTGTGATTGGTCAATTTTAAATATTTCCAGCCAATCATGTAGCTGCTTATTCTACCCTGACCAATCACATTCTTTGGTAGTTGCCAAGTATAAGACCATGCTTTAGCCAATTAGAAAAAGTATTGTTTATATATCATATTGCCACCTGACTAAAATGTTATAGTGCAACCTAGATTTAATAATTTAATGTTTTACATAGTGTAAAACTTAAGAAGAAACGGAAAGAAAAATAATTATGACTAAAAGATATACCTTACTCTTGCAATATTATGTAGTTATTCTGTCTAATATAATATTAAAACAATCTGTTGTTGAACCTTGTATCCAGGGGTGTCCTACCATTTAGCCAGCGTAAGAAGCTGGTAGAGAAAGCTCGTACGCGGTCCAAGAAGAGCGGCACAGATACCAAGTCCAGCGACATCACCACGGGTATGCAGGTCTGCCTGCGTAGCTGCCCCATCTACCACGCAGGTGCTCTCGCTTTTACGACCGTCGGGTCTGTGCCAAAAGTCGGACAACTCTTGGAGTCAGCGTGGAATTTGTCGGACACTTGCAGGTATGTTATTGGGAACAGGATTGATTTCTGGTTTTAACAAATTTGCATCTGTTTCTATGTTTAACCTAGTAGTAGGATACATATTGTTTTTGCTGATGTGTTTGTTGTCTTTTTCTGTCCTAAGCCAATCAGAGGTTAGGTTGGATATTAGCTGTAATTGTAAATATGAGCATTCTTTTATAGTTATGCACAATGCTATAGTGAACCGAATGGTATAGTATTGTGTGTGAGTAGCTTGACAAAAGGCCATGTTGAAAACAATCTGTATTTTTATGAAAATGTTGCCTGTCTAGTAATAAAATTAGCATTGTCAGTTGCATTTAGATTGCATAATGCAACCTGTATATGAATAGATTTTCTGAAAGTTCAAATGATTTAAACTGTATCTCCGTTATATTCTTTGTCTGACCCTTACCTCGTCTTCCCTCATAACCTTATTGAAAAGCCAATTTGAGCCTCTCATAAACAAAGGTTCAAACAAAGATGTTAATAGTACACATCTCGTGTTGGGGAAAAATGTGTATTAGATTCAATCACTTGCAACTTGTGATTTCCACTTCAAACTGGCAAAAATTCATCCTATAGTTTCAAAGTTTATTTATTCATTAAAAGTATAATTCAGTGCTTGTTAAATACATTTAATGACAAGTGTCATTAGCAAACAGAAAATTTGATCCTAAGTCCAGAGATTTGTACAACTTTTATCCACAATTTTGTAACTTTGAGTCATTTGTTTTCCCTTACAGGTTTAAGGTGTTATCGCCACAGAAGGAAGATACCAAGTCAGGCAAGCCCGAGGGGGTGAAGGAAACCAAGTCGGAGACTAAGACAGACATGGGCCCCCCTCCCTCTCCAGCCTCCACATGTAGTGATGCACCCTCTGTGTCCAGTGTGGGATCTCTCAGTACGTTGTGCTATCTCTATATTTTCATGCGTTTCTTTTGAGGCACAAGTATCAACTAATAATCAGTTTACAGTGTAACTTAACCCTTAAACTGCCGCGCTCGGATATATACGGGATAGCGTATTTCCCCGAAGTAGCAGTTTTGCGCACGTGTAGCGCATGAACCCCGGAAGTTAGGGACTTTGGCCTTGTTGGGATTCTTTTTGGAGGGCAGCGGCCAACCCTGGCACTGATATCATTTTATAGTGCTGAAACTCTGGCAGTTTAAGGGTTAACAGTTAACATGCTAAGCTAGAAAATGTACAAATTTTTCTTTTTATTCATTTTCCCCTTTTCAGACTCTAATTCTAGTAATTCAAACTATTCATTGGTGAACATTTACAATATTGCAATACTTTTTTACAGTTAAAATACACTGGGACCCTGGAACAAATTGACACCATCGCCTAATTGTGAAAACTTAAGAGCTTGAAAGTCAGTTTCAAATTTGTGTCATTTTTGTACAACAGAGCGGAAGCGTCCTCTGGTGCTACCCAAGGAAGATGATGACTGCAAGGCCTCCAATGAGGAACGCTGGGCCCTGAAGGATGTGGTGTTCATCGAGGACGTCAGATCAGTGCCTGTTGGGAAAGTCCTAAAGGTAATGCAAAGATTGTAATAACTTTGGTCCATCTTTCATATAAGGAACATGCATATATATATATATAAAATATAGAGAGAGACAGATTCTGCAGAAGAACAGTCAGAAGACAGAAGAACAGTCCTTTTCCCGCTACCCCGAAATTAAGCCCCTGCGAATTAAATGCATTTACAGTATATTACTACCACATAACAGCTGACATTTTTTTTTACATCATTGTTGGAAATTATTATTTTGCCCAGATCGATGGAGCGTACGCAGCGGTATGGTTCCCGCACCAGCGCGACCCCAGCCCGACAACGAGCCACGATGACCCGGCAGCGTTACTCCAGGAGTGTCGCCTACTGAGGAAGGATGAGCTTCAGGTGAACTTTCCTACAGCCATGCTGGTATCTACACTCTGTACTTCCATTGGCTTATTCAAACTCAGCCTGCCTTCTCATTGGCCCATTCAAACACAAGCTGTGCTGTCATTGGTCCATTCAAATGTGGTTGTCGAACACTAGCTGTTTTGTCATTGGCTTGTCAAAAATGTGGCTGCTTTCACATTGCACATAGGCAAGTTCAAGCAGTTGCTGCTTTTTGTTGGCTTGACCACAGTGAACCTGCTTTCTCATTGGCCGATTCAAATTTAACTGTCATCGCTTTGTTCTGTGAGCTTGGTGTTACCTATCGTGGCTGTATCTTCATTAGATCGTTATTTGTAGGATAACCTCCACTTTGTTTCTGAAGTTTGTCAACTACACTACAATGACAATATAAAACAAGGAGACTGTAAGGAAAAGAAAATTACTGTAATGCGCTCATTTCTACAAGTATAAAAGACAGTTTCAGAAGTGTTTTTTTTAGTAATTTTGAACAAGCACCTATAATAGCTGTCCTGTTATATTTCTCCCTGGTCCTCTCTCCCAGGTTGTGAAGCCCACTGCAGTGCCCAAGGTGCCTGACTGTTTCCAGCGAATGCCCAAGAAGCTGCCAGTGATGGACAATGCCAAGATCCTGGCAGTCACCGTAGATAGCAGAGGTATTATATGTCCTGTTGTGAATTAAAAACTTTCCAGTTTAAACCATGTAAATTTGTGCAATGATTCACTCACTCGCACTCACTGTCCGTTAAAGATTGCAAAATTGATATCAGAAAATGTATACTAATGTCATAGAATGGCAATGTCAATTCCAAGGTCAGAGAAGAAGATATGATAGAACAAGAAATTCAATGAAGAATCCATTGTTCAGTATACCATACACTGACTCAGAGTTTGTAGTCATTTCTTCAACCCTCCTGACTAGGGCTGGGTATCGGTACATCGTACCGGTACAAAACCGGTTTTTCTTATTGGACCGGTCCAGAATAACCAGACCTGAAAAAGTTGGGTGGACCGGATGTTGGACCGATTAGAAAATTGATAGATTATTTTATCAGGCATTCACCCATTTGGGCGCTTGCAGGTGGAAGAAAATAACAGGAGTGAAGTAGAGTAGAGTTTATAGTAATTTCTACCAAGTTTTACAGCCAATCGTACAGGTGCAGTTAGCGTTGTAGGATTTTAAAACGCCAGTGTAAGTCTAATACTCCACCAAACAGATTTCTTTGTAGTGAAATTGGCCATTAGTATGAGTCATACTGCATCAGGTCCAGGTTCAGGTCCGGACCTGGACCTGATCCTTTGGACCTGATCCGGACCTGGACCTGAATTTTCTGTACCGGTACCCAGCCCTACTCCTGACCACTTACTTTCATAATGACGGCAACTTTTTTTGCCCAACTTCTTATTATTTGCAGGCTCGCATCAGTTTTGGAGTTCCCATTTGTCATCCAGATCAAATCATAGCTTTACCTTAAATGTTAAAAAGAATCTTTTTATTTGTCAGTCTGTGTCTGTATGAGTGTCTGTCTGTGTCTGTCTTTCTGTGATTACATCCTCAGTGCTGGAAGTCCCAAATTGATAAGACAAATTTTGTTTGTTTTTTCCAGAAAATTAATATTTCCAATTTTCTATTTCCTATTCCAAGCAGGCGTGCATGTCATCGCGAAGGTTGGGTCCCGGCTGATGTACCTGGTGTACGATCTCGGCACGGGGAAAGCGGAACAGGAGAGCCTGTTTCCGACAGACGCCACAGCGTTCCTCGGTCATGCAGAAAACTCCATCACTCTGTACAGTGGAGGACAGGTAAGAAAAGAAGCTCTTATTAAAAATAATATCACCACAAAAGCAGAAAACAGCCAAAAAGATTCATGATGATTTCTAGATGTTAATTTGATATACATGTAAATTGTACATCTTTATATTTGGTTTTGCTGCTATTTTACTTTATATACAAGTATCCATTTCACTATTAATGGAAATGAATGCATGCTTTTATATATTGGTTCTAATATGCATAGAGGATGTGCCACATGCATTTAGCTAGCTTAGCATCTTCATTGGAATAAAAAATGGATTCCTTGCTTTAAGTTCCAGTCAACATGTTTTGAAACATGATTTTTGTTGTTATATAAGTTATCCTTAATCGAGTTGTAAAATATACATGTACCAATGAGAATAATAGTTTGAGGAATGAGTCCACTGTACTTTACAAAGAGAATAGTATGTAACAGTTCGTAAGTAGCAAATTGTTATGCCTAAAAAACAGCTTCCAATATTCAATTGTGTATAACATAGAAATTGATTTTATACATTCAGGATGTTGTGAACTTATTGAGGGATGGAAACGGCGCCATCTACCCTCTGGCGAAGGACTGCATCGAGGGGATCCGTGACCCGGTATGGCTGGACCTGCCGCCGGCGCGCTGTATTGGACTGGGGATACAGTCTCTCATTGACTTGCCCAGCTCTTCTGAACTCAAGAAGAAGGCAGCAGTGGTGGTACTCGCATTTGAGGTGAGTTAAAGTTAGTTCAAGTCCTTCCATCACCAGATGGTGCATAGGGCGGGACCCATCTCTATTTCAGTAACCCTGGGCTAATGTTTGTGCAATCACTACAGCAGGGGGCTAGTCCGCTGATAGTGATCTGTTTGACTGTTCAACTTCCATATTCTTTCCCGAATGCCGAGTGCTAAGCAGAGAAAGCAGCATGTACCATTTTAAAAGTTTTTGGTATGACTTGACCAGGGATCAAACTCAGTACCTACCTACTGAATGCAAGGTGAACACTCTACCTACTCCGCCTACATACTGAAATTTGAGATACATTCTGAAATTCAACGGATGCCCCTGTAACTCAACTGGTAGCAGCCTCACAGTTGAGCTCCTGGTCCCAATTAGTTGGTATTAATGAGACCTTAGTTCAATCAAGGAAAGGGCATCTTATATCTTGTATGGGGATATTTTGCAAGGTTGGCTTCCTGAGTTAAGTGTTTTTCTTTTTCCCATGTCTAGACCCAACTGTTGATGCCTCATGTGCTACGCTGTGACTACGAGTCTGTAAAACAGTTCCTGTACTCCCTGGAGAGAGACACAGGTAGGTTTAACATAGCTTAATGGTATACAAGAAGTAAGACTAAGAGATAAATCATCTTTTTCTTAATTGATATGGAATATAGGGAGTGAAAAATGTATATGCCAGTAATTTGCTTGATTCATAGAAGCTCTTAGACTTTGAATGATAAATATGCTGGTTAATATGAGGCAGATTATTAATAAAAGCTGGGCTAAGAATGGCAGTGAATTCGATAAAGGTTTAACTTAGATATCCAGGTAATAAGATATTAGAAATAGGAATTACTCAAGCAACTGGATATGATCTTGGAATTGGTTATCTGAAACGTTTGACCATTTCCAAAATCATATCCAGTTGCTCGAGTTGTCAGTAATTGCTATTTGTTATTTCTTGATCATGTCGCAGTCATGTTGCATGCTTTTAAAGATTGCAATTTTCTTTAAGCATTACAAGATGCTGTCTTTCAAAGTTCTATGCTGTAGGAGTTTAGTGAACTCAGTAACAAAAGTTAACACCATAGTTGTCACCAAATTCTCTAAGTTAGTCTAAGCTGCAAACTATTTCTTTTTCCCCATGGAAGGTTCTATCAACACCCAGAACACGATCCAGCAGGTCCTGAGCGAGCGTTGTGATGGTAACAGGAACGTGTTCCACGCCTGCGTTGCCATGTGCTGTCCAACAACCAACCAGGATAACAACACGTCCAACAGCAACAACGGTAAGAACAGGATTTAGTAGTCTGAAATAAATTTTTATGTGTTACACGTATGTCAAACTGCAGTCTGTACTTTGACTTTATTTGTATCCATAATTAGCTTGACATTTCTGTTTTAGCTATTCTTCCTGTGGTCCTACAAATATACAATATTTTGTCTGAATTTTAGTAATACATAATCTAAACGCATAGTCTAAAGTTTTGAAAAGTATCTTTTTCATAAGAAAATGCAGTGAAACTGCACTAGTAACCACCTCTGCAATCTTGCCACCTTGCCAAAATCCCTTCTGTAATTTTACCATGAAGCGAAATATTTTAAGAAGCCCGTCTACTATGACTCTCAATAGGTTAAAACTGACTGTGTTTAGAATTAAAGATTAGAACCAAACTAGGTATGAGCAAAATAGACAACTAGCTGTTTGGCACAATACTGTAGAAACAGGTTTGAAGATCCTAATATAGTAAAAGTTTTTATGTCCCTTTTTAACATTTTGTGACCATGGAAAAGCAACAGTTTTGATCTGAAGTTGCGTCTCTCCCAACGCAGAAGCGGGCACGTCTAACTCTGCACAGTGGGAGTCCATCACCAGCAGAATCAGTGCTGTCAGTAACGCAGTGGACGCCCTGGCCAACGCTATCTCCGCTGCCTCCAGCTCCGGGGGTGGGGGGACAGGGTCAGGGGGGACTGGGGGGAGCAGCAGTGGAGGGACGGGAACAAGCACTCGCAGGTAAGGGAATACTGTGTGGTATTTTGTTTAATTTGTAACCTTTAGCATACTGAAGTAGCCATTGGGCTACCAATTCCAAGTTCTTTATGTGGTATGGCAGTAGGAAAAGGTTAAACAGGTAAAAGACTGGCATTGTTTGCAATTTTTAAGATCTTAGGTAGACAATTTCCATCATAACTTTTCCTTTCTGTCATTTGTTAGAAATGGTTACAACTTGTTTGATGACGATAGCTAGAATTAGACAGTAGGTATAGAACTCTACATGTATTGTGTGACCCACTGTAAAATCTTATCTGCCATTTTTTTCCTGTTTGGTTGAAGCTTGTTAATGGTCTGATGGTAATGACTAGAATGGTGAAGGACTACTCTTACACTTATATATACTTGAAACAGTCAAGTACAAAAAAGTCAAAATCTTTTAGACTGTTGTCTATAGTGAAAAATATCGTAAACTCTACTATTTGCTCCTTTAGCATGAGTCTACGTGAGATGATGCGGAGAGCGACCTCAGCAGCACGTGCGGTCGGCGGGTCTTCCCAGGAGGACGGTGACCCCATCCCCACCCTGAACTGGCCGCCCGACCCTCCCCTGTTTGAGTCGGCAAACTCAGGTAAGTGTAGGACATAGGAGGGAAAGTTTTATAGTCGTTTTGTAGGAAAACAAAATGCTTAATAATACGTAAGCCTGGTATCCATTCTTTTTAATACATTTTTTATTTATTATTAATATCATTATTGGGTGGGCTAACTGCTCTCTCTTGGCAGCCAGGGGCTGAAATGTGAGGAGTTAACAATAGCTCTTGTTTGCTCTTCTGATCACTTTGAGATTTTGCAGAATGGTTCAAACATCTCCATTCAAACATTTGAGTCCTAAACTCTCAGAAGCAGACTGAGTGTAGTAGCCAGGGACCGAGCTTGTAAATATTTCAAACCCCGTTACTGTTACAAGGACTGCCTGGCTTGTAGCAAATCACAACTCTCATCTGTATTTTAATTAAGTAAAGCAGTTCCTCATTGACAAGCAGCTGGTTATGAATTTGGACTATTGAAAATGCCAAACAGTTTACAGGGCAGCAAACAGAAGGGCAAACTACAAATAGAACATGCAAAAAAATAGTTAGAAATTAAAGCATTAGATTTTGGATGGATTTTGTAGATCCATCCTGTTATTTGAGTAACTGTTTTAATTTTGTGTACCTCCTGCAGGGCTCTAGCCAGCTCGACATTTTTTTCCATCAGCCAATTCCCATTGTTGCGAAAACACTATTCCAGGAGTTAGAGAGACTGAACTGAGACCTTGAAAAACGGGTTTTAATGAGATTATCTTATGCGAAAGGGCACCGACACACAATATCAACAATCATAACAATAGCAAAACAAACAGTGTGTGGCTTTTACGGCCGTGAACGGCGTCCCCAAGTCGCCTGTAGCTTCCACCAAGGAGCTTTTATCAAATTTTTGTCCGTCAAAGTTGACGGATTGGTTTTAAAATTTTTCTGTCACACGCAGCAAATTTCCGTCAATTGACGGAAAAACGGACGCTGGCTAGAGCCCTGACCTCCTGTCTATCATGTGTGACAGAGTCACCAGATGGATGACTGAACTGAACTGAACTGACTGTGTATCTTACAAGTACCTGGACCTTCATTGATGTACAGTTGTACCAGGGCTCAAAATACTTTTTTCTGCATACCTGCACTGGTGCAGGTAACATTGCAAATAACCTGCACCAGACAAATTTTACCTGCACCACTCTGAATTGAGGAAGTCTGGATCATACTAAAATTGTTCAGGAACCATTGTTATTTTTTTCTTTCAATACATAATAGGTGGTAACAGCTAATAACAACATACACCTACATCATAGGACATTTATGTATAAATCCCAGTACATGGACCAGTACAGGTTAGGCTCAGGTAGATACCAGAATACCTGCACAGCTCCAATTTTGCTTGCACTAACCTGCATATGCAGGTGGTATATCGAGCCCTGTGTACAGGGCTAGAATAGAGTGGATACCAGGCAATAGTAGAGTGGATACCAGGCTAATGCACATGGATAAAGTAGGTTACACAGGAGCTAACCTGTAACTTTACCCCTTGCAGAGGACGACAATGTCAGTCTGTCCACGAATGCCGCGACCGCAGGGGGGCTCACGGGGTCTTGTGGTTCTGTTAGTTCGTACTCGTGTGCGAGCTCCGTTGATGAAAATACCGTACTTCCAGCGAGCACAGACGCGGCGGAGCGGAGTGGCCACGCCCTGTGTATCCTGACGCTGCTGTGCGAGACGCCCGTGCTGAAGCCGTATCTCGTGGATCTCCTGTCCGCTAAGTGAGTTACTATCGGAATAACGGGTTTTACAGAAAACTTTTCTTAAAGACGGAAATATGGTTGGGTACCGTGACAGAAAATCCAGGTCCAGGTACTATCCAGGTCCAGAGGATCAGGTCCAGGTCTTGACCTGAATCTTGCCCTTGTCAATGTAGGGAACAGATTCTCTGACAACCATAACAATCTGATTGACTGGCGTCGACCAGAGATGCCACACATTCTTAGCTATGATCTTTCAAGACCCTTTGACCCTTCAAGAAGTCTTTAGATACCGTATTTCTTCTAATAAACCGCGCACTTTTTTGACATTTCAACTTTGAAGTTGGTGCTTCAGGTCAAAGCCAAAGTCGGGGTGCGCGCTTTATTTAGGGGTTGTCTCAAGAAAAATCACGTAACAAGCCAGAAAGCCAGCGATTACGCCGCGAGGTATCGCGCTGAACATCGATAATTTATGCATTTGTCTTTCGTTTATTATTTACAAGATAACAATGTTAAAATTACGCATGCTTATGTTATTCTTTGTATTAAAAATAATATAGTTGTAATGATATTTATAAGAATGATATTATAAGAATGACTTGAAAAAGAAAAACGGAGACAATCGTCCGACTTTTTGCAGCGTGCTGGGGCTGGCATAATTTGTTAGTTATGTTACAAATATTTTATCCCCGAGGCATCACGCGGCTGCACGCCGGCACATCGTGTATTATCCACGAGCATTTTGACCCAAAACATAATTGCTATGATCAGAAAATGTTGCAGGGTTCTTCTTTGCAGGAGTTTTGTTTTTGTGTGACGAGAAAAATGCGACATTGTAATTTTTCGGGGTGTTTGGAAACCCACGCTAAGTTTCAGCACACTTACGGCTGCATCGAAACCCAAAATTACGCTAGAGACACCATAAATTCACATATAAAAGCATGTTTCCACGGAAGGTTCTTTGTATTATGCATATCTTAACTAGAATGGTGCAATGTAATCGTTGAAAATAGCGTTCTTTTGCGTTTCAAAAATGTAACTCTGAGAATCAAAATGGCGGCGGGCTAGCTGCAAGCCGCGGGAAAGCTCCCATGATGCACCGCTCCAACCAATCAGAGCGCGAGTTCGCCGGGGAATCCCCGTCATTAGTATTCAGTTGTTGTTGTTGTGGTGGCTTCAACCAATCAGAGATGCGTATTTCCGATCCTGCAGACGCCGCGTTTCGTGCCGCGCTGTCCAAAAATACGTATTTCTCGGGAAGAACAGCGGGCCACGATGTTTTACTATGACAGTAAATGTGTTTTTTTTTAGTTTATCATCGAAAAGCCCGGTAAAATTTAACGTTTTGATGTCTGCTCACTCGATAATGGCATCTTGTAGCATGAAAATTCTCATCGCGCTGCGTGAGCAAGCCGCCGATAAATTATTGGTAGAGTGAATTTTCTCTACGTAACTTTACAAGTGCGGTGCCGATCCAGAAATTGTATCATTTTTCTAAAAGTTTCATAGGAAATTAGGCGAATAAACATCAAAGGGTGCTGCGCTATATGAGGGCGCGGCCAAGTTTTGAGGGTACTCCCGGTGCGATCGTCAGCAAAAGTTAGGTGCGCGGATTATTGAGGGGTTTCCCTTGACTATCTCAGCTTGCGTGTAAGGGCACACGATGAGCCCCAAATCGGGGGTGCGCATTTTATTTGGGGTGCGCGGTTTAATGAAAGAAATACGGTACCTCATTTTGACCTGAATTCCTCTGAAACTCGGGACTGTGGAAGGGGAGAATTCACATCATCTGTACATTCGACCGCTAAACTTCCTTGCAATACCCCTACACAATTCTTTTCTAGAAAATGGGTGTGAATGGGGGATTAAAAACATGGATGAAATTTTTGAAAAGATGGAGGAAGGAAAGGAGGGAGGAAGGGAATAGTAGGTTTAAAGAAGGAAGGATGGGTGCATGCTTGGATAGATGGATGGATGTGGATGAAGGGAGGAAAGAAAGACTGGAAGGAAGGAACATTTTGAAATGTTTATGCTGTTTGTGACTATAACACATGTCTTCCTGTAGGGATGCCCAGGGCCAGACCCCGTTCATGGCTGCAGTAAGTGGGAGGGCGTACTCTGCAGCACTGGCTATACTGGACACTGCACAGAGGGTAGCAGGCAAGGACAACAAGGTAACATACAACCCAATGTTTGACAATTTTTTCCTAAAATTCACCTGGCGATTAATACACTCAGGTACATGAAAAAAAAGCTGCTGTGCTTAAACAGACTTTTCATACCGAAACAATTGTCGAAACCTCCAACCCTTGCAAGACAAGGAACAACGGATGCTAAACTGGATAGTGAGAGTCACTGGGCCTCTCACTATCCAGTTTAGTGTCCGTTGTTATCTATGCAAATCTTCAGTGAAAAAGCACTTTAAAGCATGTATTTCCCTCACTTTGCAATTGACTAGGTTTTAAGTAAGTACCTAGCTTTGGTTTGGGGTGTCCCTCAGACATGATGTTAAATGGAGGTCCTGTGTTTGAGGAGAGTCACATCTCAAGTACATTATGGAACCCACCACACTTCCGAAAAGAGTAGGGGTCCTTCCCAGTGTGAGTGGATCAAATTTGTCAGTATGAATTTACAGTTTGTATTCTTCAGTAGAACCCTGGTGTGTTACACCATTAGGTGGTTTACCAGAAATGCAACACAAACAATTTTGTTTCCTCCCAGGATGGCATGGATAATGAGTTAGCCATGAGCATGATCTACCCACCTGGGTCTAACCTGGACGACTCCCCGCTACACGTGCTGTGCTGTAACGACACCTGTAGTTTCACCTGGACAGGTGCTGAACATATCAACCAGGTGAGAAGTCTTTCAATTTACTACCTTATTATCTCCTTGAAAAAAGGAGATATTGTTTTCGGTGTGTTGTGTTTGCGAATCAGTGTGTGTTTTTGTGTATCTGGATTTTTTAAGTCAGCATAACTCAAAATCCTCTTGATAGATTACAGTGATATTTGGAATGAAGGTCAAGGTCGATTTGGGCCCCCTAGTGCGTGACCTTGTTATTGCAGCAGAATTTCCTTTTTTTTTAATCAGATTCTTTTGACCTGGACTTGCTATGGTCTTAATTTTTGGGTTGCAGATATCTTGTTTGATAAAGGGACATTTTATACACAACAAAGTGACAAACTGGCTCTCCAAGAATGGATGTCAAAAAGCAGCTACTCAAGCAACTGGAGATGATTTTTGAAAAATCATATCTAGTTGTATGAGTGACTGCTTTTTCTTAGTCTTTGGCTTAGAATCTCTAATAAGATTGTGATAAATTTTGTTTAATGTATAGGTGTGGGGAATACAAACAGGCGAATGTAGATTTTGGGCCCTCTAGTGTATGACATTGTTTTGAATATTGAGTGTCTTGTTTTTTTTCCAGGATATTTTTGAGTGCCGTACCTGTGGACTGGTGGGAACTCTGTGTTGCTGTACTGAATGTGCACGGGTCTGTCATAAGGGACATGACTGCAAGTGAGTACTACAGTCTGAACACTTCAACATTCAAGCATTTCATATAACAGTTTGCATGATAATCTTAGATAGAAGTGTGCAATAGGGAATGTACATATAAGTGTACGCTTTTCTTGAGTTCGAGCCCCAACCGAGTCATACCAAAGACTGGTACATGCTGCTTTCTCTGCTTAGCACTCAGCATTTTGGAAAGAGTATGGAAGTTCAACACACAGCAGACACTACCGGTACCAGTGGACTAGCCCCCTGCTGTAGTGATTGCACAAAGCTGTGTGGCCCAGGGCTATACAGAAGCAGAGATGGTTTTAATGTTTTCAGTTACTGTCTGTCTTCTTCCTTGGGGTAATACTTACTGTTCCTTTTTTTAAAAGTTGGCTGTTGTTGTAAATATCTTGGAGAAATGAAGAACCTGTTCGCCAAGTGATTTTCCAACCTGAAGAAACAATTAATGCATTACTTTAAAATACAGAAATGTTCGTGGTGGTTTTATGTCGCGGCTTTCGTGAGGCAGTCTTACCTCGAACTTAAAACCACGCAAACATTTTTCCATTACAGTATGTGACTACAGTATATGGCACTACCACAAACTTAAAAACCACTGGGAACACTCCACTTTCCCGCTAACCCAAAATGAAATCCCCGCAAACTTAAATGCATTTACAGTAACTGTAACTATTTTTCCAGACTGAAGCGAACATCCCCCACGGCGTACTGTGACTGTTGGGAGAAGTGTAAGTGTAAGGCGCTGATCGCGGGACAGCAGACGTCACGATTGGACCTCCTGAACAGGCTCATCAACGATACCGACCTGGTCACACAGCCTAACAGCAGGTCAGGGACAATTACAGACATTGTTGATGTTTTCAAAAAGGAATCAATATCATCATTGGTGTGTTGTACAACTTAAGTTTATCTACTGTAAATTCAAGTTGCGTCACAGTCAAATCAAGAATATGTGGTATCTTTGTTTTACACAACGGTCATAATTGGAAAAGGGTACCCTGTTTGTTAGTTAAAGGGCTTTTTTTTTTTGCAATTCCCGTACACGGCCCCTACATGGCCCTGTGGGATACTGCAGCTTTACTTTATTTTATAATCTACTGGGCTAATTTTGGGCTTGGCTGGGCCCCCGTTTATTTTTTGACATGCTTAAAATCAACCTTGGACCTGGCTATAAATAGACGCTGTAACCTAATCTTGAAAACACCAAAGGGTAACCCCTCACTTCCTACGTTCACAGTGCAAATGTGAACGTATCATCAATGGTTGTAGCAATTATGGAAGTGTCAACACATTGGAATTCCAGATGGAAAGAATGTAAAGCTATTGGCCTTCTGTAACAAGTGCTGTCCTGTTTCCCCAGAGGAGAGAACGTACTGCTGTTCCTGGTACAGACGGTGGCGAGACAGATTGTAGAACAGCGCCAGTACCGGCCGCTACGCAGAACTGACTCCAGAACTGCTGCACGAAAACCCATCGGTGAGGAAGGTAGGTCCACTGCTGTGGGCTTGCAAAGAAAACAACTTTAAGTTATCAATATGCAAAAGAATAGTTCACGCAAAGCTGTTTTTTTTTTCATTTAACTTTTGAGCTTTTGATGGTCTTAATCTTATCTTGCAATGTTGATACTATGGTTTCCATAGTTTAGTGCTAGTCTTTTCAGTGATACAATCTTAGATAGTTTACTAAAAAATGCACTCTTGCAATTTGCTGACATTTAAGAAAGAAATGTAGTTGCAGTTTGGCAGGCATGGCATTATGAATTGTACATTGCAACCACAGAAAAATGTATTTTGAGTCCTGTAAGTCCTAATACTTCCACATCTAGTTGAACACATTGTTCTGTTATTTTATATACTGTTTTGTTTTGAAGTTTTGATAGATATCCTTTTTTTGTTCTTTTCATCAGGACTAGCACAGCTAATAAATACTATATGGCCACATTTCCAAACTGGGGCCTGGATTGTATGTTACAGAAATGAGGAATGACTTATGCTCATGACTGATTTCTTTATGTTCTATGTGTTTTGTCTTTTTTTTAAAAGCTGCTGGGCCGTAGTTTTAAAATGTGACTGCAATCTTTACATTCATGTATATTTTTGTGTAGTCAAAGCAGTGAAATGTTAAAAAATGTGAAGCCAGTCCCAAGATTGATTTTAAGTGCTATTTTGCAGACCCAGACATGCCCGACCACGACCTGGAGCCCCCGCGGTTCTGTCGCCTGGCGCTGGAGCGGATCCTACAGGACTGGAAGGCTGTGAAGGCCATGATCACGAGCGAGTGCCCCGGACGGGACCGCCGGTCGCCCATCCCAGACCTGCTGCCCGAGGAACAGGTGTATCTGGACCAACAGAGTGGAACTAACAAACTGGACAGTTTCACTCACTGTCTACTGGTCAAGTGTAGTGTGGAGGTGGGTCAATCAGAACTGTTGGAATTCATTGATTGTATATTGACTTTCTCTGTTGTTTTATTGTTAATATTCATGGGCCTCACTGAAAACATGTGCTAAGTCATAATTATAAAAAGTATTACTAACCCTTTTGAAGAAAACAGAATTAAATTGAATACAGAAATACGGGATGCAGACGTTAAACCGGAGAGAGACAGACAGACAGACAGACAGAAAGAAAATGCAAAGAAAAACGCAAAACCTGTTTTGACATAAATTTGTAGAAATACATAAACTTAGGAGAGATAGTCCTAAGAATTTGATTGTAAAAATTGTTAAAAGCTCAAGCTAAAGTTGCCTATGATTGTAATTGCGTAGGCCCGGCACCCATCTCCGTTTTTTAAAGCCCTGGGGTCACATATATATTCGTCACTATAGAAAGGGGCCAGTCCACCGGTAGTGAAGTGTGTTTAGCTTCCATACTCTTCCTCTTTGCAGAGAAAGAAGTATGTACCATTTTTAAGAGTCTTTTGTATGACCCGGCTACAACATCCAGTCTTCCTTGGTGGTCTCCCATCCAAGTACTGTCTGGACTGCACATTGCTTAATTTCTGAGATCGAGGGATCGGGTGTACCAACGCGCCACGGCCGTAGCTTCATTGTTAGCAGAGCTTGGAATATACTGTTTAGATTGTAGGAAATGATGAAAAGAACAATCATGCAATTTTGCACTAAATACATTAATGCTCGGTATTATGCTTTTCATATTGTAGGACATAGGAAAAATATTTGGACCCTTGGTTGTCAAGAACACTTTCCCACACACACATTCATGTCTCTTTCCACCTGAAATTGTTTTATCTGAACTCTCCTTATATACTACTCACACAGATGTTGGACACCCTGCTGAGTACGTTGATACGTGAGCTACAGAACGACACCATAGCAGGAAGGAAGGAAGAAGCCACCAAGATCTCCAGACGTTTCATACGCTCCGTGGCACGGGTGTTTGTCGTGCTTAGTGTCGGCATGACGCCCGGCAAAAAGAAAAGGTACGAAGAAATATATTGAAAGTAAATTCAATTGTGACTCAAGTTTGGTTTTAAGCTGTTATACCAATTTCTCTCAACTCATATGTATGAAATTGATGGAATTTTGTTGCTGGGGCGGAAAAAAAATTTGCCCATTCCGTCCTCTGTGACAGACAAAAATCGGCTTGTGAAGATATTGATTGAACCAGGCTGAGTCTACCAGTAAAACTTACTCCTCAAAATAAAGGAAACAGAGTTTCATAGAGTCTAGATTTCAAAATTTTCAGACCCAAACTCCCCTGGGGTCATTGCGTCTTTGACAGGACTTCCATTCAAAATTCTGGGGATGGAAAAAAATTCAGGCTATCTAGAACACTGGTTTATCTGAAGGCAAAATCTAACTGATCGGAACAATCCATTTTTTTCCCCAGTTCACTTCCGTCACAACCGCTGATGAAATGTCGCCACGCTTTCCAAGCCCTCATTAACCTCGCCATCGAAGAACTGTGCCAAACAGCCGAGTCCCTCATCACCCCCGTCCGCATGGGAGTGGTACGCCCCACTGCCCCCTTCTCATTGGTCAGTGCCAACATAGATGCAGTCCAGGTGAGGAAAGCTCACTCCTCATTGGTCAGTACATCTCTTTTGTTCTTATTTGATTGGCTAGCACACAACTTTAAGCATTATGAATCATAATATGATAGTTTTTCATTAGTCATTAGGATTTGTTTTTAACATCCCTTGATTAGTTGCAAGTTTCCTTGGCATTCAAGAGATCACCAGTCCTCCAATGAGGGTACTGTTTGGGGTTATGTTTTTGCACCTAAAACTCAAGATCCTTTTGACAGATTTATGTGCATTTTGGTATATGCATTAGTTAATGGGATCCAGGAGAAACGTATTTCAGGCCCCTAGCTGCTTTTTCAGGCACTGCAGCATGACAGTCAGTACCCCTTTTGTGAAAGTACACATTTACATTATTTAAGTTTCTTTGGGGAGGCCCACAAAAGCCACATAGGTTTCATGCCCCCTAAATGCTCTTTCCCCTGTATTGTCATATTGTTTTTATTGTTTATATGAATGCAAATGAACAAAAACCAAAGTATTGTGGTTTGCCTGGTGAGGTTAATGACCCCTATCTTGGGCATAATAAAATGCATGAAAACTTTTCACAGAAGTATATAAGGTCTTTGCTTTCTTGTTTTTAGGGAAGTGAAGAACTCTTTAACGTGGAACCACTCCCGCCGCGGCCGTCGTCTGCAGACCCCCCACGGGTGTCTCAGGTGTCGTACTCGCGCCAGCCCCAGGGAACCAGCCAATCAGATCGCTCACGGGAGAGAGAGGAGGAGGAACATGATGTAGTTGTAGCAGATGTAGAAGAGGTATGGAATGTGACTGTTGTCGTCTTAAACTATTTCTTCAAGAAATTTACACAACAAACTGTTTTCTTCTCTTGGCTAAAAACACAAGCCGAACAAATGCTTTACTTCAATCATGGATAACTACTTTATCTTAGACTTCTGTAAACTAATATTGAAATAAATAAATTAATTACCAGGAACCTGGTCCCTGATATGTCACTATCTTTTTTGGTACCAGCCTTTGCCACTAGATTCGTAATGTTACAACAATTGATTTGAACAGTCTTATACATGTACGTCTTAAAGATACAAGAAAGCGTTATTTGAATCTTAGATTTTTTTCATCATACTAGAAACAGAATCCATGAAAAAAGACTGAGGTGGTTGTTCTTTGGAAAGAAATACTTGTATTATACAATCTTTCAAGTATGGAGAATTAAGAGTGATATGCTGTTAGTACAACAGTTTCTTGGTGAGAAGAGTTTTAGTTTTAAATGGCTTCGACTTTTTTAAAACATGAAAAATGGATTGACTTTCAGGTTGAGGTTGTAGAGGGTGTGGTTGGGGAGGAGGATCGTCATGACGAGTCCAGTCACCATGGTGACCAGCAGATGGACCATGCTGAGGAACAGCACGGAGAGAGCAGGGCGGACGATCACCATGACGATGAAGGTATGTAGTCTGATTGGTCAATAAAAGAAGCCATTTCAAAGAGTTCTCCACTGTATTTGGTAGGTAAAGGAAAAAAACTGTCCCATAGCATTTAGAGGCCATAGGGTCAGTGGGTTTGTTATCCACAGTGTCTAGGGTATGGTATTGGAAGACAGAACCCATTCCTCTCCTTCCACTGCCTTTTACCTCCCCAACTGAAGTCAGGTACCCATTTTTACTCTTGGTTGGAGTGAGGCCCTTTTCCAAGGTCCCAACGTCTAGCTAGGATAGTAGGAAATAAACTAGTCACCTCTCGATCTTGTGTCCACTGGCAGATTCTCTTAATCATTTGATGCCACAAACTTTGACCCCTCAACGACGTTCAGTTGTATACATTGTAGAGATTAAGGATTAGATAAAGTGGATTCTCAATTGTTTTCATCTACATACAGAGGAGAAAGAATTGGAGTTAGTTTACATCCTTCAAAATACTTCTGGTAAAACTTGATTTTTTGTACTTGTCGCAGCTGGAAATGAAAGTGACATGGACCTGGACCTGCTGGCTGAAAGTGAAAGTGACAGCGAGAGTAACCATAGCAACCAGGACAATGCCAGCGGCAGACGTAGTGTGGTCACTGCAGCAACAGCAGGGTCCGAGACAGGTATGAGGTTTCTACCTGTGAAAATTTTGTGCTTTCATGTTTGCAGTGAAGTTAGTGTATGGACAACTAGGAAACAACTGTGAAAGAAAGCTGCACCATAATTTTCAAACAGTTCCTTTCAGAGTACTATGCATTATGATAACTTCAGTCAACTTGTTTGACTGGTGCAATGGCCAAGTGGGTAGAGTGTTTGCCTTGCATTCTGTAGTTCAACCCCCGGCCGAACCATACCAAAGACTTGCTGGTGCATGCTGATTTCTTTCCTTATTAGTATTCAGCATTTGAGAAAGAGTATCATGGTAGTTGAACACACTGACCACTACAAGTGGACTAGCCCCCTGCTGTAGTTTTTGCACAAAGTTGTGTGGCCCAGGGCGACAGAAACAGAGATGGGCACTGTCCGATGCACACTTTGGTTCGCTGCAAAGGAATCTATTTGGTGGAGTATCCGACGTCCATTGCCGTTTTGAAATACTATCTTCATGTAAGCTTTTAAAACTATGTTGTGTTACATGTATCTTTAAGGTGCTGGCAGCGTTGCAGCATACTTCTCCGAGGAAGACTCCTCGTCCAATCAGGACGAAGAAGAAAGCGAGGAGAGCGAGAACGAGGAGGAGAACAACAGCATCGCGAACGAGCTTCCCGACGAGCAGCTGGAGCGCGTGACCACGCCCGGCAACCAGGGTAGCAACACGTCCCAGGCTCCGACGGCGCTGCAGTGGGCCGTCCGACAGCCTCCACCGCGCACACCCGCCACCACCAGTTCTACTCCTGCTACTGCTACTTGTAAGCATAGACAATACTGATTGCCATTATTTTATTTTTATTTTATTGAAATCCCAGACAATGCAATACATGGCAAACCCAGGCAGCTTAGCTGATATTGGGTGCCAACACGTAGTACATTTACACTTCTCCGAGAATACACATTCAAAATCAAATGTTTAGCGTATACCTCAAATGAAACAACAAGGTGAAGCCTTTCTTTGAAATTAAACACACAATGTTTTGGGGTGTAAATTAAAGGAAGTTAGAGAGTTAGTGGTTAATTTGATACAGTCAAACTTGTCTTAGAAGGCCAAAAGAATGTGGTCTTATTAGACAAGTGGTCTTCTTATAAAAATGATATCATAGAGGCAATCCAGACACTCAGGAATCTGAAGATTTGAACATCCGATTTTTCTGTAACTATTCACTTAAGTACAGAAAGTGAGGATGAAAATGTGTATTGTGAAGAAAAGTCATCTGTAGTCTGACATGGTCGCAGTCACACTAGTTGTACTTCATTCCCACAGTCTAACAGTGAAGTTTTGAGCGTTGTGCCATATACAATGTACATTACACCTTAAGAATTTTGCTATCTTAGTCCTTCCACCAAGAACTTGCTTGATAAAAGTCCAAAGATTGTAGTTACAAGCCTAAGTCCCTGAAACAACTTAAGGGCCAAGAGAATCATTGACTTTTTTTTTCTTCTTGTGATGTGCACTTATGCATGTTAGATCCATGGACCAATAGTTATTATAAAAGAAAATATTGTTTATTCCCACCAGCTCAAGGTGGCCTGATCTATATCGACCCCTCCACGCTACGTCGCACAACAACCGTCACCACGACGCCATCCACGTCCGTAACCACGGATACCAGCTCCTCCCAGACCGTCTCCACCACGGCCAGTTCGCTGGCGCGTGCGTTCAGCATCGTGATCCGACAGATCGCGGACCTGATGAGCATGTTACCCGACTACCCTGCCGTCGCACCCCTGCCCAAACCTCTGCCCATCACATACCAGGATACTTTGGATCTGCAGGTAGGGTAGTGTTCTAATATGTCACAAAATACTTTATATTGACAGGTTGCCTATCGGTTAGGGCTGTGTACCTTAACGAAAATTTAGGTACAGGTTTGGTGGTTAAGATGCAGGTCCGGCCATCTTTGTGGATTTATGTATAAATTTTGAATCTCAAAACTAGTATTTGCAAGTTTTCCTTCTTTATCAACTGTAAGATTATCAATATTGTCATCTCTGACACAATGATGTACCTGCCTTCTGATATTAAAAAAATGTTAGTGTTTAGTATTTTTAGTAGCTTTAGGTCCAGCAATGTTCAGATTCAGCCCTTGGGCTGCAAATGTAGTGATATGAATTTCTTGACAAACCATTACTATGAACACTTCTACAGGTACAGGTACAGAGTTTAGGTAGGCAGCCCTACTATTGGGCAGCCTCAGCCAAAAGCTACATGTAGGTTTCCCATAAACATTTCAGGTTGTCGCAGGTCGAAGACTCTAATCAAAAGCTCTGCAATGGAATTCTATACCCCTTTTAAAAGTTGAGCACTGATCTAATGTACCAGCATTGGTTTTGATTCTTGGTGAACACAGCAGTAGGCTGCATGCTTGTTCAGTTGTCATTAGGTCTATCAGTTGCATGCAGAGTGACTTTTTAAACTTTTGTTTTTTCTAAAGCAATCTCAACGACTTACAGAGTTTTAGTTGTTTTACTCAGATTGTTTAAACCAACAGTACTTTTTTCCCTACAGATGTATGTTGAGATGCACCTGCGCTGTACCTGGGACTGGCTCATCACAGTCATGGACTCCACCGAGGCCCAGCTACGCTACGGCTCCGCCCTGGCCAACTCCTCGGACCCTAACCACCCCACCCACCCGCTGTACTCCCAGCAGAACCGCCGCCGGGACCGTGCCGCTCGAATGGAGGACACGCTGCGCCCGTTCGAGAGCCGACGTCGCGGGAGGATCATCCCAGGCAGTCTTGCAGATGCAAGCGCGACTCGGCGCGACTTTATGACGTATGCGCTGTCTCTGATGCGCTCGCACCACGACGAGCATTCGGGGATCTTACCTGTGTTGGATGTATCTGCACTCAAACATGTGGCGTACGTTCTCGATGCGCTCGTCTACTACATGAAGTCTGGGTCCGAAGGGGGAGCGGAGAGTGCGAACATACGCGATTCGATCAGCGTTGATTTCTACGACGACAACGATAATGATGAAAATGACGAGGAGGTTGCTACTCACACAGCTCTTATGGAAACAGACAGTATGGACAGCGATACCATACCGAGTAGTACGGGACGGAAACATCCATTTTTCCAGAGGTCAGAATCGACGACCTTCCTCGGCTGCCCACCACCGGATCCTTTCGAACTTCCCCTAGCAGAAGCGCTCCCATTGGCCGAGCAGCCCCATCTGCTACAGCCGAACGCCCGCCGCGAACAACTCTTCGGTCGGCCGCGCCAGATCATCAGCCAATCAGGTGCAAGTGCAGCATTAGAACGTAGCGTTGTGGAAGTTTTACCGACTCATCTCGGACTCAACCCGCACAGGAATAGTGCGTTCACCCCTGTTGCTAGGAGACCAAATGAGCCAACGCCCGGTCCATCTGACGTATCACTAGACCTAAGAACTCAACCCTCCACCCGCTCTGAAACTCATGACCAAAACAGGAGCGAGCTTCTAGTGGGAGGCCACAGTGGGGCGGAGTCATCTGTTGGCATGGAAACTGGAGCTTCCATTGAGCACGGAGGGAGGGACTATGTTGGAGCGACTGTCACAGTGGACACTTCTCACCTACAGACCATTCCACCTCCGTCCAGGTAGGGTTTGTTTTCAGAATTTGAGATGAGTGTTTTAGCAAGCTAGAGATCTTGGCAAAGCCAATTTCTGTTGTTAAAGTAAAGTCAAGGTATAGAAAATTTTCATTTCCAGACAAGCATACAGTTGCTGTAAATGCAGTTTTCGCATTGCAAACTTACTGCAAACTTTAAACTACCACGAACATTTTTCCATGGCAGTAAGAGACTCCAGTGTATGATGCTACTGCAAACTTAAAACCAAGTTGGGAACAGTCCTTTTTCCCGCTACCACGAAATTAAATCCCAGCGAACTTAACAGTATCTATTAGTGTGTTGAGTTCTTCAACCTTCTCTCTGCTTCCTGACTGTGTCACTGATTCGAAATTGGTGCAAAAGGGCTACCTCAGCAGCAAACAGGTTAGAATACAGAAGTTTAACTCCTGTGGCTTCCCATACATGGAACCAACCAACAACAACATCCCCCTCCAAATGTTAATGTTTTTAGAAGTACTTAAAAACCCTTGTGTATCCTCCAGCTTACAGAACATGCTGGGGTACATTACCCATGACTCCCTGCTGGGGCGCTGGCGGCTGTGTCTGGAGCTGTTCGGCCGCGTGTTTCTGGACGACGTGGGCGCCGAACCGGGCTCTGTTCTCACCGAACTCGGAGGCTTCGAGGTGAAGCAGGCCAAGTTCAGGAGAGAGATGGAGAAACTGAGGAACTCACAGCAGAGGGATCTCACTCTAGAGGTACAGTTTTATGCTGGTTTTACTTCCTATTGTGCTACTAATTGTGTAAAGCAAAGAACAAAGTCAAGAAAAGATGTCCTTTTTCTATGGCTAACTAGATGCATATTATTTTACTTGAAAGAGAGAAGAAATTTATTTCTGTAAGTCCACAACAGAAGCTGCATAGAAATTGAATTCTACAGGTGCCTTGGAAGAAAGGCTGGATCAAAATGTGACCTGCAAATTCTAGGTTATTTCAAACATTGTTTTTAAAAGCAATTACCGCAAGAATTTAGAGTTGATATTATTAAGCGTGGTGTGAATACTACCCAACTGCTGCTTACTCCTGTCAGGGATACCAGCAGCAGTGTAATCAAATACTTGTCACAACTCAACTACTTCTACTACCATTGACCGTCTTATTCCTGGTCAGCTCTCTCTGAAAGTGTGTTAAGTTAACGTACGCATAACAGTTACAAGATTAATCTGTTTTATAGAGAACATACAGATATACATTGTACCTCGCTGATGGATTGTTTTTTCTCCCAGGTTGAGAGAGAGCGTACCCTCCTGATTCAGCAGACCCTCCGTCAGCTCAACACGCAGTTCGGCCGGCGCAGCTCCACGGGGGGTCCTCCCATGGCCGTGCACCGCGTCAAGGTCACCTTCAAGGACGAGCCGGGGGAGGGCAGCGGCGTGGCTCGCAGTTTCTACACCGCTATCGCACAGGTGTGTATCATTTGTAACATCAAGCATGTACAAGTGAAAATAGCTCGGGACCAAGACAATCTGGTCTGTTATGACAGGTGGTCATCATGTATAGGATTCTTATTATCTAAGCAGGGTTCTAGTCAGTGTCCGTCCTTAGACGGAAATTTGCTACTGGGGATTAACATAAATTTTGCCCATTCCGTCCTGTATGACGAACTAAAATCAGCATGTAAAGATGTTAAGACCGAGCAGAGTCTAGAAGCAAACTTTGCACCTCAAAATGCAGGAAATAGCATTTCAGGGGGTCTAGATTTCAACATTTTGCAGGGAAACACGCTCTCGGACCCAGCTAGGATTGTCGCGCCTTCGCCACTCAACAGGATTCCCATATTCAAAATCTAGGGAACGAAAAAAATTCAGGCTGGCTAGTACACTGTTTCTAAGCCTAAGGGACCACCAAAATGGGTCGCATTGTCCAGCTGGCCCTTGTGTATATATAGCTCAAAGTGGTCACAACATGTAATACATGTATTCTTATTTAAGTTATTATCAGTGGCCAGGTTTGTCTGTATCACAACACTTATTTCATTCAATTTGGGTCAGCAACAATACCAAGGATTTCAACTCCAGACTTCCAGCTTCATAGGCATGTTTTTTTCCCAGACCATGCATCCTTTGGAGTGTATTCAGTGTTTGGAGTGTGACTTTAAACATGAAGAGCAGATATTTATGGCAGGCATGATTGTTAAACATTCTTTCTTTCTGTTTCCAGGCCTTCCTGTCATCCGACAAGCTGCCCAACCTGGACTCCGTGCTGGGGGGGACCAAAGGTGTGCACTACAGTGAGTGGTTGGTTCTCGTTTGTCTGGTGCCAGCCAACCATGATTTAAGGTTTCCTGCATGTTTTAACCCTTAAACTGCCAAACCCGGATATATCTGGCACACATATACATGCCCTGTGTGCCATACCCGGATATATCCGGGACAGCGTATTCCCCCAAAGTAGCAGCTTTGCGCGCGTGTAGCGCATGAACCCCAGAAGTTAGGGACTTCGGCCTTGTTCGGGGGTTTCTTTTTGGAGGTCAGCGGCCAACCCTGGCACTTATAGCATTTTATAGGGCTCAAACTCTGGCAGTTTGAGGGTTTTAAAAATTTAGAAATTTGTCCGCCTAACTCAATAAACTTGTAGAGAGCTGGCAGTGCAATTCTCAAAATTGAAATGTTTCAGAGGTTCAGAAAAACTTGTTTAATGACTTTCTTATGGTAAACAAATTCAAGGTCTTTTGCCCCTTGAAATCTCAAAGAAAAGTTTGTAAATGTGTGAATCATTACACATTACTTATGCTACAATGAAAAAAATTCTTAGTTACATTGTATATACATTTTGTACATGTCAAAAGAACATACATGTGCCTTAATGTAGTTGTCAAAATGTATTGAAAATAGTTATCTTTTTCTTGCTGTAAGACTTTCACTAGATTGTGAGCTTGCACTGGAAGAAGAAAAAAATTGCAATGTCCAACTAAAAAGTCATTAATTTTGTATTCTATGTATCCAACTGGCTTTTGATTTTACATCAGTTTTCTAGTTGATGAAATTTCAGTCTGTATTGTGTATATCATTGGCGACATTCTTGCTTATTTTAAGTGTTTCGCTCAGGCCTGATCCAACGCCTGAGATCGCGGGAAAGAGAGCGAGAGAGAGAACGGCGTAGCAGCAGCAGTGGGAGCCTGCGTCGCTCGGTGTCCCGGGAACGGGAGCGCTCGGCCAATCAGAGAGGACAGCTGTCCATCGATGCCCGCCCCTTCTACCCGGGTGGTAACCGTGACAACGAGGATGAGCCCCTCCCACCACACAGACAAGCGTTAGGAGAAAGGCTGTACCCTAAAGTACAGGCACTACAGCCAGTAAGTTTCAACATCCTTTATGAAGGATCCAGCTACATAAGAAACCATGGCGCTCATCTTGCAAATGCAAATGCTAACCCTGGGTATCATTTGAAGATTGAACAAGCTTTCTGGGGATTTATGAATTAATGCAAGGCTGTTGATCAGCTGTTCCCTGACAGTCGAGGGTTAGACACACATAGATACCTGCTCATACATGTAGATGTGGAGGCTTGATGGCAGGCTGTCTTTGGATTCGATGTAAAATGAGGATGTTGAGTTCCCTTAACAGTTATATAATTCTACAAACTTAAGTTTCCAAAGTTTTTGTGTTAGCTTTATGAAAAGAAGTTCCTTTGGTTAACTTCAGTCAGTAAATACAATTGCATGATGTTAAGAACATTTGGCTTTTCCACATGGTTCACACTACTCACATAGTCTTATCATCTGGTTTAGCGTCAGTCTTTTATTCCTGTCAGGGTCAAATGTGCTTGCAAATCACAAATGAAAGATGTTTGAGTTTTTACTTTTGCACTTTATTGAATTATGCACAGAATAGAATGAGTAAGTGGTAAAAGAGTTTAGCCGCCAACCTTGTGAGCCAAAAAAATTAGATTGTGTAAAACTGCACATGCTGTACAACATGTGAAACCTTTTCGCAACATCTCAGCCACATGTTGTATGTTTTTGTGTGTTAGTCTCTGGCAGGTAAGATCACAGGTATGCTGTTGGAGATGTCTCCTGCACAGCTGCTGTTACTGCTGGCCAGCGAAGACTCCCTGAGACAGCGTGTGGAGGAGGCAGTGGACATCATACTGTCTCATGGAAGGTACGTCAGGAACACACCTCTGAAGTAACAACATAACGAAAGATGTTGATGGAAAAGAAATACAAAACAGTATACCTGTCCTTGGTGCTGAACATGTTTCATGTCTGGAATCATATCAATAAAATGCATAATCAAAGACAAGGGTTTTCTAGTAAATGTTATTTGACAGCAACAGCTTTCTGGATGAACCAAAGAAAGGGGCTACATGAAATTTCTTAGAAGAACTCTTCTGCATTTAAAAATATCCATTTTTTCCCCAGGTATTAAGCTAAAAGCAATTTGTTCAGGAGCATCAAATTTACTAACTTTGGACGCACTTACTATAGTAACTGTTATTATTTAAACAAAAGAATGTTTCAACTGAATGTTTGAAAGAAGATTCCACTTTTCCAACTGACCCCAAAAAATACCATGCAAGAAAGTATTCAAAAAGGTGAAGATTGAAATTTAAAAAAGGAAAACGTTTAGTTATGTTTTTCTTCCACAGAGAATCCACGGCTGACCCTCTCGGAGCCATTGACCTCTTCAGCTACAGTTCGGACACCAAGGCCAAGAAGGCGTTCCACAGCGAGCGTTACCCTGACGACGAAGATTCCGACGACGAGGACAACTCTCCGCTGTTTTACCAGCCTGGGAAACGCGGCTTCTACTCACCTCGGCCAGGACGCAACACTCCCGAGAGACTGAACTGTTTCAGGAACGTCGGAAGGTTAGTTTCAGTTCGCCTTTCTCATTATCATTACGAGCTGTCTGACCCAGTCTCATTTCGCTCCAGAAGAAAAATAAATCTCCTTGTCAACTTTTCTTGGTGGCGTCGGGTGTGGCGTAACTGCTAGAGCATTCGGCTCAGAATCTATAGGTTCTGAGTTCAATCCACACCGTGCCCCCAACATTGTGCCCTTGGGAAAGGCACTTAACACAACCTTCCTCACTTCACCCAGGTGTAAAAATGGGTACCTGACTTCGGTCAGGGAGGTAAAAGAAAAATACTACCTTTACCTTCTGTCTGTACTGTGTCTGTGGTACTGTTAATATAAGTTACAAAAATTTGAGTGCAGTGCCACATTGTCCTCGTCTGTCCAAAAGCAAAATAGAAAAAAAAATTTTCTTGCTTTAGACATAATGGATCTTTGTTTTATTTTGCAGAATTCTGGGGCTGTGTCTGTTGCAGAATGAGCTGTGCCCCATCACACTGAACCGACATGTCATCAAGGTCATGCTGGGCAGGAAGGTATGCTAACACCCCTCTACTTTTCCTGTCTGCAAATTTCAATACCCGGACTTAACCATTTGAAGCATTTTAGGAGTAAAGCGTAGGAAGAATGAATTACATAGCTTTACTTGCATCCAGCTGACTGACAAATTATGTAACATAAACTGATGATGGACTTCTTTCCCCTTTCTGACTCCTCATGTAGTCATCAACAGCTCATAAAGACTTTTAGATGCAATTATTGGACTCACCAAATTTTTAACACCATCTGACTGTCCTTTGGTGTTTTAGAAATGAATTTAGGAAGGCTTGGTTGCTCATAATGTTGTATACCAACGTTGAACTTTTAGACCATTATAAGAAATAAACATTTATGTTACAATTTTAAGACCATATATCCGTCCAAAAAATAAACAGTTTGTAAAACAAGGGAAGTAGAAATAATATTATGAGATGGGGTTGTAAAGGAAGAACCCAAAGAATAATTCTTTTAATGTTGCAGGTTGCTTGGCATGACCTTGCCTTCTTCGACCCCGTGACCTACGAGAGCATGCGACGACTCATCATCGACGCCCAGGCACCTGACGCAGAGGTCATCTTCTCCGCCCTTGACCTGACCTTCTGCATCGACCTCTGTCGCGAGGAGGGCGGCGGTCAGCACGAGCTGATCCCGGGAGGGGCGGACATGGCGGTGAACCCTGCCAACGTGTACGACTACGTCCGGAGATACGCGGAGTATCGCATGTATGGATGTGCCGAGAAGGCACTTCAGGTGAGCTTGTTGGGTACATTCTTGTTATGTCCTAGTTAGACCACTTTGTTTCCTAGTTAGACCACTTTGTTTCCTAGTTAGACCACTCTGATTCAATTATACGGATGATATCTGTGTCCATATGATATCTGTCCGTTTCCAAATAAGTTTTCTACTATACTGTGAAAAGCACCTGCAAAATGACTAATATGCCAGGAATTGCAAACAAGATATTGAAACGGACAATTAATTTGTAGAAAGCCAATGTAAATTTCAGATTCGAAGAAGAAGATAAAAGAACATTTAGCTGAAGAATCTATTGTTCAGGGTGGATTGTTGTACAATATGATTAAAGCAACATGGCCTGAAATGATAATTTAGAGTTGACAGTATTTTCACAGATTTCGTGGGGACCTGTCATCACATCTTGAACATACAGAGTCCATTATGCTTTTAACCACAAATGAAAGATGCTCCAAAGTCTTCATTCTCACCATGATTCTGAGAAATTAGGAGATAAGAATTTGAATCAGTTCACCATATTTTTCAATTGACAGTCCAAATTGATGTCCTGTTCATTTTGTAAAATAGTTTTACATTGTCTTTTGCTGCTAAACTTGAAGTTATCAGTAGACATTATCAAGTCAAAAACTTGTCCGACACACTAGAGGATATTGGCTAACCGTTATCTTCTCGATTGTTCCAGGCCCTGAGAAGCGGACTGTTTGACGTCCTCCCCAGAAATGCTCTGGATGGGCTGACAGCGGAGGATTTCCGCCTCCTTGTGAACGGGTGTGGCACCATCGACATACAGACTCTCATCAGCTACACATCCTTCAATGATGAAAGTGGTGAGTGGACATCCAACAAATTCTTATTGTTTTCTTTGAAGCTTTGATTTATATTTACAAAGTATTTGATTCAGAAAAGACAATGTGTTACCTACTTTGGTCGGATTTACTAAATTGTTTACAAGACTGAGTGCATACACTATTGATTTAGAATATCTATTAGAAATTATAGATGTAGATTTTACATGAAGTTTTGTCCAGCTATACTTGCTTGGTTTATTCATGGCATGTAAAATTGATATTTGCTTATTTTTTATATATATATCTGGGGGTTAGCAATAACAATGTACTCAAGTAACACTAGCCCCTAGGGACCCAAAATCATTATTTTGAGGTCTCATTAAGACCAGTCCTACTACATACCAAATATCAAGACAATCCAGGCCTTCTTGAGTGTTCACAGATGGATATATGGGTGGATAGACACACAGACAGACACACACCAATGCTTACCCAAAGCTTAACTCTCTGTGTAAAGTAACAAAAAAGTATAGTACTGTTACAGTATCATCAGTGTTGATGGTTTGGCTGTATTTAATGTTTACTGTGTTGTGTTTCAGGTGATGGGACAGAGAGGTTAACGAAGTTCAAGCGCTGGTTCTGGTCCATTGTGGAGAGGATGCCTCACCAAGAGAGGCAGGACCTGGTCAGTTGAGCACATCGATTTGTCTATTGCTTACTTGTCCAAAAGCCAGTTCCCTCAATTTCTTTATGAAAACTCTGCATGTACAAGACGCCACCAGTTATTCCCAGCAGACTAACCCCTGCTGTCATTTTGTAACTGTGAATGTGTATGGCCCAAGGGCTTCAGAAACAGAGATGACACCACAGAAAAGGATTTTTGTTTTCCTTATTTAATGGCACTTTCAAACCTTCTTATGCATTATGATGATTCAGTTACAAATTTCCCATTGTACCTGACTATATATAAAATATACTTCAAAAGCTTTCTACATGAAATGCATTTAAGTGCCGCTTGTCCACATTACCATATATGGTGTGCACTTCCAGTCCCACGTGGCCTTATATGGTGTGCACTATCAATCCAACTTCTTTTACATGACCATATATGGTATGCACTTTAAGTCTACTTCTCCACATGACCTTATATGGTATGCCCTTGCAGGTGTACTTCTGGACAGGCAGTCCAAACCTCCCCGCCAGCGAAGAGGGTTTCCAGCCCATGCCGTCCATCACAGTCCGCCCCGCGGACGACCAACACCTGCCGACGGCGAACACGTGCATATCGCGCCTGTACATCCCTCTGTACTCCAGTAAAGTCATCCTTAGGCAAAAACTCGTTTTAGCAATCAAGACAAAACAGTTCGGCTTCGTATGAAAACATACTCTTATTATCTAAAATGGAAGGAAAGAAAAAAATATTCAAAGACTGAAAAGTGACTGTCACAGTTCTTCCTGTGGATTTTGTATGAAGATGACAACACATGACAAAATCATGTCTCTCACATGATCATCACATGATCGTCACATGACTGCTAGATTGTACTCACATGCAAAGCTACTACCAGTAGATATTTCTTTACAGTACGACCTGAGTGTATACATGTAGCATGTACATTCCGCATGTAAGGTGTTAACTGTTGGTATATTTTGCTATGAAGTCCATATATATCAGTGTAGTGTGCTGCTTGCTCTTGTTATAATATTTGCAACAATATTGTACAGATGTGTCATTTGTATGAGCTTTGCAGATTATTGTATGTATTCTCTGACACAACTACAAAAAATAACATTTTTGAAAGAAGTCTTTGGTGTAGAATTGAAATAGGGAACTACTAATAATGATGATCACTTCATGATTATCACATGGCCGTCACATGATCACTTCATGATTATCACATGATCGCTTCGTGACTATCACATGATTTTGAATGGCTTTACTGCAAGGTATAATTAATTGATAAATGTTTCATTTATAGATACTTTTGAGATATTAGCAAGTGTAAATTAAGGTATTTTTGCCTGTATGTACATTCCCCTTTTTGTCAATGTACAATTTGTATATGACAGGGATATGTATTTAATGTTTTATTTTGAATCAACTTGGAAACCCTAAACTGTATAGCAACATCAAGATGGACTATACCATGTATGTACAGAGGGGAGGGATGTAAGGATGTATACTAACTGGCATGTATGGCCGGATGAAAGGTATTGAATGCTGCAAACCTATTGTAGGCCATTAACAGTGCAAATTCCTATGGTGAGGGGACTTTTGTAAGGTATGATTCCTTTCCTATGTCGTTATGATTTTGTTGTTGAGATTCGCAATTGTCAATACACACAAAAAGTGCTAATACAAAAAAACTTCCGTCTCAAAAGTTTTTTGTCTTGTTGTTTTCTTATCTGGGGAATAAGTGTCAAAGGTGCAAATACAAATGTAGGGATAGTGTTCAGTACCAATGACATATTTTGTGTTGATGGTGTTCAGCACCAGGGACAGGCTATGTATGTGTGGATAGTGTTCAGGGACAGGCCATGTTTGTGTGCGGAGAGTGTTCAGCACCAAAGACAGGCCATGTTTGTGTGGATAGTGTTCAGTACCAAGGATAGGTTATGTTTGTGTGGATAGTGTTCAGTACCAAGGACAGGTCATGTTTGTGTGGATGGTGTTCAGTACCAAGGACAGGTCATGTTTGTGTGTGGAGAGTGTTTAGCACCAGGGACATATTTGTGTGTGGATAGTGTTCAGGACCAAGGACATGCCATGTTTGTGTGTGGATAGTGTTCAGTACCAGGTACAGGTCATGTTTGTGTGTGGATAGTGTTCAGGACCAAGGTCATGTTTGTGTGTGGAGAGTGTTCAGCACCAAGGGCAGGCCATGTTTGTGTGTGGAAAGTGTTCAGTACCAAGGACAGGCCATGTTTGTGTGTGGAGAGTGTTCAGTACCAAGGACAGGTCATGTTTGTGTGTGGAGAGTGTTCAGTACCAAGGACAGGTCATGTTTGTGTGTGGAGAGTGTTCAGTACCAAGGACAGGTCATGTTTGTGTGTGGAGAGTGTTCAGTACCAAGGACAGGTCATGTTTGTTTGTGGAGAGTGTTCAGTACCAAGGACAGGTCATGTTTGTATGTGGAGAGTGTTCAGCACCAACGACAGGCCATGTTTGTGTGGATAATGTTCAGCACCGGGGAAACACAATAGATTCAATGAGTCAGAAACTAAAAATAAGATTGGCAGGGCTAATTGTTAAACTACATTTATTTTTGTCTCAGATGTAGTTCCATTCTTCTCAAATCCTTAAATACTCATTGTTCTTTGCCTAATTTGTATGAAGCCCCTATTTGTACAGCAGATGTACAACGACAAATGTGGCATTCTTCCTTGATAAACATCTTTTCAATAAGATATTGTGATATGAGATTATTTTCCATTCTACTCTCAGAAAACAATTTGAGTACATGTAGTTTCTGTCAGTTACTTATTATTAGCTTTTTGATAACATCTGTCAACCTGTCTATTCTCATTATTTAAAAACCACAGAAAATTCCATCTCAACAAGTTACGGAAGTTATCATCTTAACTTTGCTGACATGGATGGATTGACTCATCCATATAACATATTGGTCATATTGGATACTACAATTTCTAACTTGATGTAGCTTTTCTTCTTTTCATTTTAATTAAATTTTGTTAAGATAATTGTATGGTCCTCAGCAAAAACTGATGATGTACATGTACCACGGTATCTTAATTCTTTTGATCTGCATTGAATCCATTCTTCTCGTACCATCACTACACTCTTCTGTTCACTCTCCCTGCAATACGGCAGACGTTGTTGCTGCAGTGGCTACAGTTTAGCCTTGTTCTGCTGCAGGAAGGGCTTCAGGTACTTGTGGTATGACTCGTGCACCTGGGTCACAGGGAACAGATCACAAATGTTAGCATCAATAAGATGTATGCTGGGTTTACACACATGTTTTAGGAGTTGACTTGGACTGGAGTAAACTCCACTAAAGTCGAAAATGTGTGTTAACCCAGCCTTACTGTCAGTAGTTACTGCTTGAGTAGCACTACCAATTATGGTCTGATCTATTCAAAACGTTTTGTAACACTCACAATCTCAGGTCCGCATGCTCCGAGCAGGATGTAACAGCATTTTGTAACAGCACAGACAAATGTTTAATGAATGGGAAGAAATATCAGCTCTTTTTAAAGAACACTACATGGTCAGACTCTGTACCTATCTGCATGTACAATGTATAAAGCCAGTATAACAACCCATTGGCATAACACATTTTCAGCTTTTTCTCTACCTGTTAAACACTGTGCTTTGTTTATATTTAGTAAGGACATCTCTAACTGAGTCTGTCTCAATTTCCGTGAGACTCAGTTTGTGGAAGTTGACATAAAAAAAAAGAAATAGATTTTACGTTAAAAATGAAAAGGCATACCTGGGATTTGTTGAGTGGGGATTTCTTTGCCCAATCGTACAGGTTTTCGTACACGTTCCCATCGTAGCGGCCCAACACGGACTGTAGGATCTCATCGGGGAAGTCAAACGCGTCCACCAGAGCCACGGCGTCTGGACGCACCTTGGCTAGCAGGGAGACCAGGTGGGAGTTTACCTGCTGCAGTTCCTGTCCTGACAGATAGGAGTCCTGTAGGGTACATGTACAAGAACATGTGAGGACTTACATCTGAAACCACTCCTGGGTGATGAAGCCATGTATGTTATGTTATTGTTATTGGGTTATTGGGTGGGCCGACTACTCACTCTTTGCGGCCAGGGGCTGAATTGCGAGGAGCTTACAATAGGCGGGGCTAAATCGCAAGGGTCTTCAGCGAGCTACCATTCGGCGCCACTCAGGTGACCTCAATACGTCAGTAATTGCCCCAGGTGCGGCCATGGTACTGTAGGTTTTGAACCGCTCACACCACACCATCGCACATGTGGCGGGTTCTTTAACGTGCCTGGGGTATGGCTCTCCCCAGACACGGGACCTCCATTTAACGTCCTATCCGAGGGACGACTCATTTTCACTTGAGTAAAGTGAGGAAAGTCGTGTAAAGTGCCTTTCCCAAGGGCACACGATCGGCAGCACGGCAGGCGGATTCGATCCCGCAACCTCTCGGTCACGAGGCAAACACAATTATACCACTGTGCCACGCGGTCTTCACTAGTTAGCACACACCTAGAACATAATGCGGTTACACACGGTATACATTGTAGAGTCTGCTGGTATCCAAACCATTTATCATAGCTGCTAAGTCTCTTTTATCCTCTTTGGTCAATATTGCAGCCAATGCATACAGTCTCTCTTTGGACATAACTATATGGACACACGTCATGTAGAATGCAAACATTATATGCAATATGCACCGGTGGTATACCAGTACAGAAAATTCATGTATAGGTACAATCCAGGTCCAGATCCAGGTCCAGTTTGTGAATATCCTATCTTCACGTAAACAACCCTAACGGCCTCTGTTAAGTTAGACGAAGTTTGACGGTAGAACGCCTATGTAATAATATGTAACCTGTACTAGCAAGTCCTATACTACATTACTCTAACATGTACATTGTATGATAGTGGGGCCGCGTGGCGCAGTGGCAGCATATTCGGCTCGAGACCGAGAGGTGGCGGTTTCGAATCCGACTGCTGTGTCACCGATCTTGTGCCCTTGGGAAAGGCACTTTACACGACTTTCCTCACTTAACTCAGGTGTAAATGAGTAGCTGCGGCTAGTGGCCTTGGCGGGGCTTTGTGCCTTAGGGGCATGTTCGGGCATGACGCATCCGCCATGACACACGAGTTGCGCGATCGGGGGTAGAAGGAACCCCTTACATCCTTGGTTGGAAGTCCTCCTAGGAGACGGAAACTCCAAATGATAAACCTGCATCTGCTGGGGCCATCTTACGTGGCAAACAGTTCTGTCCCTGTAGGACTTAGTGCGCCAGTAGACGAGAGGGTGGAGAAGGGAATGCACACCCCTCCTTCACCTTAAAAAGTCATGTGCAGGCCAGGCAGACTGGTCGTCTAATCAACCTTGTCTGCCTACCACTGATCTTCGGATATGAAGAAACAGCCATCACATTGTATGCTCAGATGATTCTCATTCTATCTCATAACCATCTAGTTGTTCAAATGTAGTTGATAGTGAATTACAGAAAATCCTTACCTCTAGGAAGTCCCCAGAGTTTTCTATGATGCCGTGGATAGCGTACAGCTGACAGAGCGTGTTCAGTGCAGCACGAGTAGCGGAGTCCACATCTGCTGTCCGTACCGCATCCACAAAGTTACGCACCATGAAGAAGTGACAGTGTGTCTAGATAAGGAGAAAGTCCATCTGTTAGGTTTATTTTTGTATGGCTGGAAAACCAAAACCTAGAACATGTACACGTAATACAGTCAAACCTGTATTAGGGGCCACCTCTACAGAGGGGCCACCTGTCCATAGTGGCCACTTTTTGTCGGTCCCTTGTGTATTTTATCTACAAGTTACCACCTCTATACAGAGGCCACCTGTCTATAGTGGCCAAATTTGTCCGGTCCCTTGAGTGGCCGCTATAGACAGGTTTGACTGTACACATCTTTGCAATTATACAGTATCTTATATTTCAGCAGAATCATAGTCTAAACAAAATCATCAAAGTTATGTGCCAAAAACAGTTACTCAAGCCACTGGATATGATTTTGGATACGGTCAGACGTTTCAGTTAGCATCCACTATCTTTCATCTGACCGTTTCCAAAATCATATCCTGTTGCTTTTGAGAGTAACTGTTTTTTGGCATATCTTATTACCTGGATGTCTAATCTTCATTTAAATACACATTTTGTGGATATTCTTGAACAGATAATCTATAGGTCTTAATTATTCTATTTTAGTCTCACCTGGGCACACTTGACCAGCTGCACAGAACAGCTGTTCCAGGCGTCTTCAGATGATTTCCCAGCCTTTGCCTGTGCTTGCAGCTGATTGGCTGCCATGCCCACAAGCCTAGCAATGAATAGATTTATCATTAGATGCAGTACTACATAAAATAACTGATGGCTTGATTTCCAATTGTATTAGACGATTCAGGGTTAAACAGTTTTTTTTTTTTTCCTTGGGCAATGTATAATATAGCCTAAGATTGGTACAACAATTAATAAAAACTGTCACAAAGTTAATCCCACCAAAACAATGCATCTTTCCTAGAAATGATATGCAATGCATCTTGCCTTTCATGTCAAATGCAAAACCTTGCTGTACAGAAATAATCATTCTGAAACAAGACAAAAGAAATGGCAACTCTGAAAATTCAATGTGCAATGGCTAAGTGAGTGTTTGCCTTGCTTTCAGTACGTCTTGAGTTTGATCCCCGGAAGTCACACGCACACTAAAGACTTTAAAAATGGGACATACAGGTGTGCTGCCTTATGTGCTTAACACTCAGCATTTTGGAAAGAGTATGGCAGTTGAACACACACCTGGTCCACTACCATTGGACTAGCTGCTATAGTTTTGGACAAACTTTCTTAAGTTGTAAGGCTGAAGGACTTCAAATCAAAGATAGGTGCTGCCATTAGCACAGAGTTTGAAGTGGGAGGACTTAAACTAAAAACTGATGAACTTTGTTCTGTGTACAATGTACATTGTAAATATAGCCCTGCCCCACCTAGCAGCTCGGTGCTGGTATGCCCCCACAAGTTCCTCCAAGTTCAGAAGGTTCCTGGCGCCTTTCCCTGCAACTGCAGCTGTCTGGACCCGTGACAGGTATGCCACCGTTCCGGACAGCTTCTCATTTGTCTTTGAGGCTCCGTAACACTTCACAAGATACCTGTGGCAAGGATAAAGGAGAAACTTTACCATCAATTTGGTTAAAGTTAAAGGCAGAGTCCTATAGCCTTTTTGAGGTTGTCCATTTGTAATGTATATATATAGAGAGGCAGTGGCTTGTCATCCACTGTGTCTAGAACATGATATTGGAAGACAGAGCCCAACCCTCTCCTTCTACCACCTTTTACCTCTCCAACTGAAGTCATTGATCAGAAGTTAATTTCGCAGAGGGGACAACATTATTATCTATGGCCATTTTAAGTACATTTATATGTACATAATATGTGGTTGAAACAATTGGCTAGATGAGCAGAAGATAGAGCATTGAACTTTAGCTGTTAGCAAGTAAGTGTGGAAAAGGTCACTGCAAAAACTGCAAACATTACCCAGAAAAGAACAATATAAATTATCCGTGTGTCTCAGGAAAAGAAGTCAAACGGACTCAAAAACAACACGTCAAGACTAGAATAGTTGCAAATTATACTGTAGACCATTAATTAGTTGTTCATCTTTTTGTCACTTGTAATTATAATTAGCCTTGGAGCAACAGAATCATCAAACTTATCATCAATGTTATTAAACCAAAAACTTCCACATTTATAGCACCGTACCTGGCAGTCTGTAGGAACATGACAGTGTTTTCCCCTTCGTACGTGCAGCCGGCCGTGGCGTTGGCAAACAGCAGTGGGAGACCGCTGGCGTGTGAGTACCCGTGTCCCCCAGAGGCCAAAGGTCAAACTTTTCTTTACTATCAAACTATCAAAAATGTTAACCTTTAAAGCACTGTACCTGGCAGTCTGTAGGAACATCACTGTGTTTTCCCCTTCGTAAGTGCAGCCTGCCGTGGCATTGGCAAACAGCAGTGGGAGACCGCTGGCGTGCGAGTACCCGTGTCCTCCGCAGGCCATCCGACAGGTGTCAATCCCTGATGACATCACCTGCGTGGTGAAGGCCTTCAGGCCTGCTGACAACGCATGGATCTATGGGGAAAAATACATCATGTTATAAGAACTTTTATATCATTCTTTTGAAGCATGAATAACAAAGCCACATACAGTGGACTACTACTACTACTACTACATACAAAGTAGTAGTATCAATTATTTGACTATACTGCTGCTGGGGTCCCTGACAGAGGGTTAGGCACTTAAGAACTATTGTTATAATTCTATAATTGATCTGATTAATGTAATATCTTTGTAATTCAGCCTCCCAGGCTGCCAGGAGGAAGTTTATGAATGCACATGCCTCTGTGTGTTTAACCCTTCCGCCGCTGGATAAAATTACGCCCTGCTCCAGGAATTTAGTGTAAAATGTAGAAATTAACCGGAACGACCTCAGTGGTGTTTGGGGATTGCAGTTGCTTTCACAGTAGCGCTAGATTTGTAAATTATACATTTCTGGAAACCTAAGACCATACACAAGTCGAACAAAACAAAGACAAGATTATTCCAGGTCTGTTTGAAAATATTTCATCAATGACATATGGAAATGCTTACTCCGGAAAGTCAACACACGATCGATCATCTGTGAAGCCCAAGTAACGTCACAAAATGTTTTCAAAACTAGTACAGATCTCTCCCCATGCCTTACGATGTTACATACAGTTGTAAACAAGAGGCCAAAACATGGCTAGATCATAGCTTTCATTGTAATTACATTTATTAGAGTCCTTGTCAAGTGTGAAATGATCACTCATCTACCATCTCCAGAGCCGTCTTCATGGTAGCGCGATCATAGCGCGCTAAAATCCAGCTGCAAATGTCACAAAAAATTGCTCAATAACCTTGCAAAACAATGGCTTCCCTGTACACATCAAAACGAGGCTGTTCCCCGAAGTATACCGGGGACTGCCGATGAATAGCGATGACCTAATCGTGGGTTATCAGGGGCAGGATCGGGCTTGCCTCGGGGAACCACTTTCGTGGCTCTACGCAGGGAAACCCGATGCCACGCCCGTGGCTGTACGCAGCGGAGGGGTTAAAGCAAGCATCTACAAATGTAAGACAAACCTCAGGCAGCTGTGAGAGGTCTCCCTGGCTGATGTTCCCCGACAGTTGGAAGTACGTGTCCATCATGTAGTGGCTGGCAAAGTAGAAGGCGTAGGCAGCAGACAGCAGGGGGAACAACTTGTACTGCTGGGTCTGGTAGTCTAGAACCTGGGGCTCTGGTTCCCTGTAGAACACATGGGGATACAGGTGTAAGTAAAGGTGAAGCTTGTACTGCTGGGTCTGGTAGTCTAGAACCTGGGGCTCTGGTTCCCTGTATAACACATGGGGATACAGGTGTAAGTAAAGGTGATTGTACTGCTGGGTCTGGTAGTCTAGAACCTGGGGCTCTGGTTCCCTGTATAACACATGGGGATACAGGTGTAAGTAAAGGTGAAGCTTGTACTGCTGGGTCTGGTAGTCTAGAACCTGGGGCTCTGGTTCCCTGTATAACACATGGGGATACAGGTGTAAGTAAAGGTGAAGCTTGTACTGCTGGGTCTGGTAGTCTAGAACCTGGGGCTCTGGTTCCCTGTATAACACATGGGGATACAGGTGTAAGTAAAGGTGAAGCTTGTACTGCTGGGTCTGGTAGTCTAGAACCTGGGACTCTGGTTCCCTGGATAACACATGGGGATACAGGTGTAAGTAAAGGTGAAGAAATCATTTGCTATTGAGGTCCCTTAAGCATGATGCTATTTTTCTCTGTGGCATTTAATGGCTTTGTGGTTAGGGTAATTAACCAGAAATCTACAGGTTATCATTTCAAACCTACAGCATTTTGGCCACGGTGTTGTGTCCGTGAAAAAAGACTTGTTCTTAGATTCTATAATATTTGTGCAGGGAATCAGTGCAAAAGTCTCCCCAATATACGAGACTGGAGCTTTAACATACTCTTCTAAATTCAAGTTGAAAAAAAAGATTAAATACCACCACATCCCTAGATAGGGACCTGGAGTAGAATCTTGGGGCTATTAGCGTAGCTGCACGGCGGCCTCACCACCGCAAGCATTTGAAACCAAGCATACTGGGTCATCACACTGAACACACCCTACTCATTTTGGTGCGTTGAGTTCTTTTACATCTAAGCTCCTACAAAAGCAGCTTTACTTCACAATCAGAAATGATGAGAGCAATCCGAGCTAAGCCAACACAACGATCCAACTCGAGCCCAGATATGAACCAAATTTAATTCAGATGGCCAAGCAAGCGGGTTGCATTACCGCTTGCTCCACTGGGACAAGTCAATATGTCCACAAATAAAAGATCTCAATTCTCCAGATTACAATCAGAAGTCACAGATAGACTGTGTTGGCTCTCAAGCTTTTAGGTAGGGGACCAAGAAGTGGTAATAGAACTTACTAGAAGCATGATTCACTAACTATTATAAACTTTAACTTTAAGGCTTAACCTTTCCCCTATACTGAAAAAAGCCAAACAAAAAGTTGCCTGACCCTGGCTTCATCTCGGACTGCCTCCTGACACAGCTGTAGCGCACAGCGATGGTGCAGGCTCGACACAGGGACTGGGCCGCGTCCGACACGATGTACGACCGTACCAGCATCATGGTCCCATAGGCCAGCTTACTGTTGGCAGGCTTAACGTACGTCCCATCTGGCAACACCTGTAATGTTTGTGATAGAAACACCTCATAATAGTTTTCAACTCAATTCCAAGTCTTTATTTCACACCGATGACTTTGGCCACTTTTAACAAGGTTGAGTCAATCTCCAAGCAGATGTTGTGGTGAAAGAATGATAGCTTATATATGTTATACCACTCCTGAGAAGCCTATAGCAGTCAGAAATATCACAATCATCCATCTCAACATCTGCTTGGACATTACTTAGTTTTCAGTATCATTATTATTTGCTGTCAAGTATGTATGGGGAGAATGTAAAATGTCTTAAAACTTCTACAAAATTTTCATCACTTTCAAACTGTTTTTAATGTTTGTACCTAATTGTGGGTTGGCCAATAAATGTTAGACATCTAGGTAATGAGATACTCAATACACATTTACACAAACAACTGGATACATGTAAGTTTGCAAACCGTCAAATGTTTCATAAAGCATCCATTGTCTTTCAACATTGACTGCCGAAAGACAGCAGATACCAAATGTCTGACCATCTCACTTTTCTAATTAGCAATATTGGGTTTATTCCACTTTTCAATACTTTTTTCTCCCATAATCCTTAAGATATGACTTTAACTACTAGTGTTTTACCTGTATGGTACAGAGGAAAGCAAACATAACTTTTCTGAGCATGACAATCACATGATCATCACATGATCAGGTCATGACCAAAAGGCAACAGCCAATCACAGGTTACCTGAGAGTGTTTCATGAGCATGTTCTCCCTGGGGATTCTCACATGGTCCATCATGAGGAAGCCGTTGTCCACTTCATCAAAACCAAACTTCGGCCCAATGTCACCGATAGTGATGCCTGAAAATATGGAAATATCCATTAGGACAAATATGCAGTACTGACTTGATATAATGGATGACTTTTCTGTGCATATCGATTGTTTCTTCCTAGCCTGGGTACCATCTGATTTCTACCAGGGCTCCTTGCACTAACACCACCATAAAAAGTGTTCAAGGAGCCCCTGGTAGTAGGACATGGTAACCAGGCTATTTCCATCCTTTTCCCCTACCCCCCCCCCAAAAAAAATTTGACTACTGTAAATGCATTTAAGTTTGCATGAATTTACTTTCGTGGTAGAGGGAAAATGGAGTGTTCGCGGTGATTTTAAATTTGCGGTAGCGACATAGACTGTAGCCACATACTATAAGAGAAAAATGTTCGCAGTGGTATTTAAAGTTTGTGGTGAAGTGGCTGACTGCGAAAACCACAAAGTTTACAAAACTACAGCGAACATTTCTGCATTTACAGTATACAAATCAGAACAAAACTCCATCTTCAGATGAGCAGTTTTGGTACCTGGTAAGGGTGTGTGGTCCTCTGTGCTCCTCAGTTGGACTATGAAGGGGTGCATGCCGTAACACTGTCCATGGGTATACAGCTGGGCAAGCACTAGGGCATGGTTGGATGACTTTCCCACTAGAAACATCAAATAATATCAATCAATCAATCAATCAATCAAAAATGATTTATTCTTTGACAGACCTGGCAGCAATAGGCACCCACTATTACATATATTATAAAATGTTTGCACTCATTATAAAATGATTGGCATTTGCATTAGAAATGCTAATTAAAGATAAATTCACATTCACAGCGGCAAATTATTCTCAATTTTCAAATGTTGAATGCACATGTACCTTAATATATAGGTTGGGGAAATGAGAATCACAGAGTAATGTCTACGGCCAATGTTTCTGTGCAAGGAGTGGACTTATAATAGCAAAACCTGAACTCAAATGTAAGTCAACATCTTTATTGATTATACAATTCATCTATACAATAGTCAGACTTAATTCACAAGTGTTATATTGGAGTCCTTGAAGTTCATACAGCCTTTTAGGAAAAATCACTCATAGAAATGATAGAGTAGAAGAGAAAGCGGCATATTTGACTACCCTAACAATGTAAACTTGACTAGTTAACCAAGATGGCAAGGCTAGTCCTCTCTCACCACATCACACTTTTAAATTTGCTCAGCTATTTTGCTGTACAATGAAGATAAAACTTACATCCTCCAGGCCACCACTTGGCAGAGCTCAGCGTTGGACTATGCAACACAAACTCCTCTGTCTTGGGGTCGTAAGTTGCTGTTGTCTCAAGACCACGTAGGAATGTGCCTGTCAACAACAAAAAATGGACATCTTATATTTTATTTAGTTCATGATGCATTTTTAGTTATTGTCTCTTCAAACAGTTGTGACTGCTTGTAGTATTAACAATTTCTACATGCAAAAATCACTTGCTATTTATCTGTTATCTGATCAAATAGAGATGTAAAATGCGGAATTCAGGCTATAATCTAGTACAGGTAAGATGCCTTTTAAGTTTTATGGCATGGTAGGCCCAAAGTATGGTGGGTTCTTTAACGTGATCAAGGTAAGTGGCTTTCCTAAAATACAGGTCCTCCTATCCGAGGGACGGCCCTTAACCAAAGCTAGGTACTCATTTTGACCTGACTGAAGTGAAGAATGTCATGTTAGGTGCCTTTTCCAAGGGCACAACATCAGGACACATTAGGGGTTTCGAAACTAGGACCTTTGATTGTGTCAAATGATACCACTAAGCATACCTAGTATTACCTACCATGCCCCATCTCTGTCTGTGCATAGGTGCCTATGATAGCGTAGTTGAGTGCCTGGGAGAACCACTTGTCCTGCTGTGCCTCTGTACCCTGGCTCAGTAAGGTAGGCAGGAACATGCCGTAGTGAACACTGAGAGGTTCCAGCATCCCTCGGAACACAGCGCTGTGTTTAAAGAAGATAAAATTTTATTAAAAAGAGAAAGTGACCTCAAAACAGTTCTGCTCAGATAAAGTCAAGGAACAGAGTTCATCCTCTACTTGTCATGACAAAAAAGACTATGCATAAAGTATTTACAGGTTCATTGTACAGGGAAAATTTGCCTAATGTTTTTACAGAGGCACAATAACCCTCTCTAGTACTAGTAGTAGCGTGCATCTTAGGTGAGTGACAAAGTCGGGATTCAAACTCATGTCTTGCAACTTCCTTTTCAAGAAGGTTTGTGTGTGTGTGGGCATGTGTGTGACAGTGTGTGTGTGTGTGTCTGCACATATGTGTGTCTCTGTGTGTGTGTGCGTGCTCACATGTGTGTGTGTGTGTGTGCGTGTGACAGTGTGTGTGTGTGTCTGCACATATGTGTGTGTGTGTGTGTGCTCACATGTGTGTGTGTGTGTGTGTGTGTGTGACAGTGTGTGTATGTGTCTGCACATGTGTGTGTCTGTATGTATGAACAGCATAACTTGAAATAAAAGATGTCGTGGATAAATCATTTTTTTATTTGCTATGTTGGTGTTCACAAGACCAAAAACAAATTATGGTCCCCTTGCCAGCTTCTCGAGGTACTGTTACATAATTTCTGGTTTGTTGGTATCAATGCATAATTATCAATGTATAATGATGTATAATCATTCCTGGTTGTACATACGTCTTGTAGATATTAACATCTTTAATGCCATTGATGTCCAGTTCCCAACAGTTGTTAATGAAGCGGATGGTTTTCTTTATGCCTAAGGTGTAACGTTCCTCCCTGGACAGGAAACTCAGGTGTTCATGTTGGAGCTCAGGGTCATCTAAGGCCAACCTCTCTGGAACAGGTGAAAACAAATTCTGTTCAATAGGTTGAAATACCATGTGTATACAGGTTTTTCATTGACATCATACTAATTATAATTTATAATAACGACCTTGTTAGGGAGTAATCTAACTCAGTAGTACTCTAAGCATCTTTGTGTGGTTATACCTGTCACATTTGGCGAAATCAATCGGACGACGATTCTGCACCAATCGCCTGAATCTTGCTTATCATAATAATTTATTGCACAACAATAGTACAAGGTACAAAGTATGGCTTATATGTGACAGGGATGGTTTTCAGGTGAAAAATATGCACAACCCTCTGCCGATCTTAAATATGGCCGATCTTCCATCGATATGCCTGAAGATCGTGGATAATGTTACAGGGGTATTAACAGATGTATGCTGTAATACAACATGGTGCAGAAGACGTCAAATGAAAAGCCAGTACATAAACATATAGTATATATTTATGTGGGTGCTGTCAAAATCAGAGTTGTGTATTTCTTCTGATAAGATTTGGATGATTTGGCCCTTTACCAACTTGGCCCAGTCAACTCGGCCCAAAGAATCCTATTTGTAGTTTTACCAAACATATAAAATGATAAATTCAAGAAGTATCAACAACTTCAGGTACAACAACAAAAAATGTGATCCTTACAATCACAACGAGGGGTTTTGCACGTAACGGGGCCAAAGTCCTGTGTAATTGATTTCAACACAGTAAACCATGCGTCATAACGTTAATTGTTTTATAAGAAGTCATAATAATTGAATAGCTTGGCAGGTTTGCACACGTCTTAATATAAACAAGCCAGTATATATAAAAGGGGAAGGTTTCTGGATCTTGCAGTTTTAGCAATGGATCTAAGTCGTTTAATCATGAAATCCCTATCCCTACAACAGTACCTAAGCAAATACTAGTACACGCAAGATACAGTGACATAACGTGTGGCTACTTACAATGTACTAGTAGGTTACGCCCCCCTCCCCACAACATAACAATGAACACACAAATTACGCCACAAACAGAAGGCTCACCGAGCTCTCTTTTCCTCTCCACGTTGTCCTCCCCTCCGTGCAGCAGACAGGTCAGGTTGTAGGGGTTAAAACTCGCTCCGTCCCGCTCTTTCTGTAAGTCTGGGTTGGTTTTGGTCCTTTTTGCAGACGACATTTTTTTGCTTCACTGCACTCCAGATGTTACGTCACAGCTAACTTAACTCTTCCAATTTCTGAAAAATCCCTACGTCTAGATTACAAACGCTTCTTTCCCTGACCCTTCGCTGTATAATTTGTGCTTCAGCTAAAACGGCACAGAGATCATTCGGACTTTGACAACTTCAGACTTCAAACTCTTCTACTGAACATATCCGCCAGGACGTTGACTTCATTTTAAGGGTCAAAGGTAATTTGACAGCAACGAAACGCAACAGAAAACAAGAGTTCCATGACCCCATTCCTTCGCCAAATGATCTAACCTTTACAAATGGTGTATCAATTGTGCTTGTCATCAATTATGTAAATAAGGTACTCATTTGCATAGATTATATCAGTTGATCATCGCCTCCATCAAAATAACAGACGTACACAATCTTAATCGAATTTTCTGATAATAACGTTACATGTAAATGAAGTCCTCATTTGCATAATCAATGTTAAATTATGTTCATCTGTACATAATTTCCCAACGCCACAAATAAGAAATTCCAGTCATTTACCACAAAAGGATTATAGCATTTTCTCATTTAACAATTCATTAAAATGTTTTTTTCTCTCACCTCTCACCCTGACGCCTCTAGGCCTGAGGGCCTATGAGTTGTCAGCCTCTGGACAAAAGATCTCCATTCTCCTCTCCATTTGCTCTCTCTAAGGCCAAGTCCTTGACTTTATCAAATGACTTTTTTTTCTATCGTTCAATATTCATAATCTTCTATCATGTTCTCAGTTTTCATATACTATAGTGTATAGCCAGGCGCTGCGGACCGTTCCACGTTGGTTACGTAACATAACGTCCTTGGTAACATATAGCCGGTGCCGGTGTCGATTCATTCTGACCAATGTATGTACCAAAGAACGATCTTCAGAAATTCGACAAATGAATTCAGACGTATATAGTAGTACCAAGGGATCTTGGAGTTTGCAAGTTTGGGTAGGCTATATGATAATAACGTTAATCGGTGTTCTTCGGTGGCTTTATTCGGTGAAAGGAGGTTAAAATAACCTCCTTGTCCGGTGGTTATAGCAAGGGACCAGGCGTTATGATACCATATACACCTCGGTGCGGGTGTTAAGCCCTTAATTATGTTGCTACAGGCGGTCAACTTGCTCAAGACGGTCTAGTACCATGCAGAAATAGTAAGGTGTACAACGGCCTTGCAATTTTGAGTTCTCAAAGATCCGATTATCGCATGTTGTAGCAAGTTATCAATCTTCCGGTACGTTTGCTTGTCATTAAAGGCAACATAAGCAATATTACAGTGTTAAAAGGGGAAATATTCTTGATGAAGTAATCCATATAAAATCTATATCTCCATTATCATTACATCATTACTTTGAACGGTTAAAAACGGCACAGAAACAAGCCGTGTTAGTAATGATTCCCTAAATATTGTAACCTACAAAAATTAGACTTCACAGCATGATTGCGCCACTGTGGTATCAAATACTAGCTCCTTGAATATTCATGGAAGGGAATAGAGTTGCTGCATCTTATAGTGCCCAAAAAATTGAGTAATTGAAATTCTACAACCCTGACTCGGGCTAATATTGCTTAGATTGCCTTTAATGAAGCCGCAGGACCGTAGGACACCAGAATGAGACATAAGACATGGTCATGGAAAAACCTTGATAAAACAGTCGCGGTCGGCCCAAACAGGGCAACAAACAAAGGCTTCTACGTGATCCTCACAAGTTTCCCTATCTGTCGGTTATTTCAAATATTATTCCAATAAGAGATATGTGAAGTCGAAGTTGACCTTCAAAATTCTTTCTTATGCCTCGCTTAATGGGTTTAATGGGGGTAATCTTGAAGTGTTGATGGTCAAATTAATATCCTCAAATGTGTGCTATGAAATGAAATGTTTTGCAATCAATGATTTAGAATGAAACTCAGAGCCTGAATTGATGTTTTATATAATTTACAGAGCAAAAAACAACAACAGTGCTTTACATTTCTTAACACAGTAGCACAGTAAGTCCAGGGTCATGATCACAAGAATTCTTTTAAGAAAAAGTAAAAAAAAGTGGCAACTTACTCTATTGCAAACGGTCCACAGGTCATTACAATTAGTAACATACATTTGAGTTGACATAGTAACAGAATTTTCATGTTCATAATCTCCTAGGTGTGTTAAACAGCTGAGGACAATGTCGACACAGACGGGTTCACTCGCATCTTGGCCCAATCGTCTAAGTAGACATTTGTTTCGTTTACTTTAAGTAAATGCAATTGGAAGGTTTTCGTCTCAACCATAAGATGCACAGTTGTGTTTCCAAATGATAGATTTACGCTCATCTCCGCTACTGTACAGATTGTTCCCCAGCTTCTTCATCGGGTGTGGTGAATCATACATGAAAAAAGAGGACCTGACCTAAAAGTTCTCTAACAAATATGACCAGTCTCACCACAATTCATTCTAATAATAGTACTGTTAACTGAAGCACCGTCACATACAGAAAGTACAGTGTAGAAACCAAAACCATGTGACAAACTCCAATCCAAAACATACAGCTAATCTGTGCCCCGGGTAAAATTTTGACTAACAAACTATGCAATCGAGGAAAATGGTGCAAATAAACTTGACTAACACATGAACAGCATAACGTGCGTTGCGACAGATTACATTTCTGGATTTGGATGTGACAGTACAAAGATCAATGGGTTATCTTCTAAATCTACGAAGGTAGCCCTACTAACGTATTGGTATTGGCCTCCCAAACCAAACCATCTTTGATTTTTACCTTTGATACATGTAGATCGTTGTGAACTGATCTTCTTAATGTCAAATGTCTCCTATATCCACTGTACGTACAGAAGAAACGTGCCAACACACTTGATGAAAAAGAAAAGTTTTTGTAGTCTCTTAGGCCTTAATATGCATCCACACAAGAGTCTAAAGAATCAGACTTAGACAAGGCATCATACTTCGAAGTTAAATGACAATGACGCATATACCATCTGATCACAAGTGGGTGCCACCGCACGTGTCACTTCCGTGTTGCTTAAGATAAGGACACAACCCGCCGTACGTGCAATTTGTTCGTACGTGTTGTTTTTTTCGGAGGCCACGTCCGCCACGTATTTCTGAAAACGTTCAGGCTGTACAGGGCAGGCGCGTCGCCCGTACTCTCACGTGCGCATGCGGGGCCGGGGCGAATCCGCAGCCCGATGGCACACAAAGTTTTGCCTGCACGTAACGTTCTACGGCGTGTCTGCGTGCTCAAAAATCCGTCGGATTCCCTACGAGTTCGTACGGAGGCGGTACTTACCACTTACGGATCCCAAAAGGTTGCCCACGTTTTGGCACGTAGACAGAACGTATTTGCACGTACGGCGGGCTGTGCCCTTAGCTTAACGTACAACTGCGTGCTGTCTACGTGCAAAAACGTGGGCAATCTTTTGGGACCCGTAAGTGGTAAGTACAGACTCTACATCTGTATGTATGCTCACTTATGTGAGGCGTCAACCGTTTTAGACATAAAATTTTCATGCGTACAGCTGTCACATAGCCAGGAGTATGAACGCTTACACGGTGCAACACTACTAGTAGTAATATCAAAACAAATGTTCCTTAAGATGAGAAATTGAAGAGAAAATTTCATTACAGTTGTTCCATCTATATATATATACATATACCCGATGGTGTTAAGGAGAAAATCTAAAGCGGTACAAAGATTGAAACAAACAAGACACACAAAATTACTTATAAATGATTACCAATTACTTAGTTATATTTCTTCTTTCATTTAGCGTTAACAACAATATTGCCACTTGACCATCTTTGTGGTGGATTTTTCCCCAGGAAAGAAAGCAAAGAACGTAAAGTTAAACAAGTCAGCTGTTTGACAATTGTTTGAACATTGTCTTGACTTTGAGAAGAGAAAAGCAGGTCCAGATTAGCAATGGCATCTTTTACATTTTTGCTCGGAAACCAGAGTGGAAACCATGCCATGAATGGTACAGGTAGAAGATGATTTCTTGTCACCTCTACTGGCATTGGCAGAATTGACGGCATACTTGACACTTTTACTAGAAGAAGAATGAGTTGCCTGCCAAAGTAGTCCATGGGCAAGGAGGATTTTTTGTGCCACCGAGTGGGACCAATGTGCAATCACCAAAGTTTATCTTATATGTTTTATATGTATAATAGCAAGCTTTTATGTACAGATTTCTCATCGTATTGTAATCATGTGACCAAATGACGTCGTAAAAATGAACATAGCTAAATGGGGCTAAGTACAAAAGACCGGGACATCAATAGTTTTCTGTGAAAATCAGTTTACAGATAAAACATACCTTGGGAAGCACAAAATTTCAATATTTTGTCAATACTCAGTATGTTTAGGAAGTTATGATACTTTAAACTCCGATTTTAAGGTAAGTTCTTTGTAAAAAAAAAAAGCATCGTTTACTTTCCAACATCAGGCATTTATTCGGCCTATCTATGGGGTCTCTTATAATACGTTATGTTGATTGCCCACATCATTCCCTGCATCATGGAAAGTTTTGAGAGGCTCTGTAGAAAAAAAGGGGTCAAAGTCAAAATATCGATCTTCCTCAAAAGTGAGATATTGGAGGATATTATTGAGAAGATGTACTTCATGAGAAGAGAAGGGAAAGTTATCACCAAGAAATGTCTACTCAGGGACTTGAGACATAGGAAGAAGTGTTTGGAGTCAGGAGCTTGAAAGAGGGCGCGGGCAAGACTGTCTTTTTATGTGGTAGCAGTTGAAGACTCAAAACAAGAAGCATATGTGTGGTCAGAGGGTTCGGCCAGTGTTTTCATTAAGGTAGTGGATAGGAGTTATCTGAGAGATTGGCAGATACCTAGATGAGGAGAGAGAAGCATCAAAGTCACGCACAAAGGAGAACTTGAGATATTGGATAGAAGAATCAGAGTATTTCAGTATTTCTGAAAAACCACGAAAAAACAGCTTTGTACCGGTACCCATCCCTATTTCACACCCGTATGTCTTCTCAATATATGTTTGGTTAAGGCAGACCTATCAGCCGTCCTGTATCCGCACTCGTCACACATGTAGGGTTTTTCTCCTGTGTGTGTAGCCATGTGTAGGTCTAGATTGCCTTTCTGTGTAGAAGAATAGTCGCAAAGGCCACACTTATACGGTTTCACACCCGTATGTCTTCTCATATGTACGGTTAGGTGAGACCTGACAGCCGTTCGGAATCCGCACTCTCCGCAGATGTAAGGTTTTTTCCCGGTGTGATGAGTCATGTGTAGGTCTAAATTGCATTTCTTTGCAGCAGAGTAGTCGCAAACGTCACACTTATAGGGCTTCAGACCTGTATGTGTTCTCATATGTACGGTTAGGCGAGACCTACTAGCCGCCATGTATCCGCACAAATCACACATGTAGGGTTTTTCTCTGGTGTGTTTAGTCATGTGTTGGTCTAGATTCCCTTTCTTTGAAGCGGAATAGTCACACTGGTCACACTTGTAGGGTTTCTCCCCTGTATGTCTTCTCATATGTTGTGATAAGTGAGACAAGTGAACAGTTCCGTATCCACACTCATCACACTTGTAGGGTTTTTCTCCGGTATGTTTAGCCATGTGTATGTCTAAACTACCTTTCTGTGCGGCAGAATAGTCGCATCTGTCACACTTATAAGGCTTCACACCTGTATGTGTTCTCATATGTGCGGTAAGCTCAGAATTTACAGCTGTCCTGTATCCGCACTCTTTACACTTGTAGGGTTTGTCTCCGGTGTGTTTAGCCAGGTGTCTTTTTAAGGAAGAGTTCCGTGCTGCAGAATAGTCGCACTGGTCACATTTATAGGGTTTCTCGCCAGAATGTTTTCTCGTGTGTCTTGATAGGTCACACTTAAAGGCTGTCCTATAGTCACATTCTGTACAAGCGAAGCGTTTGTCCCCAGTACGTTTACGTTTGTAAACAGTTCTATTCGTCTTGTCCTGTGCGGGAGGATGGTCAGGTTCTACTCCGCACTTTTCCTCGAGTGGAATGTCACCTAAGTTCTTGTTCTGCTGGCTTCCCGTGTCTAATTTCTCGCTGCTAGTTGTTGAAAGATCGGCCATGGCTGTTTCGTTGCTTTCCTCGTCCGTTACTAAAAACAATAACACATCATTGAAATTTAGCAAAAACTCCCATACTATCTATACCCGCTTTGTTGTCCTTGATCAGTAGTACCTATAGAATATGTATTCCGTATCATTGTATGGGGTTGGGGTTTTGTGCGCGTTAAAAATGTGCGCGTTAAGATATGAAATTTAGCTGATTCCCTGGGGATTTGAAATCTGTTTTGCAGTTTTAAACTTAAAAGCTTAAAACAGATAACACAATATGAAAGTAAGTATCATATCGTTGCATTCTAGAGTACAATATTTATTTCTGTAAATAGACAGGAGTTTTTAAGTGACTCTTAAATATTAAGTTTTAACGCACAAGAAATGCTGAAATTTGCATATGAAATAAACTACTTGAAAAAAGATGAAATGAAGCTTATAGAATGGAGAAAAGCCTCAAGCTGTTATATTTTACAATACAAAGCCTCATATTTGTAATTTTTCCATGTATTTGTGTCAAATTTAAGTGATTTTGGAATATTCTGGATATGCAAATTAACCTATTCCCAAGGGACCTAAAAATCGGGGGCTTTTAAAACCAGAAATTCAGGTAACAGATGGAAAATCATATAATGGGGTCACTTTTTCTGCCCCAGAATTTTTCAATTCACAACTTAATTTTTAACGCGCAGATTTTTAACGCGCGCGCAGCTTTTTAACGCGCAGGAAACCCGTTCCATTCAACAATACAGGCATAGGTTCAGATGATTACAAATAAAATAACTGGTAACTAGACAAGCAACATTTGCGAGCAAATACAGCATATTTCAACCATCTCAACCCATGGAAAATGAATTGTCCCAAAAGAAAATATAAAAAAGGCAAAATCCAGCCCTTCCAGAATGGACCATGGTACCCACATGTAAAATGACCAGACCAAAACACAAAGTATTTTGAGATCACCACTCCAGTTCAAAATTGATTGTTAAAAAAATCCCATTTGGGAAGGAATGGACTCTCCCAGCAACACCCTTATGTAAAGTGGGGTAGTCCAAAAACACGTCAGCTCAAAAAGACATTTTGTATAATCATCCTGGTCTGAAAATGAATTTATTAAAAATCCCCCTACAAGAACGGACCTTTCAAGCACACCCCGTGTAAAATAGACTAGTCCAAAACAGTTCTACTAAAAACTTGGGCTTTTTGTGTATTCAACCCAGCCCAAACTGAAGTTTAAAAAATCCCCCTCCGTGCACGACTCTCCCAGCGACAACCCTATGTAAAGTGGAGCAGGCCAAAAGTACTTCTACCCAAAAAGGACCCCATAATCTTGAAATGAATTATGAAAAAAATGTCTCCCATGCAAGAATGGACTCTTCCAGCGCACCCTATGTAAAAAAAAAGCTGAAAAAAACGACAAGTCTAAGAAAACTTCCAATCAACAAATGGAATTTTGAATCGTCACCTGAATTTATAAAAAGATCCCCCTCCGTGCAAGAATGAACTGTCCCTCATGATGTCAAGTGGAGCAGCACAAAAACAGTAAAAAAAGTCATTGGCATAAATACCAAAGTTTAAAAGTAAATGTATAAAAATGCTGTGCAATAATGGACTCTTCCAGCAAAATGAGCGAGCTCGTTGGCTGGTCATTAATTGGATCAGCCAGGCACATCTGTAAGACCCCACTACAGCAAAAGACCTGGAGGTCGTTGACCTCGGCACTCCAGCTCACAAATCCCCCAAATCCCCCACAAATCCCTCACAAATTCGAAAATCCCCCCAAACCATTTTGAAGTGCGGTAGGGAATTTCCCAAGCAGCCTCGTAACCCCTGCTTCGCCTATTGAGCCAGTGAAGTCAAGCTTGCCTAAGCTTGATGTTTCTGACTTAAGGCCCCCTCTCACTTGACGTGCGGCACGCTTGCGGCATTGCTGCGTTCGTTCACTGCGGCACTGTTGTGTCAATTTCGCCGATTTTGTCTTGCACTCACACTGACGTGCGGCACTGTTGCGTTTCTAGACTAAATGAACATGTTATTGACAATTGCAGCGTTGTCAATTTATGAAAAATCACCGTAAAATGATGAGAATGCCACAAAATGAGATTTATAATGAAAAGATTTCCCTTATGATAATGAATTATATGGTACATATGCTATAAATAACCTTGAAAGACTTTCACAGTAAAGGAAATGACCCAAATGAACGGACACGAACTATATACCAGATTTCACTCGATGTGTACGTTTTGCACCATGTAACGTTATGTGTAATTATGTATGTTTATATGTTTATTCACCAATTTTGCAAATTTCTAAAATGAAAATGTTTGATATTTCATACTTTTTGTATGACGCTGAGTATTTTCATTGTCGGCGGATGGATTGCCAGCCTATTGATGTCTAAGTCTATCATATTTGTAAAAAGTGAGAAAAATATGGCCCATGGGTCTGAATGACTGCAATTTTGTATTTTATCGGTGGCAGGCTACCAGCAATGATTATCTTGTAACGTTATAACGCAAACGCAAACGCAAACTCGTTATCATCCAACATAAATAATTTCTTTTTGAACGTTGTACGATAACCATTATCTCTACATCCGTAGGTTATCGATAAACCAGTTACTTATTTTTTGTTTTCAAGTATAAAATACTGACCTACTTTCCATTAAATAAATCAAAAGATGTATTTTTAAGTTAACTCTGAATACGGATACAAGTTAAGTTTTCTGTAATTCGCAGTGTTTTAACTGGATCGAAAACCGCTGTAAAATTATAAGAAATGCATCTAAAATAGTTTTTCGGTGATAAAATGATGTTTACTTTTGATTCTTGGTGTAAAATAGGCAACATATATCCTTGATACTGTTTGGGGCATGGTGGCGGCACTGTTGGGGCATTGTTGGGGCACCGTTGGGGCACTGTTGCGGCACTGTTGCGGCATCTTGCCACTTGCGTTATTTTTAAACTTTTTAAAAAACGTCGCGCTTGCAAGCGGCACCTCTAGGTTTGCTTGCGGCACCTCTAGGTTCCGTGGGGGTACATCTGCGTTTTCGAACGCAGCAATGCCGCAAGCGTGCCGCACGTCAAGTGAGAGGGGGCCTTAAGGGAGAAGAGATGCTGCTACAGTTATCGCTATGGGCCGCTCTTCACCTTCGAAGCTTCATGATGGTAACATCAGGCCCTACGAACCTGATTTTAAAAAGTGGTTCATACCAAATATCATACATGGCACCTTAAATACATGGCACTTAGCTGTAACACTAGAGTACATGCGTTGGGGGCAAGGTATACATTTTTGGTCAATAAATGGCGTAAAAACTTAGAATGATTTTAAAAGAAGATGTGAAAGAGGGGGAAAAAGCCACCTGGGCTAATTGGCTCACTGTACCCTTATGACAAATTTCAGGTCATTTGGCCGAAAATTGACAGAGATGAAGCGATTTGTTATGTTGGGAAGGCTGGGAGAGAGTGATGGGAAGGCAGGGAGAGGAGGAATCCTAGTACTCTCCAAGCAGAGGTTGAGTCGCGTAGATATAGTAGAAGTCGGAAAAATTACACCGAATCCTAATCCTAGAATCCTAGCCTCTACCAGGCCCCGTGGTTTGGTGATCTAATTATAAAAATTGGACAAATAGGGTCAATAGTACGCTAGGGGAGTCAGCGGGCCGAGTAGAACCATTATCCGAACTTCGTATAATGGTTCTACTCGGCCCACTGACTACAATTAGACGACCAAACCACAGAGAGTGGAGGCACACCTGGTACGTAGAGGCTAGAGGAACAAAAATTGGATCCGGTCTATCATAGTAATATTATATCACTACGATGTAGATGTAGAGTATAGCTCGAGGAGTCGTGTCTCATGGCTAGCACACACCCATATATACATACAATCATACCCTGGTCGCCAGAGAACAGCGCTCAGCGACAACGTGTATTTCCCGAGCCCCTAGCAGCAACATGTCCCGTAAATCGAATTCGCCGGCCCGGAGAGTAACGCCGCCGCGCGCGTAGGCAATGGCGGCATAGCTCCCTTGGCCGGCTAGCGCTATACTCTGATAACCAGGGTAATGCAAATAGACACTAGTCACACATACACATGGAAATCAACACACACATGCACACTCCTGATGTAAAAACACACGTACAACATGCACACCGTGACATATGTGACATATGCGCACACACAGCACTTACATATAAACATGCATAGATAGTACCACGCAAAATAGTCGCGCGCGCACACACACTGTGTCGGACACAAACACTCACTCAAAAGACACGTAGAAATCGACATCCCAACAATAAACACTTATAAATACAGACATACAATGAACAAGCGTCTTACAAGCTAACAAACGTCTTACCTGATGGCTTGTGGTACTGAATAAGTGCTGATGTGTTGAGAATTGCCTAGAAAATGGCGTCAAACGGCAAAGGGAAGTGATACAATATTTTTCCAAGAATTCAAAATGGCGTACAGTACTTATCCGCAGGGTACAGTACTTATCCGCGACTCAATGACGTAGGGGTAAAAAAGTAGTGCGGTCGGAATCTGGAAGCGCCTGTAAACACTGTAACGTGAAAGACAAAGCCATACACATGAGAAGCCATATTCATTCTGTTGAGAAACCCTACAAATTAGGGGTGGGTACCGGTGTAATAATATGATGATAAACACCATGTGAAAAAATAAGAACTTTTTTGGTATTCATTGTTCCGAAACATTTGGTGTTTATAAATAATCGGTTATAGTTCTTATCTAGATCTATTCGTAGAATTCATCAGTTTTGAAATATGCAGTTAAGTTTGCTTTAATTCCTTTTGAATTCAATTGTATAACTTCACTGGTCATTTACTGTAAATGCATTTAAGACGCGGGGATTTAATTTCGCGGTAGCACCATGCACTGTAGCATCTTACCTCACGTTATTTTTTTATCTTTTTTATGCTAAACAATAAATTTCTTCTCGAGTTAAGTTACTCAATTTTCTGGTTTTCTTCTTGCAAGACCTTCGCTTACTAAATTATCATTTACACTATAGATGATAGAACCCAATATACACTTGTCGTTACGTAATTCAATCATTGGGAATTAGTGAAAATTCTATCGTAGTCAGGGTTTGTCGAGGATGAACAACTTGTGAGGAAATGTGCCAGGCTTTTTGATTGGACATTCTTTGGAACGAAATTTGAATCATGACATTGTGGCTCTGTATGCCATCGAAGTTGGTCAGGGCAATGTAAAATTTGACAGCTTTATGAGAGATTTGTTGCGGCTAGAGAGAATCGCCAAGATAATTTCAAAGACGTTTTAGGGCGCAGTCACAGAGGTCGTGTGGTCGTCGTACTATCGCTATCTTTGGGCGTTTTGGAGGAGAATACTGTAAATGCATTTAAGTTCGCGTTAACACCATAGACTACAGTCTAATACCATAATAGAAAAATGTTGGCGGTGGTTTTAAGTTCGCGGTGAAGGAGTCACCTCGCCCTTACTCAGTTATTCTTCAACAAGGAAAATAATGGAAACTAAAGAACTCTTTCTTCTAATCAGTAACTATTTATTGTTAAAAAAATTATACAAAACTAGAGTTCGGCGACCTCATACCTCCATGAAATATATAGAGCTTTTGTAAATTTAATGCAATTGACTAACACATTAACATAATTTATGCATGGTGTTGTTCATCATTGACTAACGTACACAATGTCACAATTATAAAATTCCCATCATTAATCATAAAGTGGTTTTGCAATTTCTACATAATTATGCAAGTAAGTTCTTCATTACCATATTTGGTATCTGCTTATATTCCACCTATCATAATTACCTCCATGAAAAAATGGAGGTATAGTTTTGAGTGTGTCTGTGTGTGTGTGTCTGTGTGTGTGTGTGTCTGTGTTTCCGGATATTTGTGGACATCATAACTTGAGAACCTCTTGATGGACTACGATATTTGGTATGTGGGTAGGGGTTGGGAAGACGAAGGTCAAGGTCAATTTTTGGCCCCCTGGTGTGTGACCTTGGTACTGCAGCAGAACTTTGATTTTTGTATCTTTTTACCTGGACATGCTATGGTCTTGATTTCTTGGTGGCAGATAGCTTTTGATGTAAGGAAGAAGTGGTGTATGTTTGGGCCCCCTAGCAGCTTGCTCTGGAACTGCAGGAGCGTTTTTGTCAAACTTTTCCAAGAAGCATAATGGAACATAGGAATGATGAATTTCCATGATATTTGGTATGCAGGTACCTGTGGCAGAGATGTACATAATGAAGTCAAAATTATGCACATTTGGACTTAATTTGCATACTTAATTAGGAAAATCTATATTTACAGTGTTTTCCAATATAGGACTCAAATACATGTTACATATGTAGTTTGTGGCAGATGGAAGTTAACCAGATGCTAATTATGCAAATAAGTCCATAATTTGCATAATTAATTTGAAAGTGTCCTAATTCTTCTTAGTACGTGTAGTAAATGACTGGGCTGTCAACACTATGACCTGTGTACATTAGTGAAAGGTGTACATAAGCATAAATTATGCAAATGTGAAAGTCATTTGCATAATCAGAATATTTCATGGAGGTATGAGGTATTGTAACGTTCATAGAGGTCGTTATTACAAACAATGGAATTATACAATTTCCTCATTAATCATGCAACTTAAATCATCATTTGCATAACATGCATATCATTATGAACATCTTTGCCCAAGCTACCTGCATGACTAAAATGATACAAATCCGTCAAACCTTTCTGCAGTTATCCTCTTTGGAATGTCTTGACAAAAACGCCCCTGCAGTTCCGATATTAAATATTAGGGGGTTGAAACCTGCCCCGGCCCACTTTGTCATGACGCTTCAAGCTATCTACCAGCCAAATGTCAAGACCATATCACGTCCGGGACAAGACATACATAGAAAAAACTGCTAAGAAAGGATATTCGCATTAATTATGCAAATGTGCTTCTATTTTGCATAATTAGTATTCCATTTTGTACAACATTGTCTAAGGTATCCACATACCAAAAATCATGACTATCCGTTGTTCCTTTCTTGAGTTATCGTCTTCAGAAGTTTTTGATGAAAATGCCCCTGCTAGCTATCCCAAAACTAGCCGCTAGGGGAGCACAAGAGCTATTTAACGACCCAAAAGCGGGACCATATAGCTTGCTCAGAACATGAGATAGCAAACCCGGAAGTTGCGCTGAAGTACCAAGGGAAGCCACTAGGTGGCCAAAAATCTAATCATTTCCAGCTTTTATCACGCTCTACCAACACACTAATAGAGTATGGAATCAATTCACCCAGTCGTTTTTTAATTATCTTGTTTACACACAGACAGACAAACGCAGGGTAAAATATAACCTCCATGACATTTCATGGAGGTAATGATACACATCCCATCTAAAAATACATGTACATACATTGTAGTCTTATGTGCGTAACTCAAGAAATGTAAAGTGATAAACAGATGACATTTTCATGACATGTCACAGAAAAAAAGTATAATTGGAATCAGATGTAAAATAATGATGAAGTTTAAAAAAACATTTACAATGTCGTAGGGTATGCGCCATCCTAGTTTACTTGGGCTCCCATAACCTCCCCAACCCCTCACCAAATAACAGTACGTGGCCACAGAAAAATCCCTAGGATGGCAGCCAGGCTGATGGATTTAAGGCCCTTAAAGAAAGATACTCCTTACCTATACAAAAGAAAGAAGGAAGCATTTCTATGAAATGTCTTCTTGGTATGAAATCTAGTACTACAACCTGTAGTACAAGACCTATCCTAGTTTGGACACATTCAGCAAAGCCTGAGGTCTAAACAAAACGTTAATCCTGTCCGGCATGTGCTATATGGCCTTAACTTGTGCATCAATGCTGAAAAGCATAAGAAGTTAAATATGTGTTCTTATGCCCCTTTAAGATATGGCCGGTATATACGTGCCACAGGGCAATGAGAACCTTGCGCATAATAGCTCGTATTAGGCAGGGTGGCCTTCAAGTCTCTCCAGGCATCTGCAGACCTGTCATACACATAAACGAGATACATCTTATTGCTACAGGTTAACAATACATGTAGCTGATTCTCCAGTACAAAGAGCCTGGTAACATTATCAAGTTCAAGGGTTCCTGGGTTCGGCCAGCCTTGTAGTATTTGCCAGCGATCTGACTCTGTGTCGTACACCATCGTCCGAGTGAATTCATAATCTGTACAGAAAATCTCGGTTCCCATGGCAACAGCTGTGCAGACGTCACGTAGGATCAGCGGTGGGTCCCTCTTGCTCCAACGGTCCTGGCTCGGGTCGTAGCGATGCACTTCAGTTCTTGTCAGAAAATAAATGTGTGAACCGCAGGACAATGCTGTACTGTAGTATTCAGGTCTGTCAACTTGCAGTTGTGAACACTCCTGCCATTGGTTCGTGTGCTGGTTGTATTTTTTCATCCACATTGTTGAACCGCCTTCGCTTTCAGCAGCAATATAAAATAAAATCTGATCAACATCAACAAGGTTCCCTTTGTAGACCCTCAAATCCTCTTCTGGTCCAGACAGGTTCAACACAGACATTGATGGCATACCTGCATCTTCCCAAAAGTTCTTGGCATGGTTGTACTTTAACACGGACAACTCAAGCACTTCCTCTGAATCATCAATATCTACCATGTAGATATCGTTATTACTGGTAACTGCCATGGTTGTAACCAAAGTGGCAGTGTCGTAACCGCAGCTGATGTACGTCCCTTCCTGAGGGTTCATGAAGAGGAAACCATCTTTCCTAGAAAGAATAATAATTGCAAAGCTGATAAATAACTGTGCACTGCAAATTCACACCTTTTGTCTAAGCTCAGCATGCCATGTACTTACGTCATCTATTAAATCTTATGTTGTAACGTTAGAAAAACATGCTCAAGTATAAGTATAAGTGGAATTTGGGTGTAGACTCTAGAGTTTACCTGCATGATTAAAACTGTAGAAATGTGTATTCCAGGACCACAAAATTACCGCATTGTGTAATGATTGTGGCCTACGAACGCTCAGGAGTATTTACTGACCTCATATTCTGATTGTGCAACAGAACCATCTCTGTCGTCATCCCAAGCCTTGGCTTCAGGTTAAAGTTCTCCTTCTGTAATAGATTCCTGATGACCTCAGAACTTCCAGGATCCTCCCTGATCAGCGGGTGTTCCAAGATGGCTGCCATGTTGTCTGAGGTCAGCAGGTTGAAGCGGATGTGATGGAGAATGCTGGGTAGGTGGTGCAATCTGTGGAGTAGAGGGTAGACTTGGGTTCAGCTGACTCCTTAGCAACACAGTTTTAGTCTATCATGTTTGATCATCATTCGTTTAGTTGCTTATTGCATGTTATAACCAAAGTATGCAGCTATAGACACTTAAACCCACCTGTCCTCCCTGCTGTGCTGCACCCATCTCACCACAGCCTCCCACACTGTTGTCTCCTCTTTAACATCCAGCTCATCGTGGCTGATGATCTCAGTCAGCTGATTCACACTCAGGCTGCAGTACTCCTTGCTAAAGGAAAACTGTAGAGACAAGGAGTACATGTTCATGTACATCAATTAAGTTATATCAGACATTTGTCTCTTGATCCTATTCTGATATACAAGAAGCTGCATAGATGAATATGTAAGTAAGTACATATATATATATAAAGAGAGAAACATCCTTTGTATAGCGAGTATTCGGTGTAACACATCCGTTTTGCTGGCATGTAGTATGGCAGTAGCTGGTTGCTAAACTACAGAAATGTAACCATTTTACATACACAATGTAAAAAATATTTCAGTATGTGTTTTATAAATACAATATTAATATGGGACTGCTATTTTCAAAAATTTCTTATCCCATTATAAAGACTAACCTCAGTAAAGTGCTTGGCGATCCACTGCAGACAATGTTTCTGGACAATGTCCATGGAGAAGACCTCAGCAAACTTGTACAGGTCCACACAGGTGGAGCGCTCCACGTTCATAGCCATGTAGCTGCTGCAGGTGTCTCTCACATAGTCCAGTTGGAGGAGGTCGGCTGCCTGGTACAGGGGCTGCACTTTGTCCATGGACACATGCAGGGTCCCGGAGTAAATGTAACTCAGGATCTCCCCGAACATGCCTGCATCCAAACCCTGCAATTTAATATAATGTAAGAATGTTAACATTCAACCTTTTACATTAGGTGTCATTATCAGGGTAACATTACATAGTACAAAAGGAAACTATATCACAACTTTATTTGATTATGAAATGAAGGTCAAATTTTCATCCCATTCTGTTATATTATCTACATACTAAGTAAGCTTCACCTTCAGCACTGGTATTCTAGTGCTGATTCAATGGGCAATGCCACCTCAGCACTGGGGACCCAGTGCTGAAGAAAGTTCAGCACTGGTTTTCCAGTGCTGAATGGCTCTGTTCCAGCACTGAAACTCCGTCAGGACTGGAATTCCAGTGCTGACTCTTGTTCCAGCACTGGTTACACAGAAGAGCACAGAAAAGGAGAGTTTGATAATTGTTGGGTTTGGTAAAAATGGGTTTCCTTATTTTACGTGTTCTCTATTATACGTAGAATCCTTGAATATCCCCTGTTTCACTGTATTTTAATAGCACGCCACGTCAACCCTACCTGTAAAACAACCGTCTTCTGCCGACTTTCCGCCATGTCACTTGTAAACATGGCCCTGAAGTAGGGGCTGGCCGCGGACAGAACAAGCCGATGGCAGGGAAACCGCCGGCCCTCGGTTTCAAGGACGACATCCTGCAGTACCCCATCCTTCTGTAAGTCACACACAGTTCCAAGAAACCCGTGCAGATAGCTCTCGTCTTTGTAGGAACGAGGACGAACTGCGCTGGTGTGGGTTTCTTGGCAAGCGGCGGCCATGTTGATGATAAGGAAGACACGACCCCGGGTCAAAGGGTATATAGTGACAAACTGATTACCCACATAATGTAGCAGTAAGAGTTCTAAACTCATATCTTGGCAGGAAAGGGTGCCTGCAATAATGTGTATATTACCGATAACGATATCCGTTGTTTCTATTGGAAGCTATCTAATGGGTGCATTTCTATTCCTTAATTTCTGCATGAGTGCCATTCCACGACACTCCGTGGGAATAGTTGGTTTTGAGTCCCTGGTTGTTATATAAAAAATGTTTTTACAGGCATGAATTTGCAAATTCATGCCTGTAGGCTAATTGCAAGTACATGGTAGAAATAATATAGGGGATATGCATGCAACAATGAACTGTGATAGATATTACCATACAAGGAGACTACACGAATACTTGTGCTGACTTTATCTGCATAGGTTGGGTTTGACTTATTTTTGGAAGCAGAGGAAGACAAAGAGTCACCCCTTTTCTATGGGTTACATGTATATACAAATGTACTTATCCATTTGTATATACATGTATAAGAAATCACCATGCAGGAAATATGTTTATTGTTGAGGGGAGAGTCACTGATTCGCGATGTAATAATAATGATATAATAATAATCTTCATTGCAAATTCATTATTAAGTATTGTGCTTGAGGGCATGACTATTTCTTTTGTTCTGAGCTATGGTGTTAGGTACTTGGTTTGCATCAAATTTCATCAGTCACTTTGTACATCATGCATTATGAGTATTCTGTCGCTGAGTGACATTCACTGTTGATCTTTTGAAATATTCCCAACGACATGCAAGATGGAGTTTTCACGATGTGTTATGTTAGCACAGCCAACAGACTTACCATTCTCCAGAAATCTAGACAAAATCTCCTAGCCCTGCCGGTCGATTACTACTTGCAGCCGTACCCAAGGCAATCTAGACATAATCACCCAAACTCATACAAACCCATTTAGACTAATAAAGGCTGTCTCAAATATTCATATTTCCCAAGAACCACTATCGATTGGAATACTCTACCATATTCAACCACCCTTCAAGCTAATTCTTAATAATTCAAGTTTAAGGAGGAGGTGTTGCAACACCTGAGGAACGGCTAATAAACAGCAGCACTACGCCCTGGATGGTTTGCCCCAACACAAACTAGGGGTGTTATCCAGTAACCGAAGAAGAACAAGAGCACGTATTGGAGGAATGATTGCAGCTGCAGCAGCAGAACACAGTGGACTACTATTGGAGGAATGTGAATGTATGAAACATTAAAGGGTTAATGCCCCGCCCCGAGGTGTATATGGTGAGATAATCCCTGGTCAGGTGCGATAACCACCCAATAAACCACCGAGTTCGCTACGCTCACTCGGTGGTTTATTCGGTGGTTATCGCACCTGACCAGGGATTATCTCACCATATACACCGAGGATAAGGCGGGGCATTAACGTTATTATCATATAGCCTATCCAACTGACAGTTATTTCACACAAATTCCTTTATAACAAATAAACACTTTAATACATTACATAAAAATACATTTGCAATATATATATTGTACAATAGTGTGTAATCTATAATACAAACCATTAAACCATTTCATCATCATCATTTAACTAATAATTTTAACTAATCATCTGTTTGTGAGATAGCATATCAGCATCAACATGTGGCTTATTTGCAATACAAACTATTAAGTGGAGTCCTGGTACACACCCCCCCCCCCCCCCCCCCCCCCCCCATGCAGAGCCTTTTCACATGGGCACGACAAAGTACGTATATACAAAGTGATTTAGGAAGGTACCGGCTTCATCACGTTAGAAAGCAATAATGAAAATGTGTAAAATCAGCATAATTCCTTTTCAAGTATCGATATATTCCCCATGTGGAGCCCCAATTAGCATAACCAATCAATCATAATATTTTTGACAGTTATGCATGGTTTACACACAAACAACAGTACAAAAAAATTCATGACTGTCCCCTGTATAATGGTGCGGTCCAAAAAGTGGTCGGTTATTCTAATAACTGACCACTTTTGAGGTTACGGCCTGATAACCCATGGGAAATGGGGGCCTCTGATTGGCCAACTCCATCTGGCTATATGATAATATATTGTAACCACTCAGATATCCAGCCTTCTGGTGGTGGCTTCAAGTGGAACCAATGTTACACCAGTTTTATCTTCGTTCATCATCATTTATATCGATCTCATCATCATCAAGAGCCCAATTAAAGTTCCAGACCTATGTATCAAGTTTATTTTATGTTCTATTCGATAAGGTTTGTCTTTAGACGTGATCTTGATTTATCTGAAGTATATATATACGTTAACCACTTGAGTTAGTTATGTATATTCGATGAGAAATGTAAAAAAAATGTAAATGTATGTGATGGCACCCAATATCAGCTAAGCTGCCTAGGTTTGCCATGTATTGCATTGTAGGAAAAAAATAAAGCTTATAAATGATAATGATATTGACCAAATAATTTTGAACATGGGTACGTCACAGTTGTTTATTGCCCCTGTAACTATGTAGGAGACAGCCGCTGCCCATTGGTCAGTTTATAAAGCAAAAGCGCGTAAAAGTGTTGAATTGATTTAATATAACATCTGAGTAACGTATATAAGTATAAATGTTAAAGTGGCAATCACGCAACGTTTTGCATAATCGATGAAAAATCGCTTTACATCACCAGTGACATATAAGCCAAGTTCGAATGAACATGAATAGATATTTGCAATACAAAGGAGCTAAGTTTATGGACCCGATATTGGTCGATTCCTCGCGGAAAACACTCGCGCGAGTAATCGGCCACGCCGTACCGACGGCGCTCGCGCGAGTGTAGTGCCACGCACTAGCGGTGGTGCTCGCGTGTCCGGCATTGTTCATGCGCGTATTCGGCCACTTCGGTCCTTCGGCGCTCGTGCGTGGTTCCAGCCACTTAGCACCGGTGGCGCGCGCATTCATTCACTGCTGTATGCCACGAGAATCGTGCCCATAAAATGTAACGTGCTCGTGCGCGTATTCGGCCACTTCGGTCCTTCGGCGCTCGTGAGAGGTTAGTGCTAAGCAGAGAGGTTAGTGCTAAGCAGAGAGGTTAGTGCTTAGCAGAGAGGTTAGTGCTAAGCAGAGAGGTTAGTGCTAAGCAGAGAGGTTAGTGCTAAGCAGAGAGGTTAGTGCTAAGTTGTGTCAGCACAGAGGGGCGAGTCACAAGACTGGGGATAAATACAGGATCAAACACTTCCGTAACGCAAAATCCTGGCAACTGCTGATGGCAGGGCAAAGCTACACTCTATCTCCCTGAAAATCATTGTTAGTTCCAATTGCCCCGTTCATACTAGGATTCGCGTATCGGGATATATCCGGATACGGCGTAAATCAGGATACATCCATTTGCGTTCATACTAGGGTTAACGAATCCGGATATGATTATTCGTGTCCAAAATAAGATCCGGATATATCCTATCTGATGCTGCTTGGTGAAGTCAAACTTAACTCTTAAGTAGCGTTTGCTTTGGTGTAGCATGGTAAACGAGCTGCGTCGCGCAGGTAGATGATGCCAACGCCCGAAATGAACAGTAGAAAAGTAAAGAAATGCAACCAAAATGAAGGAGTGTTTGCACGGCTACAAGTACACGTCTTCACACCTTACTAGAAAACTTGAAAATGATCTTTATTCTTAACTGACCGTTCTAGAATGTTCCTTAGAACAGGAGTTCGTACCTGCCAGGTGCGAACACCTACGACGCAGCCCGTTGCCTCATCCTTACCATGCTACACCAGGCAAACGCTACTTAAGAGTTAAATTTGACGTCAGATCCGACAGCGAATCCGGATACGTGAATCCTATTGCGTCCATACCAGGGTTCACCCCGCAGCGAATCCGGATAAATCCACCTCCAGATGTGGATTCGGCGTATCCGGATATATCCCATAAAGATCCGGATTCGGACCGTTCATACCAGGGTTCGCGAATCCGGATTCACCGCGAATCAGGATATATCCTGATACGCGAATCCTAGTATGAACGGGGTGTTAGCACCGGTGGCGCGCGCATTCATTCACTGTTGTATTCCGCGAGAATCTTGCCAATAAAATATAAGGTGCTCGTGCGCGTATTCGGCCACGCCAGACCATTGGTGGCTCGTGCGTGGTCCCTGTCACACACGAGCGTGGTGTGTGCATTACTACGGACAGACCACGAGAATAATGCAAATAAAATTAGAATATCTTGTCAGACCTAACGAACGTAATAATATCCTGTCAAACCTAACGAACGTTAGAGCTTGAAACATAGTGTATTTTCTTCAGACTTTACTCGACGTGTATAAGTTACGTATTGCGAAGATGTTTCTAAAAGATAATCTCAAAATAAAAACAATATAAATCGAATTGCAACTTTATTCTACTGCCACCGCAAACTCTTCCCAAAAGATACTGTAGCATTTGAAAACGGTCGGATACATAATGTATTGTTTACTGTTGGCATGAAGTTGTTGAATCTTCACACATTTTTCCGGATGGTTAGCAATGTTACTAACAAAAGTAGGTTTTTTTTTCGAAGGAAAGGATAAGCTGTTGTCCCTAAACTGAAAGTTAAAAATCGCTTGCATCACTCGCTACTTTCCTCCTGTCGACAGAGCGGCGCCGACATTTGTCAAAGCTGATTGATGGACCCCACCCAAAGCCGAGAAAGGGCGGTCGGAGCGGCAGATCAAAAGGCGGCGGGAAAAGTTGAATAGCGAACGTTGTTTGTTGGAAATCTTTGTTTTTACCGACAATGTCGCGCCCTAAGCGAACGCACGCTATCAAACATAAGATTTTAGCGCTTCTATTATTTTTATCTATTTCTATGACTGTAACCAGTTTTACTTAGCTGTACATGTGGAAAACACTTTGCTATCAACTATTGCTGGGGATAACATTTCTTTGGAAATACAAAAAGTACCAATGAAGTTATATAACCTCCTTGGTAGTACTACGACTATATGATCTAACAATTCCACGTTTGTATAGAATATCGTAATATATATTTGAGACAGATTATTAACATTTTCTATACATTTCTATGTTCACATTAATACATACAGGTGCGTACGTAGGATAGAAGAGCAGCATGAGCAGGAGGAAGAACGCTCTCAAGCCAACTTGTTCTACGCAAGGACGTTACATAGAATGTCCTTGTTCAACGGAAGCGTTTTAGTTTTTCCAGTTTCTTTGGCTGGTGGTGGTGGTAGCCCTAACACTACATTTTGACCTTCCTGTTTTGTTTTACTAACACAGTGTTCGCCCTGTTGGCCTGTTCATTGAATAGTTTTGTTGTTCCTTTCAAGCTTGAACAAAAGCCAATGCAAATTTAAATCAGCATGTTTGTTGCCATTTGTTGCGTTTACCATTTGGAAAGGTCCAAACACAATGCCAACAACATTTCAAGAACAGTGTTTGTGATATTTTTGTTAGTCGGTTTCGTATTCTATGTTACTTTTGAACAAAATGTTGAAGAGGTGTTGAGGTTTCTGACTTACTGGAGGCAACTCATCAGGAGAGGATGCAGATATTTCAGCTGGATCGGTACCCGCCTTGCGTTACCAGACCTGACAACTTACAAACACGTCGGCGTTCACGAAAAAGGCTTATATCACATTTCCCTACCAAACCGGAGCGCTAGCCAGGGCGGGCTGTTTGTGGAAACGAAAAATTGAAATGTATACGTAAAAAAATAGACAAATAATGCACACCATTACTCTCTTTACGTCTTTTGAAAAGTTTTGGAGTTTGGTGTCTTTTATATCGTTATTCGTTCCCGAAAGCCGCCGGCCGGGCCCCTGTTTGGAAATGTGACGTAGGCCTAACTTGATCTTTGTTGGGTTCCTTATGGTTTATGAATTCTGCTGATGACAGTTAAATAAGGTTATTTTTTAAACTTCCTGTAAACTTCCTGTATTTCAATCAGAGACTGCAACATATGTGGACTAAGAGAAAAAAAGTCGACGACTGGACGACTGGGTCTACCAAATACTCCTTGGTCTACGAACTAATTTGAAGTCTGGCAACTCTATATATTCTGATGATTAAAAGAATCATATTTACGAGGAGGTTTAACCTTCTTGGTATTTGGAAACATCGTTCAGTTTCATACAGAACCCACAGCTCACCTCTTCGTTCTGACAAGTCCTGTAGATAACCGTTACGGTAGGTCTACGGTAGGTCCGATGTAGATTCGTTGCCCGAGATGCAGCTCAATCTCTTCGGTGACTTACCTTATAATTACTTCGTATAGATGCGTTGAAGAGTATTGCAATAATATTTCATCGTGAGCTTCGGAATGAAAACTTTCTTGTGTTCTTCAGAATGATTCATAATATACCAGTATACTAGATGTTAGAATGTTCCAAAATGTAACATGTTTACTTGAGATATACTCTAGTAAAACGATCATTCGAAAAGAAACATGTGTTAGTAAAGAGGAAGTCAAAACGGAACATGAACAGAACAAACAAAACTTAAAAAATAATTAATAATCCTAATGTCATGACAAGACCAAACGATATGAGTTTTTCTCCGACGATCGTTATCGGCGTACCTGGAAAAACAAAAGGAAACATATTAGAGTTACCAGATGCAAATAAAATCTATCAATTTTTGACCCTTTAGACTGAAATAATCAATTCGTGATTAAAAGATTGCAAAGCATGCATCTGCTTCAGACGTAAATGCTTACGCTTTGCAGGCATTTTTGTACGCAAATGAGCTTTCGTCAAATGCTGTCATATATAGGTGTGAAACAAGTGACCCCGATTTGGCGTTTGTTGTTGTTGCGCTTCTGAAACTGCTGTTTATTTCTCAACGCAAATCTAGGGACAGACACAGATGTGTATTGTAATGTTGACCCCGTTAAGATTTGTGAAAACAAGAAGGTTTAACCTCCTTGGTAAGAATATGACAAAGGCACTCACTTCTTTGATGAGAAACTAAGATGAGAACGTAATTTTTTTCGGAGTCTGGTTTAAAAATCATTATATGAATATTTTTGTACAACAGTAAGGCCAATGTATGAAATCGCATAAGTCTTCGAAATTCAATCCATTGATATCGTTTGTTGTGATAGCCATCTTGGTCATTGTTATGCCAAAAGCTGGCAAAAAACGGAGTGTACCTGGCTGATACCCCCTTTCCACTAGGACGGCGCTCTTGCCGCGCTTACAGATCGCTCAACGAATTGTATAGTAAAGAAACGAATTTTTTAACACTTTGTGTGTTTTGCTGTCCTCTCAGTCACACTTTTACATGCTGTATGATATACCCAGTATGAAACCAAAGGTTACACATATCCTATTTAAGTCGCAGTGAGAGCGCAGCGCGATCGCCGTCTAGTGGAAAGGGGGCTTTCGAGTGTGCTTTGGCTACCGGTGTTCTGAATTTTTGTTCGATCGTTAAGCGTTACTCACATGATTAGTAGGCAGACTGGAGAAGAATAAAAATCTGTGTTTAGAGGTATATAAAAATTCATATTTAGAAAGTCACCTAAAGCACCTAATTCGTCTTCCGATAAAGGTTGCAGACATGCAGTGCAAGCTCAAGCTTGCTGGAAGTCCAGCGTAACACTATTGGATCTGACTAGCCCATTCATACCAATCCCATAATTTTGGCTGGTAGCTTCCGTGCGGTGATTTGACGGAATGTTCGAGACCCACACTGAACACCTGACAACTTCTCTAAATGACAACTTCTCAAGGAACTTCGAATTCGTAGCATCTAGAAGGTTGCAAGAACAAAGGAGGTTCAAAGAGCTTTAACAATGAGGTTATAATCTCCTGGCTTTGCAAGAACTCAACCAACCAATTCTCACCACGATACAAACGTCTTTCGTTATTCAACTTCAGTGACAATAAAAACAATTGAATTAATTAATTCGTTGAAAACAAAGCGGTTGTTTACTCAAAAAAGTTTGTTGTTTTATCTTGTATTGCAGCTTTGCGCTTGTGTTGAAGTTACGTTTATCTTTGGGTTTGGTAACTTGCGTTTAGCCTGGGTACCATCCGATTTCTACCGGGGCTCCGCTTGCACTCGCTACCCTGTATTTTTTTAGGGTAGCGAGTGCAAGGAGCTGCGGTAGAAATCGGAAGGTATCCGTAACGTAACATAATTATCAAATGCACAGACCTACCAAGGTGGTGTATAAAATATCACTGCCACAACACGCAAACTTTACCGTAGAGAACACAATCGTGTGTACTGTATATAGAAAACATAGAATAGAAGGTAAGTTAACATCATATCAAAGACCGAAATTTATATGTAATACATACATTAAGCCGGCAAATCTATGTATAACTGTTACTACAAAAACATCACTGCATGAAAAGTCGTATTTACCGAAACGGTAAATGTGATGTAAAGCCTGGTAAAGGTTACATTTACCGGTAATTTACCGATCATTTACCCGTCGGTAAATGTGCAGATTTACCCGGCATTTACCCTACATGGTAAGTCCGGTAATGGTTGCCTAAATTTACCACATTTACCCGGTTCATGTAAAGGCGTGTTTACCGAGATTTACCATTTGCGGTATAAGTCACAGTTACTGTCATTTACCCGTCTTTATCGTGGGTATATAGATGCATTTACCGGGATTTACCACTCACGTTAAATATCATTTACCGGCCTTTACCGTGGGTATATATAGATGCATTTACCTGGATTTACCACTCGCGTTATATCTCATACTTATTGGCATTTACCCATCTGTAACATTTACCTGGAAGTTCACAAACCACGTTGTATGACATCCTAAATTACCCACATTTATTCACAACTATGAATCAGAAGGACATGTTTTTGATAAAATACAGCAAAATTTAATAGATAAACATAGCAACAGTTTAGTTATATTTTCTGAAGGGTACTAGTATACACTGCAAATAAAATGTATAGTTTTATCAGCTACCACTTACTCTGTACATGTATTAACACACACATAAACCACACAATATAAACATATTTGTCTTGGTAAATTATACATACAAGAATAGTCTTTATATACAGTAAATACAAGTAGTAGCATGTTCTGTGCAAAATCCTGACTTTGTTGTCAATGATAATGTCATGTCACCTATGACCTGAACTGACCTGCAATGACATATAAGACTTGTAGTGCAACATTCAGTGTGGCCTGCAATGTTTCACCCTTCAATAGGCAGCATCATGTAACTACTACATATCATCCAATCAGTGATTTATCATTTAAAACTTAGAAATATGTAGGTCAACATTTAGTGGGGCCCGTGCTGTTTTACACTTTGTCAACATGATCAGTGCCATGTACTGTAAATGCATCTAAGTTCACAGTAGGAAGGTAATCGCTATGAGTTTGTGGTTGCGTAACAGTCACATATGTATCCGGGTCTTAGACAAGAAGGTACTAGTATGCACGCATGCGGTTGTTCGCAGCAATTTTTAGTTCACGTTAAACCGCGAACATTTCTGGATTTACAGTTACTATCTGCTACGTGTTTATTCAAGTAATGCTTTATCATTATTTGATTTAAAAACAGATGATATCTGTATGTTACATGTACATTAATGTCAATCTATACATTCTAAACACATATGTCAAATGCAAAAATCAAAGCTGCATAAACTTACTAGTAACATACATTCGCATAATTCCACCAGGTGCCATTATACCACCACCTCATAAAACATTGTCATAGAGGCCTTCTGAAGATTGTCTTCAACACCTAAATATCTGAATTGTAAATTTTATTACATTTAGGATATTTTACATTCGGTGTTCAAGACAATTTTGGGAAGACCTGTATACTAACGTTTTTTTGAGGTGGCGGTATTATGGCATCTGGTGGAATTATGATAGTCAATGTTATTTGAACACCTACATGTATGTTGCACCAGATTGTATGCTATGGAACTGCTTGTGCGTGTAATAAAGAGAACTCCCTATTCCAATATACATCTGAGACCACTGCTGTCATGGCCTCAGTGTAAGCTTCTCCCTCAGTGCCAGCATGTTGGACTTCTTGGTGTGGGTTTGGAGTCCTTGTAATGAACCGTTTCCTGTATAAGAAAACCACCAAAGTTCCATTGAACATACATTGAACATACATTTACTTTGAAATCCGCCCTATGAAGTTTGAACAAACTAATAGAGGAAACGAAATAATATGCTCAAGAAATATCATGTCACACTCGTAACTGGAACAGCCGTGCCTCGTCCCAACAGATGATCACACAACGGGTAACAACAAACAAGAGAATATGGAGATTCACGATGGCGGCCTGCCTCAGTGTACACTGACTGTGCTACTGCTGATCATAAATATGCAGGACTATGGTCTTACCTAAAGTAAAGAGCCTTTAGCAGTACTTCAGCAGAAGAGCTTCTGACAGTTGCCTGCTTTGTTTCCTGCCATCCTCCTTATAAGATGTGCTGCACTTTGAAGAAAGTCTCCACTGTTGATGTACTGGAGTGGCCATATGAAAAGATAAACAATGTCACAGTTAAAAACTAAATCTGGGCATTCTCAAAATTATATATTCTACCTGAAATATGATATTGACCAAACATCTGTATTGCTGGATTACTAAACACAAGTAACTGAAACGAAAAGAAAGAAGGCATCAGGCCTTTAATAAAACAATGTTTTAATCAATAATTACTCAACACTGCTGATTCTGGCTCATCAATTTCATGTATATGAGTGTCACTTTGAAACTTTTGTTCGAATAAATTAATTATACTTGTTAATTTTGTCAATACTTGCTCCCCCTTTAGTAATACAGTGAAATTTATTTCTTCAGCATTTGCTGATATAGATGCCTGCTTGACAACTATCAACAGGCATTCCGATTCGATTCTGGTTTATGCCAAGCATGCATGAACATGTTTTTTTGGTTTGGAGAATCTCGTGGGGAGGGGGTTACTAGTACAAAATGTAGTATACCTAGTCATTTGTGAAATCGTGTTTCCGGCGATGTCACGTCAATAACAACTCTAAGTATATTAGATAAAAGTTGTTATGGTTAATAACAACAGCATTATTTAGTTAATCTGTAGCAAGTGTTTGTACTCACCGTTCGAAAGTCCTTCTACATTGAGGAAGGGGGGCGAAGTCCGAGGAAACAGTTGGTGCACGCTAACCACCAATTTCCCCGCATTTTGGGTTTACATCACATTTCCTTTGACTCCCAAGCCTCTCCCAGGACGAGAAGTAGACAATGGTGGGGCGATGTTTCGCGAAAAGCGACATACGACGCCTTAATCATGCCGATCCTACAGAAAAAAAACGGTCTTTCCCTCCATTTTGAAAAATCTGGGGAAAACTCGGCGCAAAGGATGACGGGAGCGCTTCCGGGTTGGCCGGACAGCGCGGCGGGTTGGCGGTTCGCGCCCATTGGCCCCCGCTATCTCAACAATAATTCCGAGGCTTATACTATAGCGCGTGGTCAGATTCTACCCAAAAAAGCATCTGTTTTTACCTCCGCGTTACTTCAATTGGGTATCTTATCCTGGTCCCTTTAAATATCCTAGTCCCTTATCCTGGTCCCTTATCCTGGTCCCTTATCCTGGTCCCTTATCCTGGTCCCTTATCCTGGTCCCTTATCCTGGTCCCTTATCCTGGTCCCTTATCCTGGTCCCTTATCCTGGTCCCTTATCCGGGGACCTTATCCTGGTCCCTTATCCTGGTCCCTTATCCTGGTCCCTTATCCTGGTCCCTTATCCTGGTCCCTTATCCTGGTCCCTTATCCTGGTCCCTTATCCTGGTCCCTTATCCTGGTCCCTTATCCTGGTCCCTTATCCTGGTCCCTTATCTTGGTCCCTTATCATGGTCCTTTATCCGGGGACCTTATCCTGGGACCTTATCCTGGGACCTTATCCAGGGACCTTATCCTGGTCCCTTATCCAGGGACCTTATCCTGGGACCTGGATTCATTTCATATATATGCTATACATGGATACTGATATTTATCCGATATTTACACATATTTACCCGGTAAATCTGAGGTATTTGTCGGTAAATGTGAGGTATCACATTTACCACGAATTTACACACTCATGGTAAGTTTGGTAAATCCCAGATTTCATGCAGTGCATGTACATTACGCAAATGTTTAATACGATCAATGACGTCCTTCATACGATGTTACTTCGAAGAGATACTACAGAATGTTTTATGAATACCGATATCAACAACATGTAAGTCTGTGATAATCGTGGTATCACAGCTAAAGCTTGGTGTATTTCTACACATTGCACGTCTGCACTGTGGGGATATGTGCATCTAATTTAAACATTAAGCTCATTAGTTTGTTTGAAAGTCTTTAATTGATTAAACAATGTAGCTCCGCAACAATTGTATATCGTGCAAAAATGGTAACTCGGCGCGGCCAAACACAAAACAAGCTAAAGAACTTCCGCACAGTATGTTGTGACACGCCCTCCAATTGTCAAAGGAGCCGCTATGTCAATCAAATCCGGCGGCGCCACCCTTGTTTTGTCGCTTTGCGTACGAATATGACAGAGCTAGTTGGCATCTTCAGTTTAAAATGTTGACCCTTGGGTTTCATGAATTCGAATCTTAACCAATTTCTTGAAACTTCGGGTATTTGCCAATTCGGTGTATCAATGCGCGTGAGCTTTACAGCTGACCACCTCGGTGAGTCGGCTGCAGTTCCGCATGACCCCATTTCAAAGACGGCGTAAAATTAAAAAAAAATTCTTTTGGTTTTCAATTATTTTGTAGGCGATATCCTCAACTTTAACATACTGGTCCTTAACTATAGGAATATCAACACTTTTAACTATAGGAATCCCGAAAACTCTACCTGTTCAAAATCCGCGCCTCCTTTGTTTGCATTGTTACAGATGTGACCTTTGACATCGGAGGGTTATGTTAATTAGTGACGTCACCTGAGATAATAGTAATTAGCCAGCTTGGGTTTGAACCAGATGTGACGTAGGGTCTCTCCGCTGTGCACATGTCGTGAAGAAAGCGTCCACTTCATCACGTCCTGGCCAAAGACGCGCTGTAACTGTAAGCAAGGAGCTTGCTGTAAGGTAACTACGCTTATGTCTTATAGTTTGATTTTGTGATATTTGCTAGCTATATTCGTTACAATCCGTTGCATGTAGTTGCGTTATGACTCATAGACAAAACGTATGACGCGTTCTTGCTCCAACACTTTTAACTAATCCAATGGGTATCATCCAAAGCAAAATCTAAGAAGGGAACTAAAGTACAGGGCTGTGCATTGGATTCTACTTCGAATTTACCAAGTTAAAGATTTGTAGTTCGTGTCGTGCCATGGCGTTCGTCAGGTCTGTCAGACGAGATGTTGTTACGCGCCAAGTCATGGAGTTTATTGTTTACATCAAGACATGGCATCAAAGCACGTTACGAAGCATGTGATTTTTAGATAGAACAGCAACAGACCAAAAAATGACAATATTCCTGATATACGAACAGCACACAGTAAACTGGCGTCATGTTTTTATTTTCCTTCTATGTGAGACGAGAGAGTAAATTTCTTAGTGGCACGATTCTCGCGGAATACAATAGTGAATGACCTCTGAATGAATCATTTTTGAATGCGCGCGCCGCCATTGCTAAAGTGGCTGGAACCACGCACGAGCGCCGATGGTCTGGCGTGGCCGAATACGCGCACGAGTACCATATATTTTATTGGCACGATTCTCGCGGAATACAACAGTGAATGAATGCGCGCGCCACCGGTGCTAAGTGGCTGGAACCACGCACGAGCGCCGAAGGACCGAAGTGGCCGAATACGCGCATAAACAATGCCGGACACGCGAGCACCGCCGCTAGTGCGTGGCACTACACTTGCGCGAGCGCCGTCGCTACGGCGTGGCCGATTACTCGCGCGAGTGTTTTCCGCGAGGAATCGACCAATACCGGGTACACCATCTTACCTGTACAAAGGCGATCTTGATGTTTTATCAAGTCAAATAGTCCCAGGCTATAAAACAGATCACATTTAAAATATGAAGTTTTTAACGACATAATTACAAATGTTTTATCGAAGATCAAAGAACTCCGTCCGCCAAAGTACAATAGTCATTCAAACAGAATAACACTTGACAGAAGGACGTCTCTGTACCAGTAAATATCAAATGTTCAAATATTATCAAAAACAATACATCAAAGACACAGCACATAAGTCTAGGTTACATATCTATTGGAAATAATGTATCTTTTCTATGAAGAAATATAGTACAATACCTATCCTATTATGAAGGCATTGATCAAAAGCTGAGAACTGAACAAATTTCATGAAAAATACTGTACTCTGCACTGAACTCTATGTGTCCTAATCCTGCATATTAATTATTGCAAGCGTAAGAAGCGATGTTTTGGCATCACTTCAGATATGGTAGATACATACGTGCTAAATGGCAATGGTGACCATACCCATAATATTTCTTATCTGGCAGAGTGGCCTTCAAGTCTGTCCAGGCATCAGCAGACCTGTCATACACATATAAGAGTTGCTCTTCTTCACCGTCATCATTATCACATATTAACCATATGTGCAGCTGGTTATCCAGTACGAAAAGACTGGGACATTCAGTAATTTCGAGGTTTCCCGGGTTCGACCAGCTTTGCAGCTTCTGCCAGCGGTCTGACTCTGTGTCGTAAACCATAATCCAACTGAAGTCAAAATTTGTAAAGAAAATCTCTGTTCCCATGGCGACGGCTGTGCAAACATCAAGAATGATGAAAGGTGGGGTCCGCATGATCCACTTGTCTCGGGTCTGGTCGTAGCGATGCACTTCGTCACTTGTGAGGAAATAGATGTGTGACCCACATGACAATGTTACGCTATAGTATACAGTTGGGTCGAATCGAAGCTGTGAACACTCCTGCCACTGTTTTGTGAGTTGGTTGTACTTTCTCATCAGCAAGAATGGTCCGTCTTCATAAAACACAATGTAAAACAACGTCCCATCAACTTCAAAAAGCATTTGCTCACGGTGTATCAAACAACCTTCTGGTCTCTTAGATATTGAGGACACACATTCATGCTCCCATACGTTCTTTGCATGGTTGTATTTAAACAGGGACACCTGGTCCTCATTCTCTAACTCTTTAGCTTCCAGCATGTAAATGTCGTTATCACTGGTGACTGTCATAGCTAAAAAATCAGGCAGGTCTTCAGGCTTGTACGTGCAGCTGATGTTCTTCTCTTCCCGAGGGTTCATGAAGAGGATCTCCTTGGAACTGAAGTGGGATAAAAAATACACTGTAGTGTGTATTATAAGACCCTATAGTATAAGACCACAAAATGACAAAAGGGTAGCTCACGATTTACAGTCAAATGAATGAATATATACTGACCCATGGCACAGCAGAATCATTTCTGTAGTCATCCCAAGCCTCGGTTTCAGATTGGAGTTCACTTTCTGTACCACATTCTTAATGACCTCAGAACTACCAGGATTCTCCTTGACCAGCGGGTTTTCCAAGATGGCTGCCCTGTCGTCTGAGGTCAGCAGGTTGAAGCGGATATGAGGGAGGATGCTGGGTAGGTGATGCAGTCTGTAGGGTACAAGGTAGGGTGGTATCAGCTGCCTTTTTTTATTGTTTTTATCGACAACTCAATCAAACATATTTCACTGCCATTTATTTACATATTTCATTTCATGTTAAAACCACAATATTCACCTGTATTCTAGATTACTGACACCCACCTGTCCTCCCTACTGTGCTGCACCCATCTTACCACAGCCTCCCACACTGTTGCCTCCTCTTTAACATCCAGCTCATCGTAGCTGATGATCTCAGTCAGCTGATTCACACTCAGGCTGCAGAACTCTTCACTAGAGGCAACCTGTGGAGAGTACAATGGTACTGGAGTCTTAATTCTGACATAAAAGAAGCTAAACATTTACCCGGTATATGACTAGGAAAGTTGATTTAAAGTACCAATAAAGCCAGCCAACAAAGATGGTTTTAAATTTTCTTTTTTTTCCATGCACAATCAATGATTAGAACCAACTGCCAGGCCACATTGTTCAGGTCCAGACAGATACTAGTATATAAGGCCTTCGGGGCTGGGTAAGCCATCTTGCCTTAGCCCGCTTGGCTGCCCTCGCCCCACCCCCTCCCCCTCAGTGATACCCCAGTTGTGTGCTTAGAAAGTAAACAAGAAGAAAGAAGGTATTACTAGTATTTATTTGCAAAATAAAAAATAAAAAGCAAAATGCTCTGTATCTGTATAGCAAGTGTCTCTGGCAGGTACTGTAGCAGCAGCTGTTATATATCAAACTAAACTCGTCACACCTAATTAGATAGAACTTCTTTGCACGCACGATTAAGTGATTTCAGCGCAACTTTCTAAATATCCTACTTGTGCTCCATCTATCTTCCCCAAAATATCACTACAAGTACCTCACTGCAAGATTCATTTTCTATGATGTCATAAATTAAGTAGGTCTCTAACCTAAATTGCAGCGAGTGTCTAACATAAATTTTCAAAATTCAATTCTTCTTAACTTAACTATTCTGTCACCCATTATAAAGACTACTAGTAACCTCAGTAAAGTGTCTGGCGATCCACTGCAGACATTGCCTCTGGACGTTTTCCACGGAGAAGACATCAGCAAACTTGTACAGGTCCACACAGGTGGAGCGCTCCACGTTCATGGCCATATAGCTGCTGCAGGTGTCTCTCACATAGTCCAGTTGGAGGAGGTTGGCTGCATGGTACAGGAGCTGCACTGTGTCCAGGGACACTTGGAGGGTTCCCGAGTAGATGTAACTCAGGATCTCCCCAAACATGCCTGCATCCAAACCCTACAAAACAATATAACATAAAATTGTTCAACGTATGCCATATATTGTATAATTATGACTGTCAAATTTTATTTCATCTACACAATATCTACTATATAAACTAGTAGTATTATGTTTCTGATTCTATCATAGTTCAAATAGATGCCCATAATGATGAAGTTGACCTTTAACTCTAGATACTAAAGAGGTCAGTAAGTGGGGAGGGGGGGGGGGTTAAAGCAAGGGACATATTGAAGGGAAGTTAAACATGTGTTGGTTTTGATACACCAAGAGTTATAAATTATTGTTTGGCGTGTTCTCTAGGATACATACATTTGAACGGTCATTGTTTCACTCTATTCTAACCACATGTCACGCTAACCCTACCTGTAAAACAACCATCTTCTGACGACTTTCCGCCATGTCACTTGTAAACATGGCCCTGAAGTAGGGGCTGGCCGAGGACAGAACAAGCCGATGGCAGGGAAACCGCCGGCCCTCGACTTCAAGGACGACATCCTGCAGTACCCCATCCTTCTGTAAGTCGCCCACAGTTCCAAGAAACCCGTGCAGATAGCTTTCGTCTTGGTAGGAACGAGGATGAACTGCACTGGCGAGGGTTTCTTGGTCTGCGGCAGCCATGTTGATGACGAAGAAATGACCCCAGGGTCAAAAGGGGAGGCAGACACAAATTGATTACCCACTTAATGTTGCAGTATGAGTGCCAGCATCATGATACTGGATGATGCCTAGGTGAAGAAGGCAGCACTGCCTGTAGAGTCACCCTCCTGTCATTCTCTCGAGATGGAAGAATACCTACCATAATATGTAAACAACCGACATTGATAGCATTAAAGCGTCTGGCAGGTTCTGTTTTACTTGCTATCAATTAGAACTAGCTTGTTACTCCTGTCTTACGCTCCAAACATCGATACATCCATCCATCCAAATCTGTATCCCACTGGTCAAGGAAGGCCTCAAGGGATTCAAAATATTTTTTGAAGCTTGAAATAAGCATGTATCATAGACACAGTTTTATAGTGGCCTGTGAATGCATGTGGTTGCCTTCGCAAGATGATTTCCCGGCCAGTTTTGACTGCACAGTAAAAGCGGAAATGTATTTTTTTGAAGTTGGTAGAAAATATTAGCTTTAGTAAGTCTTCACATATTACTAAATTATTTGTGTCAATTATTGGTTATATTTAACCATTTTATTCAATCTTTAAGGCACTGTTCAAGTAGAACAGCATTGCATGAATTTTCTGCTAAGGTCTTGCATTAAATTGGTCACATGTTTTGAATACATGTATTTATCTGCCAACAATCGTCATGAGTGTCTGAAAAATAGTTGTACATGTATTTTGGATAATACATCTCAAAAGTATCAACAAAATCCTATGGATACAACATAAGGAACCTATAACGATTCAGTGTGCTATGGAACAGCACTTACATAGCTTAACTATGCAGCTTCACTGAAGACTTATTGTTCTGCACTGATAACCAAAGCGTTGTTTACATGTACAATATCTATCTGTAATATCTCACTCTGGGTTTGGGTGAATTTAAAGCATCAAACAGTCTGGGACACTTGTGTACATGAACATCTGTTTAATTCCTCTTGTCTTATGAATGAATAATGAACTTTATTGCGCGACATTTGTACAAGGTACAATTGTAAGGCAACAATAATAAGTCAATTAATACAATGATACTCGTCTAAGGTCTATAACTACATACATGTATAGTACAGGAATATGACAGCGACATTTCTAATATTTGTATAATGTGTATGATATTTTGCTTGGGCGCCATCTCAATTAGTTTACTGGAACTCCGAAACCACACTCACCAGAAAGTTTGTGAGTGGGGTACCTAGGCTTACAATGTTTGGTAATTATTGATGTTAGTACACATAACATTAATTCAGTCCCTTATAGAAAGATGCCCCTTATGTGTGAAAAAAAGGAAAGTTTCTATAAAACTTCTCATGAAGTTTTGTTCAATAACTATACCATTGTAGGGACAGCCAGCAAAACTGAGATCTATAAGAAAAGCCTCTATTCAGTCATGACTGTTATTCGTTATGCCCTTTATCTGCGCATAAACTCTGGACAGCGTAAGAAATGTTGTGCTTTTATGTCTCGTTAAGATATGGCAGGTATATACGTGCAACTGGGCAATGCATATCGTGTGCATGATATCTCTTATTAGGTATAGAGACATTCAAGTCTTTCCAGGCATCAGCAGACCTTTCATATACATATATGTGACATTCATCTTCATCCTCCTCACCAATACAGGTTAACAATGCATGCAGCTGGTTCTCCAGTACAAATAGACCAGGCGCACCATCTTCATCACGGTTTTCTGGGACAGGGCAGCCTTTCAGTTTCTGCCAGCTGTCTGACTCTGTGTTGTACACCATGGTTTGAGTTAAGTAATAATCTGTGCAGAAAATCTCTGTTCCCATGGCAACAGCTGCACAGAATTCAGGAAACACCATCAGTGGTGTCCGCCTGTACCATTTGTCTTCACCTGGGTTGTAGCAATGCACTTCCGAAACTGATATGAAATACAGGTTTAGACCACAGGACAATACGGTAATGTCGTCTATAGTTTTGCCAAGTTGTAGCTGTGAACATTCCTGCCAACGGTTCGTATGTGGGTTGTACTTCCTCATCTGCAGCAATAGTGCGTCTTCGCCAGAACAAACAGCAATGCAATACAAAATCTCATCAACTGCATAAAGGTATTCATATATCTGTCCCCTAGATGTTGATGACACACCTGCTTGTTCCCACACATTCTTTGCATGGTTGTACTTATACAGGGATAGCTGATCCACACCCGATATCAGGACGTAGATATCGTTACCACTGGTGACTGTCATGTCTGTGACGCCAGGAAATTCTTCAGGCTTGTAAGTGCAGCTAATGTACTTCCCTTTCCGGGGGTTCATGAAGAAGACCTCCTTGGAACTGGTGAGGGAAAAAAACGGTCAACTAGCAATTCGAAGGCTACGTTTTCGACGAAATTGAAGGATGTTTTCAAGGGGAGAAAAAAAAGAGAAATCCTCAGAAAAAAAGCAGATTGTCAAACATGCCGCTTTCACAAGATGAAAGCATTCTGTAAATAAAATATTTGTCTAAAAATGAAAATAAAAGATACAAAAACTTCCGAGGTAGGACACAATCCTTTATATTCTAGCGTCATAGACGGTTGAACTGCCCACTAACCTACTCTTTTCAACACTACGTAATGGCGATTTTTAAAGGTATATAATGCACATTTGCTGACGTCATCAGCTGTTCTGAGTTGTAAGAAAGAAAATGAATGCAGTCGGTAGGCCAGCAAAAGTAGAATGTTTCCACATTTAAAAAAAATGGATTAGAAAGTTGAACAGTGTGTCTTTAGCCTAGGGATGAGGCTGAAACTAAACATGTAAGTTGCTCAATGAAATCTTATCTTGTAGCTTCTTAAGAAACATAATTAAGTGGGAATAAGATGGATTTTATATTTATTCTAGGACAACGAAAAAAATGCAATTATATAGGGCAAGGACTGTTTACAGCTCACAAAGCCAAACAAATAAGAAGAAATGTATACGAACAGCCCCTTAGTCGGATCCAACAGCAGAGCCATTTCTGTAGTCATCCCAAACCTCGGCTTTCGGTTGGGGTTTCCATTCTGTACCACATTCCTGATGACCTCAGAACTCCTAGGATCCTCCTTGGCCAGGGGGTGTTCCAAGATGGCTGCCGTGTCGTCTGAGGTCAGCAGGTTGAAGCGGATGTGAGGGAGGATGCTGGGTAGGTGATGCAGTCTGTAGGGTACAGGGTAGGATGGTATCAGCTGAATTTTTTCATGATGCATCGACAACTCAATCAACCATATTTCACCACCATTTATATACATATTAATTTCATTTCATGTTAAAACCATAATATTCACCAGTAGATCACTGACACTCACCTGTCCTCCCTACTGTGCTGCACCCATCTCACCACAGCCCCCCACACTGTTGTCTCCTCTTTAACATTCAGCTCATCATGGCTGATGATCTCTTTCAGCTGATTTACACTCAGGCTGCAAAACTCCTCGCCAGAGGCAACCTGTGAAGGTGATGAGTACATAATTATAAAAGTACAAAGTTATTTTAAAAAATAGTCTTACTCCTGTTCTGACTTACAAGAAGCTACATATATATTACTAGGAAAGTAGGTACAGTATATGCAAAATTTATAAAAAAAACAGTAAACAAAACACTTTGTTCCTGTTTATTAGCGCATGTAACTGCACTTTGGTGTAACACACAGCTTTGCGGCCATGTACTGTGGTAGCCATTAATATTATGTTTAACTAAACTCGTCACACCTAACATTGATTAAATGATTTCAGTGCAATTTTCAAAATGCCGTACTTGTGTTGCATCTTTCATCCCAAAAGTAGCACTACCAAACTGGTCTGCAATCTTCATTTCTATTATGTCAGAAATTAATGTAGGTCTCTGATCTAAATTGCAATGTGTGTATAATGAATTCAATTTCAGACAGGTGGTTGCCCATTATAAAGACTAACCTTAGTAAAGTTACTGGCGATCCAATGCTGACATGCATTGCTTCTGGACAATGTCTACAGAGAAGACATCAGCAAACTTGTATAGGTCCACACAGGTGGAGCGCTCCACGTTCATGGCCATGTAGCTGCTGCAGGTGTCTCTCACATAGTCCAGTTGGAGGAGGTCGGCTGCTTGGTACAGGGGCTGCACTTTGTCCAGGGACACATGGAGGGTTCCCGAGTAGATGTAACTCAGGATCTCCCCAAACATGTCTGCATCCAAACCCTGCAATACAAAATAACGTAAGAATTTTTAACTAAATACCACATCATACAACTTAATATGATAAGGTGTCCTTTCCAGGGTAACAATACATATAGTATTACAATTTGCAGGGAAAAAAAAACACAACTCTATTTAATTATAAAAAATGAAGGTCAAATTTTCATCCCATTCTGCTATTTTATCTACGTAAGCTCTACTACGTCTTGCACATAAAACAAAATGTTGACATTAACTATAAGAAATTATCTTTGGTTAAAAAATACGCTCATGATTGTAATTCGCGAACCACAAAGTTGGCCTTTGACCCTAAATACCAAAGATGTCAGTGAGTGGGGAGGGGGGGCATAGCAAGGAACACATCAAAGGAAAGTTTTATATTTTGTTGGGTTTGGTAAAAATGGGTTTTCCCTATTTCACATGTTCTCTATGATACGTAGAATCCTTGAATATCCCCTGTTTCACTGTATTTTAACAGCACGTCACGTCAACCCTACCTGTAAAACAACCGTCTTCTGACGACTTTCCGCCATGTCACTTGTAAACATGGCCCTGAAGTAGGGGCTGGCCGCGGACAGAACAAGCCGATGGCAGGGAAAACGCCGGCCCTCGACTTCAAGGACGACATCCTGCAGTACCCCATCCTTCTGTAAGTCACCCACAGTTCCAAGAAAACCGTGCAGATAGCTCTCGTCTTGGTAGGAACGAGGACGAACCGCCTCGCTGACGTGGGTACAGATCACCAATAGCCGGCAGGCACCTACAGCATTCATAACATGTCAGAAAAAGGCTGTCAAAAGTCACCTACCTGAAGTTTAGTCGTTGGAAAACTCATATTGGCAGAAAAGTATGGCTTCTAAACTGTCCGTCTACGAAATTTGAAGCATTTCGGTTCGGTGCAAAGGTCATCACAGCAGCTAAACGCACCCTGGTGACCTTTCGACCTTTTGAGGACAGCATCAAAACAATGGAAACAACACATATTCTATACTGCCCAGGAAACCAAAAACATGGCTAAAAACCAATTTTTTTCGCAAAATGAAATAACCAGAACTCTTACCTGTAATTTCCAGCTCCAAAATGCCAACATTTCCCAAAAAAGAGGCCTCTAAACTTACTTTTAACAAACCAGGTTCTATGGCATCATTTTGCCGGGTCTGCGCATGTCTCTAATGGTGACCTTTCACCTGTTACGCCACAGGGTTTAGGAATTGACAGGTGACAACACCTTCAAACAATGCACAAAATAGTTCTACACTACTTCTGCAAGTTTGAAAGAATTTCAATAAACTATGACTCAGTAGCACTGATTTTCCTGGGAAGTGTCATTGACTGTAATTCCAGTATCAGCATGGTAGTGATAGGCAGGACCATGTCTCACAATGGCAACATGTCTTAGGGCAGAAAATGATAGCAGAAGACAAAAACTATGCCAAAACAACTGTCAATGTGATGAATTCAGTCCACTACTCTATCACAGACTTAACTTTTACAGTTGAAAGGATGATAAACTGCATATTGGGGCACTTTTGGGTGGTGCATAATACAAAAATGGCAATAAGATCTTGTTTTAATAACATCTTTACAACTTTTCTGCCAATGTGCCATTGTAAGACACTGAAAGTAGGCCATGACACTTGATTTGTGCTGCTTCCAATTAAAAACTACCAAAAAAACAAACAAACAGGAGGTCTTTTCCATGGGAACTACTCAAGCCACAGTGTCACACAGGTGAGAAATGGCTCAGTATCATCCAGTCCATATGGGCAAGTTGTCACTCCCCCATGCTGGTCAGCTTAATAAAAAGTGGAGAGATGGGAGCCCTTGTCTCATTCTGATCTATACAAGACATTGTGAAGACAGCTCTGCCCAGTAGACCCACATCAAGACGACATCATGCCACCGAGAAAGAAGAAGGGGAGGCTGCGTCATGCCGGACAGTTTAGAGCGGGCAACAAACCGTGGAACAGAGGGCTCACCCTCCAGCAGGTAAAAGCCATCTCTTCCTATCGTAGGCCAACAGAAGATGAGGAGGGTTTATACATCAATCGAGACAGGGCAGGAAACATTCTACAGAATGACACTGAAACCCTAAATGAGGTAGGAAGGACTATGGTGCTACGTCCTACGAAGCTGGAAGGTAGCAGCAGGATCTCAAGGTTTGTGGGGGAGAAGGAAGACAGCGATGAAGTGGAAGGGTATCGCATCTGGCATGCTAAGACAGCTGTCAGAGCATGTGTGAGTGCACAGAGAGAACATGACAGGCGACTGCCAAATTGCGAGGGCCTAGTCAGACTGTCATACAAGGGAGAGAAGAAGAAAGGCCTGGCTAGTGCACAGACACTTGTGTGTGACACCTGCGAGTATGTATCAGCCCTCACAAAGTTCTATACAGAGAGAGAATCAAATGGAGCAGGTGCCAAGGCTGCAGTGCCAAACGTCGCGGTGCAAATTGCCATGTTTAACAGTCCGATTGGAGTGCGGGTAATCAGAGAGCTGGCAGCCACCCTCGAGCTACCGGTACCATGCCAATCTGGACTACAGAAGATGGCAGCTAAATACAATGACCTAATGGTTAGGCAAAATGAAGAAGACATGGCATGTTGGCGAGAGAAAGTGCATGAGATCCACCTCCAGAAGGGAAACCTACCTGACAGCGGCATTCCAGTAGAGGTTGACTCCCGCTACCAAAGCCCGCTCTTTTCTGCAAGGGGGAGAAAACCAGGCCAGCCAAGTTCCAACAGTGTCACCACCATAGCTGAAAATGTGACTCCAAAGAAAGTTGTTGTCAGTTCGCATGTGAGAAACAAAATCTGCCAAAAATGCAACCAGGGGCAAGCACTACCGCACAACTGCCCAGCCAATATCCCAGAGGAGGCAGTCATCGGGGACGAGAAAGAGGCTTCCAGGGAAGCTGCCAAGAAAATGCTGTCTGGGCCCAGGCCGACACCGATAGGGGAGGTTACGGAGGATGGAGACAGCAGTTCTTCCACAGGCATCAAAGAAGTCATGATGGAGGAAGCCGGGCAGAAGGTCACAGCCTTCAAAGACGTTGTCCACCTTGGTAAAAATGTAAGAACCAGAGTGACCAAGGCCCCCTGGTCCAAGGACATGTTCCCGGGCAAGGACAAGGCAGAGAGGGACCTTGTGAAGAATCGTTTTGGCGATGACCTACGCAAGAGACTGAATGCGGAGCACCAAGAGGCCCGGAAGAAGTTCCCGGGGAAAAAGCAGATGGCTGACAAAATGAAAAAAGTGATGGAAGCAATACCGTATTGCTATGCAGGCGATCACGACAGATGTGCTGAAGGTTCGTTGATATGCAGGCATCCATCTATATGGCCGTTCAAAACCATACCTGACAGGGCGAAGGGTAACATCACCCCGGGCACTGGTGACCTTCAACTGCTTAAGACAATTATGGAGATCCGGCTGGGGAAGACAGCTTTGAAGAAGACACGGAAGGGGAGGAACACAAACAAGGTGGAAAGTGTCAACAGACAAATCAGCAAGACTTGTGCAAAAAATGTGACTCGTTCACGTACCTTAGCGGGGAGAGTAGCAGCTGCAATCCACTCTTCAAACAATGGTACAGGGATGTCTATAGCCCTCAAACGCGCCGCGGCGAATATTCCCCTTGCCCCGAACTCGGCCGCTGTTCCTGCATTAGAGGGAATGGAAAGAGAGAAACAGTATCACCGGTCGTACAAAATGGAAGTGCAAAACAAGATAAGACTGGCAGCCAAGATTGTGAAAAAATATGCCGCATATGACGAAAGAAAAGAGCAAGGAACTTACAAAAGCAAACCAGTGATGACAGGACAGTCTAAAGGTAAAGGTAGACGTAAGGGTGGGGCTAAGGGTAGAGGCAAAGGTAAAGGAGTGAAGAAGACAGCAGTGGAACATTCATACAGCCGTGGTGCAGAAGAAGAATCTCCAACTGACTACTCATCAGACACAGACTAAGACAGAACTTTTTAGTCTTACCTTGCCTATGCTACTCAAAAATACAAACTGGCAAGTTGTCTCCGTGCCCGTTACACTCCTGCTTCCTTCGGCATGCCTTTCTCTGGTTATTGACAGACTGTTTCTCCAAAGACAGATGATGGAAGTTCAGACAGCGGGGAGTGTGACAGAGATGGCTAACATGTAGAGGTTGTAGATCTAGTCTACCAGAATACACCATGTAAGCTGCTCTATGAACATAGAACTGTCGACGCGTGAAATGAGGGGAACGTGGAAACCACGAGACGTTTATAACACCGTAAGGGCTGTCTTTCTTTCTCCCACCAGTCCACAATATGCAGGATGTAGAGGGATCAGGCTCTATGTTTGACTCAATTTTCCTCCTGTACTCTAGACACCAAGCTTGTATATCATCCATACAGAATGTAAGGGATAGCAAGGTAGAAAGCAGGGGAAAAACGTGCACACTGTGAATAAAATTACCTTCAACTGACTTATAACTGTCTGCAGATGTCTTCTTGTACTGTATGTGGGGTGTCAGATATCAAAAAGTTGGGGAAAACAAACCTTATTGGTCGAGCCCAAAACAGTGGAGGGTACAGATCACCAATAGCCGGCAGGCACCTACAGCATTCATAACATGTCAGAAAAAGGCTGTCAAAAGTCACCTACCTGAAGTTTAGTCGTTGGAAAACTCATATTGGCAGAAAAGTATGGCTTCTAAACTGTCCGTCTACGAAATTTGAAGCATTTCGGTTCGGTGCAAAGGTCATCACAGCAGCTAAACGCACCCTGGTGACCTTTCGACCTTTTGAGGACAGCATCAAAACAATGGAAACAACACATATTCTATACTGCCCAGGAAACCAAAAACATGGCTAAAAACCAATTTTTTTCGCAAAATGAAATAACCAGAACTCTTACCTGTAATTTCCAGCTCCAAAATGCCAACATTTCCCAAAAAAGAGGCCTCTAAACTTACTTTTAACAAACCAGGTTCTATGGCATCATTTTGCCGGGTCTGCGCATGTCTCTAATGGTGACCTTTCACCACGTGGGTTTCTCGGTCTGCGGCAGCCATGTTGATGATGATGGTATGACCCCAGGGTCAAAGGGTATACACTGATTACCCAAATAATAAAGCAGTAAGAGTGAAGTCATTTATCTCCCTAGATGGAAGGATACCTACCATAAGAGATGCAGAGAACCAATATTGTTATATGATAGAACTTTATTGCTCGACATTTGTACATGGTACAAAGTATGGCAACGACTGTTACACAAAGTACAAAATAGGTGTAGAGAATAAGACTTGATATCCTAATTAACGTAACAAGAAGGGCTGAGACATTAGTCTTTGATATAGTGTTACAATCGAGTTGGGCTATACATGAGATTCATTACTCTTTCTAATAGCAAAGCAGTCTTTGATATATTTGCCTATCCTTGCATTATGGGAGTCGTGGCATCCAAAGATATATACAAATCTGTCTGTAGCATCGAGTCTCTTGAAATCTGCTGTACTGGATTCGAGAAATGTGAATAATTATATGTGTGCAACATGCTACAAAAAGCTTTCGCAATCGTCTGGTACTAGTATGTTGGCACGTCTTGGCCGGATGTGAATCTATCTGAACATTGCGTTATGAAGTAATAAGATGATGGCACTTAAATCAGCTTATTTTGGAACTGAAGTTACACACGTGTGTACCTTTCTTTGAACATAATATCAACTGGATTACCATCAGCTTTTAACGACGGGGCGATTTTGTCTCTAAGTTTACAGGATCTGCATCGATGTAGCCCGTATAACCGCCCTTCGACGTAACCCACCAGCAAGGATCGCAAGGACTTTTTGGTGTTTATATAGCTTAGGTAATGACGCACATAATAAAACACATAATAAAATACTCCTAGATGTATTTGTATCTATCAGTAGATTTTTATTGTTAAAACTTGATGCGAAAACATATATAGAAACATTAAAAAACTGGTACAATCTAACTAAATGTGCATAACATAGCAAGTGGCTTCTTTGGCAAATAACATATAACAAGTACTCCGTGTGATCCACCTCATTCCTCACGTTGTTACAATATTCCACCAGCCAGAGATCTAGTCCCTTCGGGGGGGGGGGGGGGTCTGACCAGTGTGAGGTTTGCTAGTACCTGTGCGATTTAGTTAGGCTAACGTATATGGCGTATATAAAGACAAATGCAAAAGTAAGCACACTATAAGTAACATTTGGAATCTAATAATACAACTACAATAATTGTCAAAGTTTGACAATAGATATTACTGTTGTTAGACCTGAAGACACAAGATATCACTTCAGTCAGTCCCAAATTGGCCTTACGTGAAACACGATTTCCGTTCCTTAAGTATCCGATAATTATAACAAAGAAGCAAAGGTCATTGTCAAAGATCAAACTGCTGCATAAAAGTATAAAAATGTCATAAGGCCTCTCACACAGTTAGGGGATTCGGCAAAACCCGAGACCTAAACAAACTTGTCATTGAACTTAACGGTCTAGGGAACAGTGCTGTCTAGACCATTATAATGCACATCAACGCTGAAAAGTGTGCGCGTAGACCTGAAGACACAAAAAATCACTTCGGTCAGTCCCAAATTGGCCCTCACGTGAAACACGATTGCAATTCCATAAATATTCGATAATTATGAGAAAGAAACAAAGGTCTTTGTCAAAGATCAAACTGCTGCATGAATGTATAAAAGTACCATATCATAAGACCTCTCACATAGTGGAGGCATACGGCAAAACTCGATACCTAAACAAAATTGTAATTGAACTTAACGGTCCAGTGAACAGTGCTCTCTAGCTCATTATTTATAATGCACATCATGCCTCAAGATATGGCAGGTACATACGTGCCACAGGGGAACAACAGCCATACGCATGATAATTCTCATCAGGCATGGTGGCATTTGCGTCTTTCCAGGCATCAGCAGACCTGTCATGCGCATATACCACAGGTGCGTTGTATGCACGGTTTAACAATATGTGGACCTGGTTCTCCAAGACAAAAAGATAGGGAAGATCATCAATATCAAGGTCTTCTGCGTTTGGCAAGCATCGCAGTTTCTGCCAGCGGTCTGACTCTGTGTCGTACACCATGGCATGATCAAAGTCAACACTTGCGGCGAAAATCTCTGTTCCCATGGCGACGGCTGTAGAGAGTTCAGGTATGTCCATCGGCGGGGTCCGCTTGCTCCACTGGTCCAGGCTCGGGTTGTAGCGATGCATGTCCTCGTTTGTGAGGAAATAGATATGCGAACCACAGGACAGTGCAAGAGAAGGGTCGTCACCGACTTCAATTTCTTCGAAGTGCAGTGGTGAACACTCTAGCCACTGTTTCGTTTGCCGGTTGTACTTTTTCATCTGCACCAAAGACCGATCTTCATCAACAGGAACGTAATACAAAGTCCCATCAACTTCAAAAAGCAGTTCCTTGAAGAAACTCCACTTCTGATGCCGCTCCCTAGATATTGAGGGCACACCTGCATCTTCCCACACGTTTTTAGCAGGGTTGTACTTCAACAGGGACAGCTGAGTTTCAACCTCTGATTCTTCTTTTGTCAGGATATAGATCTCGTTATTACTGGTGACTGTCATGTGTCGAGGACGAGGAAGGTCTTCTGGGCTGTAAGTGCAGCTGATGCACTTCCCTTCCCGAGGGTTCATGAAGAGGAGCTCAATGCCACTAGAGAAGGAAAAACACATCGGAAATTGTAAATAAAACTGGACTTGAAACTTAACCCAATTCAGACCAGGGGGTGGGGTTTGGCTTTTGAGGCCCGCGCATAACACCAGAACGGCTTACACCAGAGCAATCAAACTTGGTGAGTATTCCTAAAATTTAGTTGGAAAAAATTTCACAATGTTTGAAAAATTTCCTTTTTTGTTGTTGCCATGGCAACCTTTTTTTGACAAACACTTTTGACGAAAATCGCTAATTTTGGTTCTAACAATGTATTTTACACGTTCATTTGCATATTACTGCTATTTTCTTACGTAGATTAAATTGTACATTACCTAGAATATTTTTCATACTTAATCATGCATAATTATGCTGATGTGATGACGTCACAGGCAAAAATCCAAGATGGCGGACGGTATGACCAAATCAAGAATGACTAGCTTATCATCCCAATAACTTGTAACTACCTGTTATTTTTTCATTAAAAAACGTTTAAATGAACGTTTTTATTCTATTCGGATTGACTTTTGCAATTATGTATCGCCAAAAATGTATTTCTGAACATTCAAGGAGGTGGATATAAGATGGCGGAGCCCAACTGGTATCTTACATAGAGACTGTACTTGCTGTTGAATTTTTGTAGCATGAATTTTTCTGGGAACACCCCCTTTACACGGGTCCAGCTAATAAGGTCAAATTGATGACGTCGTAATTACGTTATATAACGTCATCGTCACGTCAATTTTTCAAATCATCAGATATTATGTCTACATTATTCTCTAAAAATTTGGTGGCCATAGATGATAATTACCTTTGCCAGAATGGCTAAGGTTATGTTTTGGGCGTGTTTGTGTGTCTGTGTGTGTGTGTGTGTCTGTGTGTTAACAGCATAACTCGCGAAGCGGATGGATCCTGATGATATTTGGTAGGTGGGTAGGGGTCGGGAAAACGAAGGTCAAGTTCGATAATGGGCCCCCTAGCGGCTTGTTAAGGTACTGCAGCGGAAACTCAATTTTTGATATCTCGTGTTATTTTGCATAATTCACAGCTAATTTGCATAATTAAAGGATATATTTTATAAATTCACTACATTCCATGATTGGACTTTAAAACTTGTCACATATGTAGCTGAGAAAGAAAGAAATGTCAATACATATTTATCATGCAAATGATGATGTCATTTGCATAATTAATGAGAAAATATGAACGTGTTGACGGATCGTCATGATATTTGGCATGTAGATAGCCTAAGTGAAGACTTATATAATGTGATACTCATTATGCAAATTAACAGCTAATTTGCATAATTGATTAGTTGTCACATATGTAACTGAGAAAGAGGGAAGAGAGTAAGAGGTGTATTGAAAGACTTTGAAAGAGAATAAGTCAAGAATGGATCAAAGGATCGTCTTTTTTTGGTATGCTGATAGCTTAAGTAATGCTTGATACAATTTGATATCAATTAATTGTAACTTGGGATCTAATTTGCATAATCAATGCCAAAATTTTATAAACCAGCTCCAAGCATATAATTATAAAGAAAATGAAACGAGTAACGCATTTGTCTACAGACACCTGGTGACCATTCTACATAACAAACCTGGTTTATTTGGCAAAGGTATGCGTTCGTGGAACTCTAGTTCATTTTAAAGTTATATGAGTCAGCCCCCCTCCCGGTCGAGGGATAACCAAAAAGCCCGGTCTGAATAGGGTTAAATCTTTTTTGTAATGATGAGGCTAAAATCACAGCATGCACTGTTCTATGAAATATCTTAAGAAATGGCCTTGAATATATGTAGTCCTGAATTAGATACATTGTATATTCAATGCTTACAGGACAATTAAACGTGGAATAATATTGTAAAAATAAGTAAAAACCAACTCTCCGGTCCAATTGTACAGCACGGCAACTTCTGTATACATCCCAAGCCTCGGCCTCAGGTTTGGGTTCCCTTTCTCTGTCACCTTTCTGATGACCCCAGAACTCTTACGATTCTTCTTGACCAGGGGGTGTTCCAAGATGGCTGCCGTGTCGTCTGAGGTCAGCAGGTTGAAGCGGATGTGAGGGAGGATGCTGGGTAGGTGGCGCAGTCTGTAGGGTACAGGGTAGGGGTGGGTCCAGCTGACTTCTTAGCAACACAGCAGTTTTAGTCAATCATGTTCGATCATTATACATTTAGTTGTTTATTGCACATTAAACCAAAGTATGCAACTATAGATCACTGACACCCACCTGTCTTTCCTGCTGTGCTGCACCCATCTCACCACAGCCTCCCACACTGTTGTCTCCTCTTTAACATCCAGCTCATCGTGGCTGATGATATTTGATAGCTCATCCACACTCAGGCTGCAGAACTCCTCGCTCGAGGCAACCTGTAGAGGTACGGAATACACAACGTGTGTGAATTAATATTGTTCGAACATACAAGAATAAACATGTGTGTATGACAACTTGTGTACGCTGTTCAAAAATACAACCAAATACTTTGTATCGGTACCTGTACAGCTAGTACAACCACACATCGGCATAACACACAAGCTTCTCAAGCACGCAGCAAAGCAGCAGTTTGTTACATCACACTCAATGACTTGTCAGACATAATCTTTGCACATCAAAATGCTCTTAAATGTAGTATAACATTTTCCTAAGTGTCCTGTTTAGGGCAGGGTACTGGTACACTGGTGTACCGGTACAAAACCTTTTTTTTCTTTTTTGACTGGTCCAGAAAAACCAGACCTGAAAAAATTTGGTTGACCAGATGTTGGCCCTATCGGAAAATGTACAAATCATGACTTCACACGTTTTGGGGCTTACCGGTCAATAAAAATAATAAGAGCGAAGTAGAGTCTTTGGTCATTTCTACGAAGTTTTACAGTCAATAATACAAAGGCAGTTAGCCTTGTAAAATTTTAAAACGCCAGTTGGAGTTGAATGCTCCACAAAACAGATTTTTTTTTTGCGAAATGGACCATCATTTTGAGTATCATCCATTCACATGTTCTCACATACTAAATCAGGTCCAGGTTCAGGCCTAGGTCCAAACTTGGACTTGATCCTCTGGACCTGAACCGGACTTGGACCTGTATTTTCTATACCGGTACCCAGCCTTAGTCTTTTTTCAAAGACACTTTGTTATGCCGGGCAATTTTCCATAAATAATACAAATCTTCACTTCCAACTTTAAATCACATAATTTCTGTAGTTCTATGATGCCAATTGCTATTAACCCGGTATGAAGACTAACCTCAGTAAAGTGACTGGCCTTCCACTTCAGACAACTCTTCGTGACAATGTCCACTGAGAAGACATCAGCAAACTTGTACAGGTCCACACAGGTGGAGCTCTCCACGTTCATGGCCATATGGCTGCTACATGTGTCTCTCACATAGTCCAGCTGGAGGAGGTCGGCTGCCTGGTACAGGGGCTGCACTGTGTCCATGGACACATGGAGGGTTCCCGAGTAGATGTAGCATAGGATTTCTCCAAAAGTGTCTATATCCAAACCCTGAAAAACAATAATGTAATAAAACAATGTGCAAACATTTAATATATCTGGGTACATGTATATATAAAGCAGGAATCATATCACAAATACACCGCAAAGATGCGGAATAACACCACGTGTCTCCACAACTACTACAGCTTCTACTTCTCAAGTTGACCTTTAACCCCTAGAAGCGGCCAGTAGATGGGGAGGGGGGCAAAGCAATGGGCATCAAAGGACATATTTTAATATTTGGTAGTTTGGTAAACAGTTGGTTTCCTGTATTTTTCACGTTCTCTGACATAAGTACCACATTTTGACGTTCTCTTTCTCACTCTATTATAACCACACGTCACGCTAACGCTACCTGCAAAACGACCGTTTCCTTCCGACTTTCCGCCATGTCACTTGTAAAGGGCAAATGTCAGTATTTCCGGACTTGCGCAGATGACCCAGTTTTAGTGCCCTCAGAATGCTTAGGTAGGCTTGGCAAAAGTGGCTGTAAAATTGTTTTTCTTGGGATATGTTTGGATTTTGGAGGTGCATATTATAGGTAAGGGTTGTAGCTTCTATATCATGTTGAAAAAACAGATTTTTAGTGATATTTGTGGCTGCAGTAGGCCTTAGAAGTTAGGTGTTTTGGTGTTGTTTACATGCAGTGAAAGGGGGTGAAAAGGTCTCCCACCGATGTTTTGACGGCATATAATATAATTCCGCCGTAAATTTTTTCCTTTTTTTGTCGTTAAATTACTCTTCAGAGGTCGGACAACCATGCCAATGTGAGTTTTTCATGTTCTAAAAGTCAGATAGGTGATTTTTGACAGCCTCTTTCTCCCATGATTCCCATTGTTAAGAATATGTATATGAAATACCGAAATGCAGCCTGCATGCGTTAGGCAGGGTATTCAAGTTCAATATTGGCAGGTGTCAAGACACTTCAAGTGATGCGGGAAGGGTTGTCAAGCATCGTCACAAGTTTAAAAGACTTCACGGAGACCCTACCCCTAGGATTGGTCCCCAGGGAGCACAGGTGTCAGGAGGCCTGTGGTAAGGTTTGTGGCTTTGATTAGACTTCATATCGCTTGGCAAAAAGTGACACAAACAGAGGAAAATGGTAAAATCTGCTCACCCTGTCACAAGGAGACTACTCTCCATCAATTTAGACACCAAAATTTGTATCTAAATGCTGTTGAACCACACTTTGGAGCAGATACTGGGAGTGCACAGAATGGGGGGGGGGTGTAGGTGTGCCCTTGGGGGCTTATATGTCCTCGGGGGCTAATGTGTTCCCCCCAATTGGTTATGTGGGCAATAGAAAGGATTTACCTTACTCAACTAAATGAAATTTATTAAGAAATTCTGCCATTTTAGTGTTTTGGGGGCTGATTTCGTACTTTCTGTACCTTTTATTGACAATGCAATATGTACTATCATAAAATGCTTCAAAGTCTAACCTGAGCGCTTTTCAATACAACTTTTAGTTGTGTAAATGGTTAGAGACTACTCTCCTTATGCTAGAAAGATCAGCTTTTAACTTTTTCTTCAGTTTGTGTCACTTTTTGGTGAATGCTATGGCGCCTATCAAATGCCTCAGACCACTGCCAAAGCCTTGAGGAAAGTCCTCTGACACCTGCCATGAGATCTACTCCCCTGGGAGCATTCTTGGTCAGAAAGCTTTGAAACTTGGGATAATGTTTGACAACTCTTACCCGCATCATGCGAGATGATTGAAGTTTGTCAATTCTCAAGTTCAGGGGGGTGACAGGGCAAATGTCAGTATTTCCGGACTTGCGCAGATGACCCAGTTTTAGTGCCCTCAGAATGCTTAGGTAGGCTTGGCAAAAGTGGCTGTAAAATTGTTTTTCTTGGGATATGTTTGGATTTTGGAGGTGCATATTATAGGTAAGGGTTGTAGCTTCTATATCATGTTGAAAAAACAGATTTTTAGTGATATTTGTGGCTGCAGTAGGCCTTAGAAGTTAGGTGTTTTGGTGTTGTTTACATGCAGTGAAAGGGGGTGAAAAGGTCTCCCACCGATGTTTTGACGGCATATAATATAATTCCGCCGTAAATTTTTTCCTTTTTTTGTCGTTAAATTACTCTTCAGAGGTCGGACAACCATGCCAATGTGAGTTTTTCATGTTCTAAAAGTCAGATAGGTGATTTTTGACAGCCTCTTTCTCCCATGATTCCCATTGTTAAGAATATGTATATGAAATACCGAAATGCAGCCTGCATGCGTTAGGCAGGGTATTCAAGTTCAATATTGGCAGGTGTCAAGACACTTCAAGTGATGCGGGAAGGGTTGTCAAGCATCGTCACAAGTTTAAAAGACTTCACGGAGACCCTACCCCTAGGATTGGTCCCCAGGGAGCACAGGTGTCAGGAGGCCTGTGGTAAGGTTTGTGGCTTTGATTAGACTTCATATCGCTTGGCAAAAAGTGACACAAACAGAGGAAAATGGTAAAATCTGCTCACCCTGTCACAAGGAGACTACTCTCCATCAATTTAGACACCAAAATTTGTATCTAAATGCTGTTGAACCACACTTTGGAGCAGATACTGGGAGTGCACAGAATGGGGGGGGGGGGGGTGTAGGTGTGCCCTTGGGGGCTTATATGTCCTCGGGGGCTAATGTGTTCCCCCCAATTGGTTATGTGGGCAATAGAAAGGATTTACCTTACTCAACTAAATGAAATTTATTAAGAAATTCTGCCATTTTAGTGTTTTGGGGGCTGATTTCGTACTTTCTGTACCTTTTATTGACAATGCAATATGTACTATCATAAAATGCTTCAAAGTCTAACCTGAGCGCTTTTCAATACAACTTTTAGTTGTGTAAATGGTTAGAGACTACTCTCCTTATGCTAGAAAGATCAGCTTTTAACTTTTTCTTCAGTTTGTGTCACTTTTTGGTGAATGCTATGGCGCCTATCAAATGCCTCAGACCACTGCCAAAGCCTTGAGGAAAGTCCTCTGACACCTGCCATGAGATCTACTCCCCTGGGAGCATTCTTGGTCAGAAAGCTTTGAAACTTGGGATAATGTTTGACAACTCTTACCCGCATCATGCGAGATGATTGAAGTTTGTCAATTCTCAAGTTCAGGGGGGTGACAGGGCAAATGTCAGTATTTCCGGACTTGCGCAGATGACCCAGTTTTAGTGCCCTCAGAATGCTTAGGTAGGCTTGGCAAAAGTGGCTGTAAAATTGTTTTTCTTGGGATATGTTTGGATTTTGGAGGTGCATATTATAGGTAAGGGTTGTAGCTTCTATATCATGTTGAAAAAACAGATTTTTAGTGATATTTGTGGCTGCAGTAGGCCTTAGAAGTTAGGTGTTTTGGTGTTGTTTACATGCAGTGAAAGGGGGTGAAAAGGTCTCCCACCGATGTTTTGACGGCATATAATATAATTCCGCCGTAAATTTTTTCCTTTTTTTGTCGTTAAATTACTCTTCAGAGGTCGGACAACCATGCCAATGTGAGTTTTTCATGTTCTAAAAGTCAGATAGGTGATTTTTGACAGCCTCTTTCTCCCATGATTCCCATTGTTAAGAATATGTATATGAAATACCGAAATGCAGCCTGCATGCGTTAGGCAGGGTATTCAAGTTCAATATTGGCAGGTGTCAAGACACTTCAAGTGATGCGGGAAGGGTTGTCAAGCATCGTCACAAGTTTAAAAGACTTCACGGAGACCCTACCCCTAGGATTGGTCCCCAGGGAGCACAGGTGTCAGGAGGCCTGTGGTAAGGTTTGTGGCTTTGATTAGACTTCATATCGCTTGGCAAAAAGTGACACAAACAGAGGAAAATGGTAAAATCTGCTCACCCTGTCACAAGGAGACTACTCTCCATCAATTTAGACACCAAAATTTGTATCTAAATGCTGTTGAACCACACTTTGGAGCAGATACTGGGAGTGCACAGAATGGGGGGGGGGTGTAGGTGTGCCCTTGGGGGCTTATATGTCCTCGGGGGCTAATGTGTTCCCCCCAATTGGTTATGTGGGCAATAGAAAGGATTTACCTTACTCAACTAAATGAAATTTATTAAGAAATTCTGCCATTTTAGTGTTTTGGGGGCTGATTTCGTACTTTCTGTACCTTTTATTGACAATGCAATATGTACTATCATAAAATGCTTCAAAGTCTAACCTGAGCGCTTTTCAATACAACTTTTAGTTGTGTAAATGGTTAGAGACTACTCTCCTTATGCTAGAAAGATCAGCTTTTAACTTTTTCTTCAGTTTGTGTCACTTTTTGGTGAATGCTATGGCGCCTATCAAATGCCTCAGACCACTGCCAAAGCCTTGAGGAAAGTCCTCTGACACCTGCCATGAGATCTACTCCCCTGGGAGCATTCTTGGTCAGAAAGCTTTGAAACTTGGGATAATGTTTGACAACTCTTACCCGCATCATGCGAGATGATTGAAGTTTGTCAATTCTCAAGTTCAGGGGGGTGACAGGGCAAATGTCAGTATTTCCGGACTTGCGCAGATGACCCAGTTTTAGTGCCCTCAGAATGCTTAGGTAGGCTTGGCAAAAGTGGCTGTAAAATTGTTTTTCTTGGGATATGTTTGGATTTTGGAGGTGCATATTATAGGTAAGGGTTGTAGCTTCTATATCATGTTGAAAAAACAGATTTTTAGTGATATTTGTGGCTGCAGTAGGCCTTAGAAGTTAGGTGTTTTGGTGTTGTTTACATGCAGTGAAAGGGGGTGAAAAGGTCTCCCACCGATGTTTTGACGGCATATAATATAATTCCGCCGTAAATTTTTTCCTTTTTTTGTCGTTAAATTACTCTTCAGAGGTCGGACAACCATGCCAATGTGAGTTTTTCATGTTCTAAAAGTCAGATAGGTGATTTTTGACAGCCTCTTTCTCCCATGATTCCCATTGTTAAGAATATGTATATGAAATACCGAAATGCAGCCTGCATGCGTTAGGCAGGGTATTCAAGTTCAATATTGGCAGGTGTCAAGACACTTCAAGTGATGCGGGAAGGGTTGTCAAGCATCGTCACAAGTTTAAAAGACTTCACGGAGACCCTACCCCTAGGATTGGTCCCCAGGGAGCACAGGTGTCAGGAGGCCTGTGGTAAGGTTTGTGGCTTTGATTAGACTTCATATCGCTTGGCAAAAAGTGACACAAACAGAGGAAAATGGTAAAATCTGCTCACCCTGTCACAAGGAGACTACTCTCCATCAATTTAGACACCAAAATTTGTATCTAAATGCTGTTGAACCACACTTTGGAGCAGATACTGGGAGTGCACAGAATGGGGGGGGGGGTGTAGGTGTGCCCTTGGGGGCTTATATGTCCTCGGGGGCTAATGTGTTCCCCCCAATTGGTTATGTGGGCAATAGAAAGGATTTACCTTACTCAACTAAATGAAATTTATTAAGAAATTCTGCCATTTTAGTGTTTTGGGGGCTGATTTCGTACTTTCTGTACCTTTTATTGACAATGCAATATGTACTATCATAAAATGCTTCAAAGTCTAACCTGAGCGCTTTTCAATACAACTTTTAGTTGTGTAAATGGTTAGAGACTACTCTCCTTATGCTAGAAAGATCAGCTTTTAACTTTTTCTTCAGTTTGTGTCACTTTTTGGTGAATGCTATGGCGCCTATCAAATGCCTCAGACCACTGCCAAAGCCTTGAGGAAAGTCCTCTGACACCTGCCATGAGATCTACTCCCCTGGGAGCATTCTTGGTCAGAAAGCTTTGAAACTTGGGATAATGTTTGACAACTCTTACCCGCATCATGCGAGATGATTGAAGTTTGTCAATTCTCAAGTTCAGGGGGGTGACAGGGCAAATGTCAGTATTTCCGGACTTGCGCAGATGACCCAGTTTTAGTGCCCTCAGAATGCTTAGGTAGGCTTGGCAAAAGTGGCTGTAAAATTGTTTTTCTTGGGATATGTTTGGATTTTGGAGGTGCATATTATAGGTAAGGGTTGTAGCTTCTATATCATGTTGAAAAAACAGATTTTTAGTGATATTTGTGGCTGCAGTAGGCCTTAGAAGTTAGGTGTTTTGGTGTTGTTTACATGCAGTGAAAGGGGGTGAAAAGGTCTCCCACCGATGTTTTGACGGCATATAATATAATTCCGCCGTAAATTTTTTCCTTTTTTTGTCGTTAAATTACTCTTCAGAGGTCGGACAACCATGCCAATGTGAGTTTTTCATGTTCTAAAAGTCAGATAGGTGATTTTTGACAGCCTCTTTCTCCCATGATTCCCATTGTTAAGAATATGTATATGAAATACCGAAATGCAGCCTAAACATGGCCCTGAAGTAGGGGCTGGCCGCGGACAGAACAAGCCGATGACAGGGAAACCGCCTGCCCTCGACTTCAAGGACGACATCCTGAAGTACCCCATCCTTCTGTAAGTCACCCACAGTTACAAGAAACCCGTGTAGATAGCTCTCGTCTTGGTAGGAACGAGGACGATCTGCGCTGACGTGGTCCGCGGCAGCCATGTTGATGATGATTACCGTAAGGTCAAAGGTGAGATATATGCACTGATTATCTATATAATATAGCAGTAAGAGACCGTGTACCTCCGACCTAGCGCGCGGCTGCCAAACTTTACTTGCAAATTTCTTCAGTTAAAATCAAACTTTTACCAATCTAACTTCTGAGATCAGTTTTGCTGGCTAAGAGAAAATTTCTCACCGCTAAAAACACGCGTCCTTGCAGCCGTTCATTTTTTGGCTCGAATCTCTTTTAGGCCCACTCGGAGTAATACACCAATGATGCCTTACTATTATATATCAAGAGGGGCGGATTTTAGTTGCATTGGCAAGTCATCATCAGATATGAATTGAAAATCTTATCTAATTATAACTTTCCACTACATGTTTAGCTAACTGATTACCTGTATTCACACTCTACAGTATACAACTAGCATTTTACCTGTCAGCCTTATAGGGTCTTCAACGAGACACAAATCATAAATGCTTTTTCCAAGAGCTTCTGCAAAGTACAATGAGTCGTATTGTTCAAACTGTAGAGCTGTTTACAAAAGAATTATTCTTGGTTCTATCAGTAAGTGTTTATTGTTTTAAAAAATGACACAAAACGATACATTTTGGAAACATGTCAACTGGCGTAATCTAAATGAAATAATATGATGCTATTTGACTTATTCAGTTACTGTTAACAAAAACAGCATATAGACTGTGTTGAAAAAATTGTCAATGTCCAGGGCTCTATGGAATCCTAACGAGCCTGACCAGTAAGGGGCTTCCAGAAGTGCAGCTTAGTCAGGCCATGACACAATAAGTTACGAAACTGGTCGCATACAGCAGGAAAAATAGGAAGGATCTAATATATGTAACTTCACAACTGGCTTCTTTAGTGAAAATTAATAATAGCATAACTGTTAAGTGATCAACATATAAAATATTACACCCCACAAATAGCGTATCAAATGTACAGGCAGAACACTTCCGTTTAAGTACGTGTGCAATGATTGCGAAGGCTTCACAGAGGGTATATGTCTTAGCATGGGTGCCAATTTATGCTTCGGTCACATTTACAAACCTTGGCTCGGCAGGGATATTTGCGGAAACTGAAATTTATTAAGAAATACACAAAAAGTATGATGATTATTGATTTATTACCTTTTGTGTATTTCGATCTTTTCTACTCTACTTTTCGTTCCCGAAAGCTGTCTTGCCAACCAATGAAATCTAATATGACAGCTGTCCCATTGTCCCATAAACACTGGAACGATATGATGTTTTCATGTATTCTTAAGATATGGTAGACTAATGCGTGCAACAGGGCAATAGCAGGCACGCGGTATATAACTCTCATTGGGCAGAGTGGCCTTCAAGTCTCTCCAGGAATCAGCAGACCTGTCATACACATTTACCCGATATTTGTCTTCTTCGAAGTCACTGGTATATCTTAAGAATATGTGCAGCTGGTTCTCCATTGCGAAAAGACTAGGATCAACATCCATATAGTCGTGTTCAGGGAGATGCAACTCCCTACCTTGCAGTTTCTGCCAGCAGTCTGACTCTGTGTCGTACACCATGGTACTATCGAAGTAGAGATCTGTACAGAAAATCTCTGTTCCCATGGCAACAGCTGAATGGACTTGATCAATGATACCTGGTGCGGTCCGCCTGCTCCACCTGTCCTCCGTTGGGTCGTAGCGATATACTTCCGTGCTTGTAAGGAAATAGAGGTGTGGGCCACAGGACAATGCTGCACAGTCACCGTGTTCCGTACTTTCTTCAAGTTGTAGCTGTGAACACTCCTGCCAATGGTTTGTGTGCTGATTGTACTTTCTCAACCGAACTTTTCGTGATGGAGTGTAATAATCACGCATGTAATACAAAATCTGATCAACTTCGAAAAGGTACTTGATGTGGGTTCCCGGTTCCCTGGATGCTGAGGACAAACCTGTAAGTTCCCAAACATTCTTTACATGATTGTACTTAAAGAGGGAAACCTGTTCCTCTTCGTCTGATTCTTTCTTTGTTTCCAGGATGTAAATGTTGTTATCACTGGTGACTGTGGTGGCTGAGTAACCAGAAAATGGTTCACCTTTGTAACTGCAGCTGATGTACTTCCCTTCCCGAGGGTTCATGAAGAGGATCTCATTGGAACTAAAGGGGAACAAAATAAATCGCAAAATGGAGAGCAAAGTAATACTAATACCCTTTCCTTACGGATAAGACCAAGCCCACAGCATGCACTTCTTATGCGACGAAATTTTGTCTTGTTGTCTTATAGGAAGTTGCTTCAGTATACGATTGTTCACGACGTAGAAAGTCAAACGAATAAGAAACAGTATTTACCGACCTGTGCTCTATCTTGTATAGCAGAGCCATCTCCATGGTAACCCCATGCCTCGCCTTCAGGATGGGATTCCCTTTCTGTAGCACATTCCTGATGACCTTACAAATCCCAGGATCCTCCCCTACAAGGGGGTGTTCCAAGATGGCTGCCGTATCGTCTGAGGTTAGCAGGTCGAAGCGGATGTGAGGCAGGATGCTGGGTAGGTGGTGCAGTCTGTAGGGTACAAAGTAGAGGATGACATTACTTTTTGTCCTCGCTGCAGAGATTTCTGGGATACCAAACCTCAAAATGGCAAATGTTATTAGCTAGAAGAAGCAAGTTTCTGCAGTCATATATGAAGTGAAGTAGAGACAAGGTAGACATTCATAGTCAAAACCGACCTCTCCTTCTTACTATGCTGCACCCATCTCACCACAGCCTCCCACACTGTTATCTCCTCTGTAACACCCAGCTCATCATGGCTGATGATCTCAGTCAGCTGATTCACACTCAGGCTGCAAAACTCCTCGCTAGAGGCAACCTGTGCATGTGGTGCATAGTACATGTACATACATTTTTTCATTGGTATGAAAAAAATATCGCTGAAAAGTTACTTCTATTCTTTTGTATTTAATGAAAACACCTTACTACATTGTAGATAACATTGTCTAAAATAACTGCCAATCTAATATACAATCGATGGAACAATACGTTTCTAAGACTAATTTTGACAGATTCCAACCCCCTTAAGATTTTTTTTATTATTAAACACACCTCAACAAAGTTTCTATGGATCAACTCCAGGCAACGTTTCAAGACATTGTCCACTGAGAAGACATCAGCAAACTTGTACAGCTGCAGGTCCACACAGGTGGAGCGCTCCACGTTCATGGCCATGCAGCTTTTGCAGGTGTCTCTCACATAGTCCAGTTGGAGGAGGTCAGCTGCCTGGTACAGGGGCTGCACTGTGTCCATGGACACATGGAGGGTTCCAGAGTAGATGTAACTCAGGATCTCCCCAAAAATGCTTGCATCCAAACCCTGCAAAACAATGTAGTAACGTGACAATGTTTAAACGTTTACCATTTAAGCTATCAATATCAGGGAGAAAATATCACAAATTACTTTGATTATGAAATGCAGATCAAGTGTTCATTATATTCTGCTATTCTATCTGTATACGCTCTACTTCTCTTATTGCACATATTTGTTCCAGATCTGTTTCTAATGACTGTAAGCTAATCTATTTTATTTAAACATACATCCTCATAATGATTTTACCATGTCGACCTTTAGGTCCTAAATAAGCCCATTCGTAGAATTTACTACGCATGTGTGAGCGACGGGAATTCTGGGTGATATGTCAAAGGTGAAGGCCCTAGAACGGAAACATTTCGCCATTTTGCGGTGCCATTGTTATGCAAATCGAGACAATGGTCGAAAAGAGACTTAAGCGCACCTTTGACATTATAATTACCTAGGATTCCTACTGCCCGCACATGCGTACTAGTAGTTAACTATGCGAAAGGGCTTATAGCAAAGAGGTCAGTTAGTGTATAGGGGCAAGCTCCTTGATAGGGGTAACAGCGAGGGACACATCAAAGGAAGTCGGTTTAATGTGCTGGTTTGGGTTAATTAACAATAATAATGAATAGCACCTGTTTTGTAATACATGTTCTCTACGATACGAGGGAAATTTTAAAGTTTCCTTTTTCACTCTAATCTAACCACACGTCACGCCAACCCTACCTGTAAAACAACCGTCTTCTGACGACTTTCCGCCATGCCCCCTGTAAACATGGCCCTGAAGTAGGGGCTGGCCGCGGACAGAACAAGCCGATGGCAGGGAAACCGCCGGCCCTCGACTTCAAGGACGACATCCTGCAGTACCCCAGCCTTCTGTAAGTCACTCACAGTTCCAAGAAACCCGTCCAGATAGCTCTCGTCTTGGAAGGAACGAGGACGAACTGCGCTGACGTGGGGTTCTTGGTTTGCGGCGGCCATCTTGATAATGATGGCATGACCCAAGGGTCAAAAGGTGGCTAGTGATATACTGATTATCCACATAATGTAGCAGTAACAGTTCTCTCTTGAGAGATGCTTATCATCAACTGTACATAAACGATACCTGAACTGCTAAGTTATGTTTTTCGTGAGTTATCTTGAGTGTAGGTTTGATTTTGAAGATATAACCACAAGACAGAGCTTTCACAATTGTCTGGTATATATCCCACTGGTTAGTGAGGGTCTCCAAGGGTTCAAATCTATTTTAGCGTGATACAATTAAGGGTTAATGACCCGCCCCACGTGTATATGGTGTCAGAACGCCTTTGCTATGTCTTGCCAAAGTCCTTTGCTATAACCACCGAATACAACCACCGAGTGAGCGCAGCGAAATGTAGAAGTAGGGTTGAGTCAATAAAAATATTGTCAAGAAGTCACCAGATCGTCTGCGTTCACTAAAATCTTTATAATCTTATAATTTCACCAAATGGCACAGTAGACATCCACTATCGCTGTAACTCACAGGGAAGGAAGATAGCCCATTGAAGAATACCAGAAATATTTACTGGTACATGTATAAGAATCAATAAGAGATGAAAATACATGTATGTGAACTAGAAAAACTACATCTAAAACAAAATTAAAGAACAATAAACATCACTTAGACTTAAGTAAATGGCGTTGTTGCCTTTTCCCTAACAACATAGTAAGTAACCTCTAACAACAAAGTAACTACTGATAAAACATTGTACCTTCTTCGACTGCTGAGTACATATAGTCTTCACAAGTCAGCCTCTGCAATGTGAGAGATGGCCAAGGCCTTGGTGAACGTAATGGAGGCAGACACCCCTGAGCGTTTACTTTAAATTACATTAAATTTGCATATCTTTTCACGGTTGTAGCTTGGATTTTTATGTGTTTCGAATTGGCGGTTGTACAGTAGTCATATAAAGGAGGCATATTTGCAGTATCGCAAATTAGCTGAAAAAAAGTGACAATAAGTTTATGATTCATAGCAGTCCTTTTCACCAAAAAAACTCAACATCTAGTGTTGTTCCCCAATAGAATTTTCACAGGGCAGCATAATTCCACCTGTTGATTTATATCTGCTACCGTATGGGCACGTGAATAAAAAATCCTTCAGTAAATGCACTACCCGTATAAACTTAAATGTCCATACCTGCGGGTGCTGTAACAGAGATTTCTCAAACACACTATTGTTATGTGGTAATTGTTAATGAGTTTTTCTTCCCTACTTACAATCAGTGAAACTACAAATCCTTCACTCCTCAGCATAATCCTACACTTAACTAAATATAACTGGTTTCAAGAACAAGCTGAATGAAAATAAGAAACCTTTAAATTAACATAATTAAGAAAAAACTATCTAACTATAAAATACACAAACTGGAAACAATTTTAAATTTCATTCTGGTAGTATTAACCAAATCTTCAAGATCTGTAGTGGTGACACTAATGCACTTTATGTGCCCTCTGTGATGGCTGTACCCTGTATGTGTGTGGCATGGCTTTGGGCATTCAGATACGGTAGGCACATGCGAGCCACTGGGACCATCGGATTATATGTAGACCAAGGTCCTTCGGGCAGGACAGACAACTCCTTCCAAACACCTTCATACCTGTCATACAGAAACACCTGCTGGACTCTTATGATCCCATCTGAACTCGAGTTTATAGAATGATCTACAACTGCATGCAGCTTGTTTTGGAGTGCAAAGAGAGTGATGTTTTCGATTTCCTTATTTGTGCTCAGCGGCGACTTCAGCCATCCCGGAAGCCCAAACCACTTGTTTGTCTTGGTGTCGTACACTATTGTCTGTTCGAAGTCTGAATCTGTACAGAAGATCTTTGTTCCCATGGCAACAGCGTTCTGGAAATCAAGAATGTGGTCTGACTTGGGTTTCCTGCACCACTGGTCTGCCCTTGGGTTGTAACTCATTACTTCTGTTTGTGTGAATAGAGCGTGTGTGAAGAGATAAATGCGCCGATTGCAGGACACTGCCACACACCACTCAAACCGCTCGTCAAGCTGAGGTGTGGAACAGTTGTGCCACGTGTTTGTGTACTGGTTGTACTTCTTCAACTCTATCATTGAGAATGTCACAATGAGGTAAAATAGTTGTCCATCGACATCAATAAGGAACTCAAATAGGTCGTCAGTGTCCGGGTCATACCATCGTAGTGAAGACTTTTGTTCCCACTTGTTCCCCGAATGGTTGTATTTGAAGAGGGCATACTTTTTGCGTGAATCATAAGTCTCAAGTCCCAGAATGTAGATGTCGTTATCACTGGTAACTGCTCCTGTAATTGGATGTATGTCGTTATGACATCTGATGTACGTCCCTTTCCCCGGGTCCATCCACAGCATCTCGTCTCCTCTGTGAAGGCCATAATACATGGACATGTAAGTATTAAACACATGTTAAGTTGCATGCAAAGAGTAACAGTGTAGTGGGGGCCATGTGGTTGTTGACTTGGAAACTGGGGCTTTGAGTTCAAACCCTGAAATGTTGCTATGCTATATCCTTAGGAAAAGCACTTAACATTATAATTTCTTCACTCCACTCAGGTGAAAATTTGAATACCTAAACACTTCCACTGACGGAGTCCGGTACGGCACGGAAGTTCTGTGTTTGAGCAAAGACACGCCACAAGCACATTCCCTACTCACGTATTAAAAACAGAAGATGATCTATCCCGGTGTGAGTACATAAGTAAAATTACACCTGTCCGGACATGCAACTTCTTCTATTCAGTACAAATATGGTGTGTTATGCCATCCACATGTAAGGCAATTTTTGGGTATGCACTACAACCAAAAATAGGACAGACAAGATCCAGTATGCCATTTACTTTATTATTTTATATGCAGCCATTTGCAAGACAAAGAAAAATCAATGCATGCATCAACTTTCATCAATGAAAAGGAGCCATATGTGCCATATCTCTCTCGGGGAGGGGTGAGCAAAATTTCACTTGTTACCTAATGCAGCCAATTTACTCCTCTGACGGCTAAACTCCTTCCCCAGCTTATGATACTGTCTTATGCCACGCAAGATCTGCTTGGAGATTACTTGTTACCCATGAGATCAAAGAAAATATACTTTTTGCATACACTTATTGATACGGGAGAATATGCCTGTGTTTATTTTCACACCTTTCAGTGAAAAGCAGAGCCATTTCCACTGTCTCCATTCCAGATCTCCTCTTCATGTTGGAATTCTTCTTGACCACGTTCTTGATTGCCTTAGAACTCCCAGGACCCCCCTTGATCAGAGGGTGTTCCAAGATGGCCGTCTTGTCGTCTGAGGTCAGCAGGTTGAAGCGGATGTGAGGGAGGATACTGGGTACGTGGTGTAGTCTGTAGGGCAAATGGTAGGGCAATTTTTTTTTATTACATAACTGAAAAAAATGGAAGTTGACCCATGGGGCCAATCTGGCAGAATGTAAAGGCTAATACTGTCTGCAACAGAGTCAAGTTTTTGTATACATACAATTAGTGACAGATTAGACAAATGATCACTGACACCCAACTGTCCTCCCGGCTGTGCTGCACCCATCTCACCACAGCCTCCCACACTGTTATCTCCTCTGTAACACCTAGCTCATCATGGCTGATGATCTCAGTCAGCTGATCCACACTCAGGCTGCACAACTCCTCACTGCCGGCAAACTTTGGAGGTAGAGAGCATATGTCATGTACCAAGATGCTGCAGAAATGTGTGCCTTAATACTGTTCTGATGTACAAGAATCTGAGGATGTGCATATACATACAACATTAAGTTTGTAACTTAATCTTGTTTGGACATTAAGATCCTATGTTTTACATATGGCATTTAGTATAAACTACCCAAAAAAGGAACCAAATGCTCTGTATCTGTACCTGCATGGCCAACACACCAGCTATGTGGGTACATGACACGGCAGCAATTGGTTACAGCTTATCAATCTTTTACAATTACATCAGTTGGTTATATTACAATTTGGACGTCCTGCACATCAAAAAGGATGCGAAATATTTTGAAGTTCAATTTAAAGACTACAGCAAGGCTTTCAACCTCGTAACCACACATCAGCGATGAAACATCTGCTTGGGCCGGGAGGGGAGGGTGGAAGACCAGGACTTACCCCTTAACAGATAGCATACAATTATTCTCCAAGTAGAGGTTGAGTCGCAGAGATATAGCAGTAGTTGGGATTTTTACTGGCTCACTCCTCTTGAGCCGGTAAATATGCAGACTACTGCTATATCTCTGTGACTCAACCTCTGCTTGGAGAATAGCATACAATCCCCCATCTGGGGTCTATGACCTTCACGCCATTGAATCAAGACTTCTCTACCAAACATCCCAGCTACAGAATGAACTGTCATCATGGTCAGATAACAACAGAATAAAAATGAGCCCTGTTACACGTATGGCAATTCATGCCTGTTTTAGCCGTATACCACCTATGCGACTCTATCCCACCATCCATGGACACAAGCTGAATGTTGTAACTGTCGCCAAGTGCCAAGGAGTGCCACAGACCTAGCGTGGGGAACTTATGGATGTAGCAAAGAAAGAAAGACAAAGACTGTATATTCTCTGCCTACTTCGACAATCTAAGTTACTCATGGAAGACCTGATCACTGCAACTGCTTCATCCGTCCTGTCTTGCGCTGCCCCACTCTGGCACCCTGGCATTACATACAAATCACAAGAAGATTAACAGTTTCTCTCCTGCAGACCTCATCATCATGGTTCTCCCATTGTTTGCGATGGATCAGCATCTCTTCCTCCTCGACCCCTATGTGCATCTAGTCCTGCAGTCCTAAGGACATCCAATCTGTGATGGCATGATGTTATGCTATTCCAATATAAACACTAACCTCAAGAAAGTGTCTGGCAATCTCCTGTAGACAAGCTTTCCGGACAATGTCAGCAGAGTAGACATCAGCGAACCTGTACAGGTCCACACAGGTGGAGCGCTCCACGTTCATGTAAATGTAGCTGCCGCATGTGTCTCTCACATAGTCCAGTTGGAGGAGGTCGGCTGTCTGGTACAGGGGCTGCACTTTGTTGATGGACACATGGAGGCATCCCGAGTAGATGTAACTCAGGATCTCGCCAAAAATGTCTGCACCCAAACCCTGCAATACAATATAACATAACAATGTTCAAACATTTACCATATATAACAATCTCATTGTCAGGATAACATTATACATTTTGAGGGTCAACTTTTTATCCCGTTCTTTTATATTATCTACAAAAAATCTACACTACTTTCATATTTAGTTATATGTTCCTAATAACCGTAAGCACAACACAATTTTTATCATTTGAAAATACATGCTCATGATAACAATATGTGGCTCGCAAAGTTGACTTTTAACCCCTTAATACCAAAGAGGCCAGTAAGTGGGGAGGGGGGCATGGCGAGGGTCATGAAATGGGTAAAGAATGGATTTGGCCTGTAATACATAACACTTCCAAAAGTTACCCGCTTTACTCTATTCTAAATACAGGCCACGCCAATCCTACCTGTAAAACAACCGTCGTCTGTCGACTTTCCGCCATGTCACTTGTAAACATGGCCCTGAAGTAGGGGCTGGCCGCGGACAGAACAATGTAACATTTGGTCTTAGTGGTAGGATTTGGGCATTTACCTATACGTCAAGGTGACGTATCTATGCTATGCACTCTCACCAATATAGCCAAGGACCAGGGTTCAGTGTACAGTTTGATGTGATCTTTATTACTACGACCGATTGTATACTACAGTTTAGGCAAGTGAACGGATGTGATGATATAATACTACAACTAATACAAGTGATACAAGATACGATACCTGGACAGAGTTGCGGTGGATGATACTAACTAACCCGGTTAACTAAACTACGACGGCGGAAGATGCGCTTGTCCTTGTCTCTCTGCTTCTGCTTCTTCTCTAACTAGCGCCGTACCGCGCCTTATATTACATTAATTGGAGGCGGAGCTTACGCGAGCGCTGCGGGGCGTGGCCTAGCTGACGTCAGGGCGCGCCCATGATCACGTGCTCTCACCACGTGACCCCTGGGCCGCCCAACGTAATAACAGACTTGCTACACCATCCCCCCCGCAACGCTTAATGATGCTCCCGCATCATTTAACATATCTCAGTAAAATTGAACTAACTTTAACTAATAAATCACGTAAGAATATCACGATGAATTTCGAATACCCGGAACCATACGCAAACCATAACTCACACTTTAGCATACATCAATGTCGGCTCACTAAGTACAGATGAAGAGAGAAAAAAAATTTATCGCATCGACTCAGATACGACTGGTCTTTCAATCTCATTAAGTACAAATCAAGTAAAAAAAAATCAACTGTATCGACTTTGACACTTAGGTGAGAATCTCGTTGAATACAGAATCACATAAAATACATCATGGCACCATACAGAATGAATTCGAAACAACATTACATATAGAAAGCAACAGAAGGCATGACAACAAAATCCAAAATATCGATACCAAACAAATACCAAACAATACCAAAACAATTTCCCAAACAATAAGGTCATCGAAGTATCAGAATAACGGAGCACCATAATACCAAAGTACTTTCCTGAACAGTAACATCATCAAAGTTCCGAACATTAGTAATCATATCATCCAAAGCATTTTGTACACACATCAACGTAGACAAGACTCTGTACCCGAGTAATACACACAGACAGGATAAACCATGTCGAACCCGGTCGAACCGTTTCGGGAGCGTTTTTGCTCGGGACCCACTACATTTTTGGCGGGTCCTTGGTTGTCAGACGAGGAGGGGACAAGTGAGAGCCAACGCGTTCGGAAGGGAAAAACGGGCCCCAACGGAGAAGAGAACGAGGCGGTCCCACTACCTTAATCCCTAGTAATTTGTCCCTGCTAATGATTACGACATTTGCCTTTTTGGAATCGCTTTTTTTTTAGGAGACCACTTAATGACGCAAGGAAGGCTGAAATTTTTGCCCGGATTTACACAATCAGTAGCCAAAACGAAGGAGGAGGAAAAAACTTGACAAACCGTGGGTATCTATTAGTACGGAAGCCCGATCGGAAGTGGCTGTAGGGAGGACACCCCGCTACGGTCATGTCGCTACGGAACCAATCATCAGGGGATTCAACCATGCCCGTCTATGTGTGAGACGAGTCACGACATGAAGAGAGGGGACGGAGCTGGCAGAGGGTCAAATCCCGTTCCCTTGGGGGACATAGAACCTGGGGAGGGGGGGTGCCCAAACCACGAGAGAACACGATGGACTTCAACGGAACGAAGAATTTTCCACTCCTTAATTTACATGAACTTTGTTAGGTTTTGGTGAGCTAGTAAACGCCCGGACTATTACTGCCATTAAATATGTCACCGGACTCCAACTGTTTGGTGGGAGGTCGTGAGTCGAGGGCTCCAAGGGACGGGCAGAAGGACCTCCACCGAACTGTTCCCCCCCGGGACACGACCTATCCGAAGGTTGGCACTGTCTAGTCAGCCCCACATCTAGAATATTTTTGACCTGGCATACGTTGGGGTGGACATGGTTTGTGTCACTGTCGCTAACAGTGGAAGTATAATAATCGTTCGGTATGATGGGGTCGCCGGGTGATGATGATGGCGCTGTCGTGTTGGTCGGAGCCGTGGAAGAAGGCCAGTCTGGTGGTGCAGGAGTCGGGTCTGGTGCAGGTGGTGAGTTTGGAGATGATGTCGGAGTTGCAGCAGGTGTCGGAGTTGGAACAGGTGCCTGGGTACGTGACGGGTCGGGACCAGGCGGCTGGATTGGTGCCGCATGTGCTGTGTCAGGCGGCTGGTGACGCCCAGGAACTGACGGCGGCAAGTGTGAACCTGGAACAGAAGAGGGAGGGGGCCCCGCGGAACAATGTCCTTGGGGGATTACAGGCCCTGGGATGTTGTCAGCATCGTCAGCAAGTCGCTGGGCGTGGTCCTGTTGCCTGGGGAGGGAATCGCTGTTGAAATGGTAACGAGTCCGGTGTCCTTGCTTGCTGGATCTTCTTACAGGACATTGTGACTTCCAGTGGCCTAGCTGGTGACAGACAAAACATGGACGTGTTCTCGGCGACGGCCTTTTCGAACGGACGGACTTTACAACAGGGACAGACTGACGACATAGTAACACAAGTCGCTCCTGGAGTGTGCGCTGCAATGCCGTGTCGCTACTCGCCAAAACGCCTCCACCCAAACACATTTCAGTCTCTCCTCCTCGGCTCGCGTGTACCTAAATAACCTAAATGGGACGGACTTCCAAGTTGGTGCCCCTACTCCGGCCACAGGCGCAGACCCTGTCATGCCCTGATCCGGGTAGGCTTGGTCACCCCAAACAAAAAACTGTCCTCCCATGTCCAAATTACCAAACCCTAAATACCAAAACTACCAAAATACCAAGTTACAAACTATACCACGCCGAACTTATCAAAGAAGAGGAGAAGACGTGAGTGGATCGCCCGACGTTAGCTTGCTTTCAAACGCTACACGACACCCGGCAACTGTGCCACAGTCACAATCACTGGTTCCTTAGAAACAAGACTGAAAATCACTTCAAATTGTAGGAGGAATGGCCACACAGAACAAACAAACGACGAATGATCTTTACAGCTGAAACCATACAGACCCTGGCCTGGACAACAATGATTCAGATACGGTGTATGTTTTTACGCACAAAAACAAAGTTTAACGATTTCGAAAAACAATTTCTCATCAGGCAAGCAACCAAACAGAACCCTTTACGTGCATTGCCCTGTGGAATAATTCCAACAAACTTACAACACGAGAAATCAGGACAACCTAACGAAAATGTACCCAATAGCAGATGATCACTGGCCAACAACAAAAAAATCCTAACCCTGACTACAGCATGAGACCCAATGAATTATGCAACTTCCCAGAAAAACAATCAAGGTACACGCCATGTATAATCACAAAACAATTTGTGTAAACTGAACCATCCGTATCCGTTATGAAATCTCCAAAATCGACAGCAAAATCTAGCACCAAGTAAACGGAACACGACAAGTTTAAACAGGACAACAAAAAGTTCTACACCTGACCTTTTCACAACCACAATTAATCCTAGCAAAGCATGCAAGCGAAAATACACTAATCAAAACAGAACTTCCAGACTAAAACCAACACTTATCGAACGAATTGTCCACAAATCAAGGAAATGGTTTAATCAACGACAAGAACATTTTGCCATCCCCACATCCAAACAAGTCAAAACCGCAGCGTTGCAATCAGCATTGCCGAGAACAAACATGTGCATAGTTGGGCAATACAACGACGGGAGACCTAAAAATTCGGAGAATGGGGGAGATTGACATGCATCAGGAACAGGTTACGTGACGTTGGATACAATGACAAGGTGCGAACGTACTGAGTTACGGCGCTAAAAGAAAACACGTCAAAGTCGGCGGAGTAACATAACAAAACCTTATAGCATAACAAAACCCTGTCCAGACATATCGGCAATATCAAAGAAAACAATGCTTTTCAAGGGATAATTTTCGGCGCCGAAAAAATGGACTTCTTGACTGGCATGAAAGTGCTAATACATGGAAATTTGGCGGTGACGGTCGACAAAGGAGTTACCAGGTAGGTATCAATGAAGGACAAAGGACGTGCCGATGAAACAACGCTTTGAACACGGAGAAAGATTTACATATGCGAAATTCAATGTCGGTCGCCGGGAAAGTCAAAGGCACCGCGAAAGCGCTTCAGTACTGAGTTGACGCGGGGGGTCGGGGTGGAAATTACAAAAAAAAAAATGCAACGGACGCCACGCTATCGGGAAAATTCAAAATTACTATACAGCACAGACAAAAAAAAACTTCTTGTACACAACTTCGTGGGCAAATTATTCGATAGTGCAGTCAAGCAGGTATGTCACTACGAGTGCGGCAGTATAATTAGGGAAGCAAAATTGCTGGTAGACAAACAAACAAATTTGCGTGGAAAAAATGGAGAAGCACAGAAGGGGTATTTATAAAATCCAAACAGGTAGAATTATTCGACACGAATCAGGTTAATCTGTGAATTTTGACCGAGATTAGGGTCTAATTTGCAACTAATCGATACACGGGTAGCAAGTTCGCAACACACAGGAACAATGGAAATTGGACTGAGCGTCACTTTGGCGCAACCCGAAAACGTGACGTATTCTTAGAAATCACGGTACAAAGTTTATAACAATCGGGTCGTAGAATCAGGATCACAGAGCACAACTGTACCCACTAGTAGGAACCATGTAACATTTGGTCTTAGTGGTAGGATTTGGGCATTTACCTATACGTCAAGGTGACGTATCTATGCTATGCACTCTCACCAATATAGCCAAGGACCAGGGTTCAGTGTACAGTTTGATGTGATCTTTATTACTACGACCGATTGTATACTACAGTTTAGGCAAGTGAACGGATGTGATGATATAATACTACAACTAATACAAGTGATACAAGATACGATACCTGGACAGAGTTGCGGTGGATGATACTAACTAACCCGGTTAACTAAACTACGACGGCGGAAGATGCGCTTGTCCTTGTCTCTCTGCTTCTGCTTCTTCTCTAACTAGCGCCGTACCGCGCCTTATATTACATTAATTGGAGGCGGAGCTTACGCGAGCGCTGCGGGGCGTGGCCTAGCTGACGTCAGGGCGCGCCCATGATCACGTGCTCTCACCACGTGACCCCTGGGCCGCCCAACGTAATAACAGACTTGCTACAACAAGCCGATGGCAGGGAAACCGCCGGCCCTCGACTTCAATGACGACATCCTGCAGTACCCCATCCTTCTGTAAGTCAGCCACAGTTCCAAGAAACCCGTGCAAATAGCTCTCGTCTTGGTAGGAACGAGGACGAACTGCGCTGACCTGGTATTTGCATGCATCTCTTTAATATTCTCGGGACAACTTAGTACTCATTTACATGCTCGGGACAACTTAAATGATCCCTTTACCCAAACGGGCCAATCCAAGGGCTCTGATTAGGGGGTAAAGACTAGCCGTATAGAAATTCTCGCAAATGAGGCGGGCTTTCATTTGAGGGTACGTTTGTATGGCTGGAACTTTTAAGTCTTGAGATAATTGCATATTTTTTTTCCTCAACTCTCCCATTGAATTACATGGATTGCTGGAGAAATTGGGGTGTCATCCCTATACGGGGTCACTTGCACTTGAATATTTGTCACCCAAGACTTCTACCAGTCTTAAATACGTAACGTTGTTCCAAGTACGTAATAGACCCTGGGGGCCCTGGTAAATACTGTGTTCTGCTAGGGAAGCCACGGGAGTGTAGATCCATGTATACTTTCCTTGCCCAGCATAGTAGTATAGTGCAAGTCAGTTAATTGCACGTCGAATAAACACACACTTCGGTCAATTGCATGAAATCCCCAAAGCTCAACCCGACTCCCATTCACTCCATTGTTAGTGACTTCGCTTATCTGCACGACGAAAAGTCACCAATGCCGGATAATTGCACAAATATTGGTCAACCATCGTCGACAAATTGACTGTACTAGTCTAGATGTTGTCTAACACGAAGAAAGCACTAGAATCTAACGGACGTATTCTGTGTATGACTGGATGGCTAAAGTACCATACAATCGTTCGTAAGAGGCAGATTGTATTCTTTTCAAAGTCTTTTGTAACAGACTGATATATGCTGTTCCAGGTTTGGGAGTCCCTTCCTTGCTTCCAGACGACAAAAGCTAGCCTCAGATTCGGCATCGTTCTTCTTTGCAGGTACAGCAGAAGCCGCTTAAATGCACGGACTATTTGCCAGTAAATTTCGTGCAATTATCCGGCTGGTGCAATAATGCGAAGCTATCTAGGTGGGCCGCACCGGTTTGGGATTTGGAGATTCCGTGCAGTTAACAGAAGTGTGCGTTAATCCGTTGTGCAAGTAACTGGCTTCTACTGTATATGGTTTCATATGGATCGGGTTCAGAATGAAGTTTCATGTGAAAAACTTTATTTTTTAAAGTAATTTAGCAATCTTCCATTGCATTGCATCACTAAATAACGATAATAATTTTATTGCACAACAATTTTACAAGCTGCAAAGTCCCATAAGGCTAATCTTCCCAACACGAGGGTGTGAGGTATGGAGTGATAATGGACGTTTACAATCATTGGAGGGATTTAGAAGACCAACATTTTCCAAAGATTAGGTTTGTTACGAGCACTTTGTTTTCTTTCCACTTTTTAAAGAAGTTTTTTTTACCTGAACACATGAGAACAGGGATTGTAGGTAGAAAGTTAAGAAAGTTGAAGTTTGAAGGTAAAAAAGAAACTAATGTTTATTATGCGTCACACTTCTAGCAGATATGGAAGATTCCAGCTGTGAATATTCTATTGGCCATTCTGGGGAGGAGATGATCTATCCTGGACATCCTGGGTTGGAGATGGTCCAACCCGAATATCCTGTGAAAGAAATGGACTGTACTAAACACCCTGCGAAGGGGAGTGACAGAACGGAGACCCAGACAGCAGACATTGGCCTGCAGCAGGAAACGTGTGATGTGAATTTTATCCAACCTGACAACACATCAACCTCAGAGTTACAGGAGAGCAAAGGCAATGTGCAAATGCATGTGGTTAAATATATGGGCAAAAAAACCTACACTTATGGGGAGTGTGACTATTCTACTACACAGAAATGCAATTTGGACCGACATCTGATGAAACACACGTCGGGTGAAAAGCCCTACATGTGTGGGGAGTGTGGGTACAGGACAGGTAAAAAATCCCGCTTATCTGTGCACATGGGAACCCATACAGGAGACAGGCCCTATAAATGTGGGCAGTGTGACTTTTCCGCTGCACAGAAAGGCAACTTAGACCAGCATATAGCAGCAAAACATAGTGAGAGTCCCTACATGTGTGGGGAGTGTGGGTACAGGACAGCTTTTTTAAAAGTCATATTTATCCCGACATATGACAACCCACACAGGAGAAAACCCGTACAAGTGTGACCAGTGTGACTACTCTGCTGCTGTGAAATCTGCTTTGTGCAAACATCTAAAGAAACATACAGACGGAGGGCACTACGTGTGTGACGTGTGCGGGTACAGGACACTTTATAGACCAACTTTAGCTCGACACATGAGAACCCACACAGGAGAAAAACCCTACAAGTGTGACTACTGTGACTTTTCGTCCGCACGGAAATGTGATTTGAAAAAAACATGTAGCAAACCACACTGATGACAAACCCTTTATGTGTAAAGAGTGTGGGTACAGAACACACACTAGGTCTTTCTTATCCGTACATATGAGAAAGCATTCGGGGGGAAAACCCTTCAAGTGTGATCAGTGTGACTATTCTGCTGCACAGAAACGCCAGTTGGACAAACATGTAATGAAACACACTGGTGAGATGCCTTTCATGTGTGACGAGTGTGGGTACAGGACAGCTTATAGAATAACCTTATTCCGACACATGAGAACCCATTCGGGGGAGAAACCCTACAAGTGCGACAAGACTATTCTGCAATACAGAAATACGATTTGGACAAACATCTAGGAACACACACTGGTGAGAAACTCGATCTACATGTGTGTATTGTGTGGGTGCAGGACAGCTACGACGTCTAACTTATCCAAACATATGAGAACGCATTCAGGGGAAAAGCCCTTTAAGTGTGACCCATGCAACTATTCTGCTGGACTGAAATGTAGTTTGGACCGACATCTAATGAAACACACTGGTGAGAAACCCTACATGTGTGGGGAGTGTGGGTACAGGGCAGCTGAAAAGTCTGTCTTATCACGACATATGAGGACACATACTGAGGAGAAAAACCCTATAAATGTGACCAGTGTGACTTTTCCGCCGCAGACAAGTCCACATTTAGAAGGCATCGGACAAAACACACTGGTGAGAAACCATACATGTGTGAGAAGTGCGGGTTCAGGACATCTTGATCGTATTCCTTTACTGTGCACATGAAGACTCATCAAAAGTCAAAAAGCCAAAGTCCTTTCCTCGCCTGATGGTGCATAGTGGACCATCTCTGTTACAGTAGCCCCGGGCCACACAACTTTGTGCAATCACTACAGCAGGGGGCTAGTCCGCTCGTAGTGGTGTGTACATACTCTTTCCTGAATGCTAAGTGCTCAGCAGAGAAAGCAGCATGTACCATTTTTAAAGTATTTGGTGTGACTAGCGGTCAGGGATCGAACTCGCGGCCTACCGAATGCAAGGCGAACACTCTACCCATTCGGCCATTGCACCGGCGGACCCATAAATACATGAGGACTCATACATGAGAAAAAAAACCTGTAAGTTTGACCAACGCGACTATTCCACGGTCTAATTTAGCCCGATATATTAACACCCAAACAGGAGAAAAAAAAAACAGCTTTGTAACTACTCTGCTGCAGGAAAATCTCACCTGTCGAAAATTTGACAAGACGTACCAAAGAACCAACATCTACGGGTGGAACAAATATACAGCATACAACGTTTTGCCTTCAAACCTTAACGTGAATGGTAATTGAATGGTAAGAAGATTTTCTTGTAGAAATTGTAGATGTCACGGAGGTATCTAAATGTGTTCGGCACTGATGTTTTATTTGTTTTAGTTTACTTTTTTCGAAAGAATAACTTTTTGCAACATCTCGCAGTATAATATATACGTAGCTTACAATTAGCATATTGCGTATTGTCTACATGAACTTAGTATTCCATGTACTTGTATTCTGCGTTTATTCTGTATTATTAGTTTGAGAACTTGGTGCTGTTTGGTAAAGATGATTCAAAATAAAGGAGTGTAAATTAAATATTGTATTTTGATTCTGAATGCATTATATATTAGTTTAGCAGTGTTGCATATTGTGTTTATTGTTTATATCCAATCGTTGCGTTCTTTTGGTCCAAGGCCTAGGGAATTCTAAAACTCCTGCGTATATCAGCCGATTTTGTTGCTATTGCCTGCTGATTGGGCCTAGAAGTGGAAGCCTCACATCACAACCTAAGAAAATGTGGAAAGCTTAAGAGCAAATGTCTGTAAGGATCAAACAATGGTGGCAAAGGTCAAAAAATAGATTTGGCTCATATTTTGCACAGTGATAGTACTTGGTCCACAACCCCTCAAAATAGCTTTCTTTTAGATCAAAACTCCTTGTTGCCATGGTAACGGGCAAACAAAGTTTTCTGGCCATTTTCCCCAATTTTCGCATCTCAAAAACACAGAAATCAGCATATTTTACGGCACTGTCTCGGCAACACCTTTAAACCTATCATCAAAACAAAACAAGATCTAAATAGACCAACATTTTGGCTTTTTAAAAATTGTTGTGAAATTTCCAAAGTCGTACATTTTCGTTCTTGGGCAGCCTGAAAACAGTGCAATGTTTCAAGCTTCAAAAAAATTTGATTTTTGGCCCAACTTTGTAACGCTATAAGTGCCAAGCTGGTTGTTTTTTTGGCTTGAAATTTGTACCATATATAGATCCTTAGAATATCTATCAAATGCATTGTTGCAAAGTTTGGGGTCTTGTTTGGTTGTCACGTGACTGTCCCCTAAAGTAGGCCACTTTTTGTGTTTGGCGAAAATTGTGAACTTTAGCCATGTTTAAAGTACGCTACGTGAAGAAGTAAAATATATTTCTAAATCAACTTCTTATCAAATGTGGATCTATGTATTGCCTATCAAATAAATGCTTGTAGAGTTTCGGGTCATGACGTTCAGTCACGTGGTTGTCCCTGAAAGTAGGCCATTTTTTTGCATTTGACGAAAATTGTGAATTTTAGCCATGTTCAACGTACGCTACGTGACGAAGTAAACAAGGATTCTTATTCAACTTCTGATAAAATGTACATCTATGTATTGTCTATCAAATAAATGCTTGTAGAGTTTCGGGTCATGACGTTCAGTCACGTGGTTGTCCCTGAAAGTAGGCCATTTTTTGCATTTGACGAAAATTGTGAATTTTAGCCATGTTCAACGCACGCTACGTGACGAAGTAAACAAGGATTCTTATTCAACTTCTGATCAAATGTACATCTATGTATTGTCTATCATCTAAATGCTTGTAGAGTTTCGGATCATAACGTAAAGTCACGTGGTTGTCCCTGAAAGTAGGCCATTTTTTTGCATTTGACAAAAATTGTGACCTTTAGCCATGTTCAACGTACGCTAGATTGCGAAGCAAAATAAAGTTCTGATTGAACTTCCTGCCAAAGGTAAATCTATGTATTGCCTGTCAAATGAATACTTGTAGAAAATTACATCATGAAGTAAAGTCACGCGGTTGTCCTTGAAAGTAGGTCACTTTTTTCATTGGACGAAAATTGTGAATTTTCAAAGTACGCTACGTGTACCCTGGTATCCAGCCGTATTATAGTTCCCGAGTCTCTTTTGTCCTCTTCGCAGATACATATTTCACTCGTTCTCATTGAATTGTAAATAATGGCCTTATTGACTACATCATTTAGGTATAAGAGGATGTCCCTAGGGACACTTAAAAAGTGGGCAGCTTTTTACACCAGGTCAAATAGAAAGCTTAGAAAGCTTCGAACAATGCTAACGTTCGTTACAGTCATTTCTGTACAACATTTTGTTATACCCCCTTTCCACTAGGACGGCGCTCTCTCTGCGACCTCAAATTTGGAAGAGCGCGGTGAGAGCGCGGTGGGATCGCCAAGGTCGCCATGGGAGCGCGCAGAGAGCGCGGTGGGATCGCCACGGTCGCCATCACCTCCGCGACTGTTTTGAACCTGCTCAAAACAGTCGCCGTGAGAGCGCCGTGGACGGCGATCCAACGATGAGCGCAGAGAGAGCGCCAAGAGCGCGCGCAGAGAGCGCCGTGAGCGCCAACGGAGCGCACAGCGAGCGCGGTGAGCGCAATAGGTCTCAACAGTGGTTTATGATGCCAATTTAGCTAGGACGGCGCTCTCATCGCGCTCTCTCTGCGCTCTCAACTGCGGTTTGTGAAGAAGTATATTTGACACACACAGAACCCGAAGAAATGTTCAAAATCTACCTGTAATGTACAATTAAACAAGCTGAGATGGAATAACCAAGGTTTAAAAAAACAAAGGTTTATCATTTCTCAACCTATTTTTAAATTTCAACATCATGACATTAGGTTTTGTTGTTCTTCATCTGTGCATTTAAATTATTGAAGTCCTATTTTCAATAAATCAAAGGGTTTCAGTGATGTATGACTTACACTAATAACGTAGCATGATAAAGAAATTTATGGTGAACAAGATACATGACAGATTTAAGAAAAAAGCAGCAAGACAAACGTGTATATTTCAAGCTTAAAGACTGTACAGTGACCAAAATTGGATTTGTTTACATTACAGCCTTGATTTTATACTTTGTTATGTAGGACGTAAAAGGAAGACTTCAAGGATACCAGAATACACTTTTTGTCAAAAGGTTCGTTCTTTATCTCTGAAATTCGTTGAGTAATCTTTCGAACTTTTGCTTGCTCATAAAAAGATGCTGACATTTGAGTTTTTTTCGCGGTGAGAGCGCGCTGGGGTCGCCGGAGAGATTCCACTTGAGCAGTTTTTCTGGCGTCGCGGCGCTCTCACGGCGCTCTGGCCAATTTTCCATCGCAGCGAGAGCGCGGTGAGAGCGCCGTTAAGTGGAAAGGGGGCCTTAGGTGGGATACAAATGGCAGTCAACAACCCTTCCTTGTTTCTTTAGAAAGCCAGAAAAACTGCATGTGCAGCATCACAAAAACGGTCATTTCTTGTCTTATACGTGGATAGTATAACAGTGGCAACTGGCAAACAACAAACTGGTGGTGGTAACGTTTGTTACCGAATTTGGCAACAGGAATAACCCACGTCACACAGCCTCCAAGATCAGTGACAGTACCGATCTGGCGTTATCGGGCAAAGGGCCTGCTCAGCTGGTTTCATCTACCGAACAATCATTCTGGGAACTGAATTGTTACATTTTTGGCTACTACTTGAATTCTTCGTTTGTTATCAGGCGACAACCATTTTTTACGGGGGTGAAATTCCACCCGTGGCTAAGATAATCTTCCAAGCCATCAACCAAAATGAATCTTTTGGAAAACATTCCAGGGATTGTGGAAAAATGAAGGAACCTGTGATTTTGTCTAAAATTTGCTGCAAATCAAGTCGCAAAAGCAGGCGACAGCATTTTTACATTTAAATGAGAACGAGCCATTTGCGAAGAGGACAGAAGAGACTCGCGATCGGGAGCTATAATATAGCTGGATACCAGGCTACACTACGTGACGAAATTAAGAAGAATTCTGATTAAACTTCTGGTCAAATGTACATCTTTGTATTCTTAATTTTCTTTCTTCGAATAAATGCTTGTCGAGTTTCGGGTCATGACAATTAGTCACATGGTTGTCCCTGAAGCCAGGTCACCTTATGTGCTCGACAAAAATTGTGAATTTTAGCGCATTATAGAACATAGCTGAATTTAAAACGACATCTTAGTTACATTATCAAAATTGATATTTACAATTATAACAGAGTCATCGCTTAAGTAAGCTTTAATTTAACACTGTAAGCCCATTATCAGTCATTGTAGTACCAATATGATATGCATTGGACATTGACAATGTTAAAAGAAAGAAACTGTTCAAGAGGCATCTTCTCTAAAGTAACAGAACCTCCTAACAGCATTTAGCTAACTATCTGCCCTACTTCAGGGAGCAACTGCACCGCAAAGAAAGACGACCCCAAGCCTTACTAACACTCATTCAACAGACAATGTTAAGGGCTACACAGAGTCAGTGCCAGTAAAGTATTTCAGTTCCCCAATTCGACAGATTTAACTACAGCCCTATATGGTGATTTCTGGCCAAAAGCAAAATTTGACCTACTTTCAGGGACAACCACGTGACTAAAAGTCATGATCTACAACTCTGCAAGCATTCATCTGATAGACAATGCATAGATGTACATTTGACTTGAAGTTGAATAAGAATTCTTGTTCACTTTGATACCCAGCGTACTTTGATCAAAGCTAGAATTCACAATTTTCGTCAAATGCAAAAAATGGCCTACTTTCAGGGACAACCACGTGACTGAACGTCATGATCCGAAACTTTGCAAGCATTCATTTGATAGACAATACATAGATGTACATTTGACTAGAAGTTAAATAAGAATCCTTGTTTACTTCGTCACGTAGCGTACGTTGAACATGGCTAAAATTCACAATTTTCGTCAAATGCAAAAAATGGCCTACTTTCAGGGACAACCACGTGACTAAACATCATGACCCGAAACTCTACAAGCATTTATTTGATAGACAATACATAGATGTACATTTGATCAGAAGTTGAATAAGAATCCTTGTTTACTTCGTCACGTAGCGTGCGTTGAACATGGCTAAAGTTCACAATTTTCGCCAAACACAAAAAGTGGCCTACTTTAGGGGACAGTCACGTGACAACCAAACAAGACCCCAAACTTTGCAACAATGCATTTGATAGATATTCTAAGGATCTATATATGGTACAAATTTCAAGCCAAAAAAACAACCAGCTTGGCACTTATAGCGTTACAAAGTTGGGCCAAAAATCAAATTTTTTTGAAGCTTGAAACATTGCACTGTTTTCAGGCTGCCCAAGAACGAAAATGTACGACTTTGGAAATTTCACAACAATTTTTAAAAAGCCAAAATGTTGGTCTATTCAGATCTTGTTTTGTTTTGATGATAGATTTAAAGGTGTTGCCGAGACAGTGTCGTAAAATATGCTGATTTCTGTGTTTTTGAGATGCGAAAATTGGGAAAAATGGCCAGAAAACTTTGTTTGCCCGTTACCATGGCAACAAGGAGTTTTGATCTAAAAGAAAGCTATTTTGAGGGGTTGTGGACCAAGTACTATCACTGTGCAAAATATGAGCCAAATCTATTTTTTGACCTTTGCCACCATTGTTTGATCCTTACAGACATTTGCTCTTAAGGCGATGGTAACATACATCGCACGATTTACTGCGACGGAGATTCCATGCAATTTGTTTGTGTAAACTTGAGCGCAACAAAATTGCTAGGTTTTGCATAAGGTCTTTTGCAGAGTTCACTACTCATGTGCGGGCGACAAGAATCCTGGGTAATATGTCAAAGGTGAAGGCCCATCAGAAGTAAACGTTGCGTAAATGTCCCATTGCCCCACAAATTAATCAGACTCAAGTCTATTGGTGAGTTTTTTTCTATATATATAATGAAGAAAATATTTAAAACAAGTGCTTTAAAAAGGCTGTACCTTGCCGGGTAGTAGGGATTTCGTCAGGAAAAGGTACCTCGGCGCTTCACCAGTGTTCATCAGTTAACATGAGGATCACATCAAAATAATCAGAGACAACCACATGTCGCCCCCCTCCCACCTCAATTCCTGTACGGGAAAGCTTTAGTGACTTCTCCAGCTGCCAATCCAGTCTCAAATCTATTTTTCACACAATACAAACTCTATCAAGGACATTCATAGTCACAAATGTCTTTAAAATGTACTTACCTGGCTACTAGTCCCGAAGTTTGCGGCTATTTTTTTTGTTTCATGTTGTTACAATGAGTGAGTGAGTTGTTACAATGTACAAAGAGCGACACCTAGCAACTTCAGTGTGAAATGCAGCAAAAATCCCCAAGTGTAGGGAAATTTACCTCATTAACATAATCTATGTCAGATAAATTATTGGCACAATAAACCGGTATTGTAAAACTTTTTGACCCACAATGAGTATGCATTATTCTTTATTACAAAATAAATTCCTTCTGATGCAATTTTTGATATATCTTTATGATAAACATGGGTTAAAGCGTAGATTTATTTACGCTGGACCACATACGTCTAAAATACAGTTTTAATACTGGCCTGCAATGTACCCTTGTCTAACTAAGCCATAAAATTGGGCAAAGAGAAAAGGGCCTTTTGAAGGGCCTTTGGAGGGGCTGGGTTAACATTGAACCATTGATTGAACCATTGAACCATTGAAACATGTAAAGATCGGGCCTTAGCCCGGCAAGGTAAACAAGAAATCTTTTAAGAAAAGCTGTGCATTGCCGTGTATTTTATGACTGAATTGCTGAGAGCGACACCTAGCTTCTTCAGTAGGAAATGCAGCAAAAGGGGTTATTGGAAATTTACCTCATTATCATAATTTATGTCACATGAATTATTGGCACATTAAACAGGTTTTGTAAAACTTTTTGACCCACAATGAATATGCATTATTTTTCATTACAAAATAAGTTCCTTCTGATGCAATTTGTGATATATCTTTATTATATAAACATGGTGAGTTAAAGCGTAGATTTATTACGCTGGACCACATACAGTAACATGCGTCTAGAAGAGCGTTTTAATACTCGCCTGGAATGTACCATTGTCTAACTAAGCCATGAAACTCGGCACGTTGATCACTTCATTGTGACAATGTGTTTTTGCCCGTATGTGGTTCGAAAGTCGGTCGAACTCTGGGCTTTGATGAGTTGATCTATTGGTTTGAAAGTCGGTTGAACTCTGGGCTTATTGAGTTGATCTAATGGTTTGCAAGTCGGTTGAACTCTGGGCTTTAATGAGTTGATCTAAAACTGCAGAATCTAGTTGCAGCATTGTGGTTTACTTCTGCCCCCCGCCCATTGCGTTGACTGGGCTGAGAGGGGCAGAGGTGGTTCATCCATTGTGGGGCGTTCGCCCTGTTTCGCATCTGCAAAATCTAGTTGCAGCATTGTAGTTTCTGCTGTCCCCCGCCCATTATATAGACTGGGCTGAGAGGGGGCAGAGGTCATCCATTGTAGGACGCTGCTCTGTTTTGCATTTCAAGGGTTGAGACAGACAGTGGTGTCCATTTTGTCTGAGTGGAAATTTCCACTTGGGCTTGCTCCTTGGCAAATTTAGCAATTTAGTTTGAGAACCAGTAGCGCCCGGAGAGGCTGCCTAGTTTATTGGTTCGTACTTGGTTGTTCTTTAAGCGTGTCAGTTTGGTTACACGCCTTCAGTTACGTTACGTTTTCAACCCTTGCTGCCCGTGGAGGCTGTCTGATTTACAGGTAGTGTTTTTCAGGGTCTCTGGCAGCTCTGTCTGCTCATATTTTGGTTCCTTTTTAGTTTTATTTGGTTCTAGTTAAAGCTGCATTATGAAGCGTCCTCTTTCAATAAAAGTTGCCGTGTACCGTGATCGGTTAACGTATGAACAAGTGTTTACTTTGCTGAGCGAGGTTTCGGCTCCCATGAGCAGCATTCAGGCTGTTCAGTCTCTGGGACCAAACTCATTCGACGTGTCATTTTCCTCGGTACACGACCGTACATTGTATGCGGGGAAACTGTCTGGTTTAGACGCCGTGGATGTGTCATCTTACGCGGCGGCGGAGATAATTGTCACGGCCACAAGAATTCCGTATGAGCTCGATGACAACTATGTCAGGAACTGGTTAAATCAATACTGTGCCGTCATCACGTCCCGTATGGTAACATACCGGGACAGACCGACCATCAAAAATGGGAACCGGCAATACAAAGTAGTTTTAAAGCCGGGATGCAATATCCCATCAGCATGGAAAATGTATGACGGGAGGATGGTTTTCTTTAGGTATGTGGGGCAGCCCCGTACCTGCTTGAGATGCAACCAGGAAGGGCATGAGTCGGCAAATTGTGCAGTAACATTTTGCAACAAATGCCAGTCCATTGGGCATTTGGCCATGGATTGTACCAACGATGTTGTGTGCCTCAGTTGCAGGGCAGAGGGACATACGGCTCGCCGTTGTCCCCTGTCCTTCGCAAACAGGATTAAGATGGGAGCCAGTTGGGCTAAGAGCCAAGAGCTCCCGGCAGGTGTGAGTCAGGTCCGTGAACACCATGATGGAGGGGTTCCTCAGGCTGCAAATAAGCCTGATCGGTCGGAACTGGCCCATGTTTCTGACGCAGAGTCTGGTGTATCTGATCCTGTTTCGCCTCCAGGTCACCCTGGCAGTGTGGACCCGGGTACTTCTTCGGCTGTGAAGTCGGATGTTTCTTCTCCGGTCGCGGAGTCGGAGGCTTCTCCTCCGGTCGCGGTGGTTGAGCCGTCTGAGGACGTGCTGTCGGAGGCCGCTCCTTCGCTGACCAAGTTTTCTCCGGTCGCGGTGGTTGAGCCGTCTGAGGACTTGCTGTCGGGGGCCGCTCCTTCTCTGACCAAGTTTTCTCCGGTCGCGGTGGTTGAGCCGTCTGAGGACGTGCTGTCGGAGGCCGCTCCTTCTCTGGCCAAGCCTGGCCTTTCTTCCTCTTCTAGCGAGCAGGTACCCTCAACATCTGCTGCTCCGGTACCGGCCCCTCGCGCCCGGTCCCAGAGAAGGAGGCGTAAGGCGGCCAGTCCAATCCGACCTGTTACTCGTCGGTACATGTGTCAGGGTTGTGAGTTGGATTACACAATCACTCTGGAGGTGGTGTCTTGTCATCAGTGCAAGGCAGACATAACTCCAGAATCTGCTTTCCTTGCTTTCTGTGAGGGCCCAGTTTGTCAAAGCGATAATCGCCTCTTTCTTTGTCAGAGCTGCCATGATGGCAACTCTGATATTGCTGACAAAGATTCCAGGAAAAGGTGTAGGGGCGATTCCAGTGAGGGATCTGCCTCTGCAAAGACTTTGTCGAAAGGAAAAAAGATTCGTAAGGAGCCGGATTCCGACTCCAGTCTTGTTATCGAGGAGTTTCCCTCGGAGAGTCTTCGTTCTGTGGACGGTAACGAGTCTGACTCTACTGTTGGCTCCAGAAGCCTCATCATTGATGAGGATACTTCGGATGCCTCTCAGGCTCCAAGTCCCGATTTGGTAGCAAAGGCGAGAGCCATTGTCATCTCCTCTGACTTGTACAAGAATAAGGCTGTCTTTGTGTGCAACCAGTTTATTTCTCATGGTTGTGACGAACTCTTGCATAGTTTTAGGTCTTTGAAATCCCACCTTGCAAAGGCGCATGGCATCTCCGGGGACGTTGTGCCTTGTAAGGTTGGTAATTGTTCGAGGTTTTTTAAAACCACGATGTTATGTCTCAAGCACCTCTACAATGTCCACCCCCAATTTGTTAACCGAATTGGTGTGGAAGGAATTGATGATCTGTACCACTAATTCCTCACATTCCGATGTTGTTTGACATTCCTTCTCTATGTAGCCTCATGGTTCTTATTGCTACACTCAATGTCTGTGGGCTCCGTAGTCCGCAGAAGAGGAGGCAGGTTTTCGGCTTTTGCCGTCAACATAAATTTGACGTTGTTTGCCTCCAAGAGTGCCATGTTTCGTCAACATCTGAAGCGGTGCTCTGGGAGAAGGAATGGGGAGGCCAAGCGTTTTGGGCATTGGGCTCCTCCCAATCTAGAGGTGTGGGTATTTTACTCTCTCCATCTTTCAATTTTGATGTGGTTAAAAAGTCTTGTGACGATAGTGGGCGTGTTGTCTGTGTCGTCTTGTCCGATGGTGTGCGTAATTTCAAAGTTTGTAACATGTATGCTCCTAACATTTCTGCGGAGCGTACTGGATTTTTTAAAAATTTGTATAAGTTTCTGTCGGGGGCTGAGCCCCTTATTTTGTGCGGTGATTTTAACTGCGTTGAAGATGTTGATATTGATAAGAGGGGCGGGAACCCGGCTCATGGTAGTGGCGGTTCCACCATTTTAAAAGACATTTGCGCCGATTTTAATGTGCATGACTCTTGGAGACATGAGAATCCTTCTAAAAAGGTCTTCACTTGGAGACAGCCGACCAAAGGTATTGCCTGTCGGCTGGACCGATTTTATTCGTCTAAATGCCTCGTCGTTTCAAACTACTGTTTTTTACCCGCATATTTTACAGACCATGACTGTGTGTCCTTGTCAATTTTACCGGATGTGAAGAAGAAGCCTGGCTTGTGGAAATGTAATGTATCGATTTTAAAAAGAGACAAAGTTTTAAATGATTTTAAACTCGCTTTTAACAATTGGAAGACTTTGAAACCAGGTTTTCCTTCTTTGCGAGCCTGGTGGGATGATGTAAAGGCTAGAACTCGCTCTCTCCTGATCAGAATTTCTTGTGAACTGGCTAGGGAGAGACGGGAGTCCATGTTTACCTTGAATAATGAACTTGTCGATCTCACCAACAAGATGAACGACGGGGCCTCTTCGGCGGACATCTTGCGTAGGTATGAATGTACTAAGTCTTCCTTGTCCGAGTTGTCCGCTGAGGAGGCTCGCGGTGCTTTTGTTCGGTCCAGAGTCAAGCAATTTGTCGAGGGGGAAAAATGTACCTCGTATTTTGTAAGCCAGGCCTCTTCCCGAAGTAGGCAGCGACGCATTTCTTCGGTCAGAGATTCTACTGGACGTATTGTCCAAGATGACGAGGAGATTTTAGATGTTTTTAAGCTATTTTATGAAGACCTTTTTAGTGCTGAGCCTATTGATAAGTGTGAGGCGAATAACCTTTGTAACAATTTAGAAGGGTCTTTGGATCCTGATGAAGTCTCTTCATTAGAAGGTCCTCTTTCATTGGATGAGCTTTGGGCTGCATTGCGCAGTATGGAGAATAATAAGTCCCCTGGCAGTGACGGTCTCCCGAAGGAATTTTATGTCGCTTTCTGGGACGTCATTGCCGGGGATCTCCTCTCAGTTTTTGAGGAAGTTTTTTCGTCTGGCGAGCTCTCTCAGAGCCAGAGTTTTGGTGTTATTACTCTCCTTCCAAAAAAAGGGGACCCTCTGGACCCGAAGAACCGTCGCCCAATCTCTTTGTTAAATTGCGATTATAAGATTCTTGCAAAGGTTCTTAACAATAGGCTTAAGATGGTTGCCGCCTCGGTCATCAGTCCTGACCAGACATGCGGTATACCAGGCCGGTCGATACAATGTAACCTACTTTTGATGAGAGATATCGTTACATATGTTAATATGAATAACTTTGACTGTGCGATCATTTCTCTGGATCAGGCCAAGGCCTTTGATAGAGTGAATATTGATTTTCTTCACTTGACTCTTGCGAAGATGGGTTTTGGCCCGGTTTTTCGCAAATGGGTTGCTATATTGTACCACAACATTACCAGTGCTGTTTCCGTCAATGGGTCGCTATCATCTTCTTTTTCTCTCTCAAGAGGTGTTCGGCAGGGGTGCCCTATGTCACCCCTGCTGTACGCAATTTCTTTGGAGCCATTTGCCGCTACAGTAAGGGCCGACGCTGCGATTCACGGCCTCAGGTTGCCTGGTGGCCGTGAAGTTAAGATCTCGCAGTATGCGGACGATAACTCGGCTATTGTTACAACCGATGAGTCGATCCGCCGGCTCTTTGCTGTTATTGACATGTATAACAGAGGTTCCGGGTCTCTTTTAAATCTTGACAAATGTATGGGTCTCTGGCTAGGTAGTTGGAGGAAAAGACTCGATTGTCCGAAGAATTTTAAATGGACATCTGTATCCATACGTTTATTGGGAGGTACTTTTGGAAGTGTTAATATGCCTTTAGTCAACTGGAGGGAGAGGCAAGCTAAGTTTGAAGCGGTTCTGCGAAAGTGGGACAGCTTCTCTTTATCCTTCGCTGGCAAGGTTGTCGTCGTTAATAACCTTGCTTTCTCTACTTTGTGGTATATTGCTCCTGTATTTTCTCCTCCCGAGTCAGTCGTCAAGGACATTACGAGAGCCGTCTTTAAGTTTTTCTGGAGTTCTCGTGCAGAAATGGTCTCTAGACAGACAGTTATGCTACCTTTGGTCAAAGGTGGATGGGATCTCATTGATTTTGGAGTGAAGGCCAATTGTTTTTATTGTCGGCCGTTTACCAATATTCTTGACCGGCCGGATCTTCCATGGGTCCAGTTGGCAAAATATTGGCTGGGTTTTTTTGCCCGTCGTTTTGAACCATCGTCGTGGTCTAACAGTTCCCCCCACTCTCCTGAGGCTCCACCTCACTATTCTTTGATGCGGAAGCTCACCTTGGAATTTGTTAATGCTTCTGCTTCGAAGACTTGGGACAAGATATGCACCGTGCAGTCTTTGTACAAAGCTGCCATTTTAGCTCGTTCTCATACCCCTTCCGCTTGTTTTTTAGAGCGGGGTGTTGATTGGTCGCTTGTTTTTTCAACGGTGCATAACACTCTCCTTGAGAATAACCTAAAGGAGCTTTCCTGGAAGGTCGCACATGGGGCTCTCAAAACCAACTACTTGACTTGTTCGATTTGGCACAGAACTCCTTCCCCTCTTTGTCCGAGGAGAAACTGTAGAGCTACGGAGACCGTTACCCATGCCATCTGGTCTTGTGGCGAGGTGCTCCTGACCTGGACTTGGGTCGAAGGATTCATTAGGCGATGGGTGGTCTCTAGTTTTCGTGTTTCTCGCGCGGTCGCTCTCTATGGTGTTATGTCGTCTACCCTGAAGAAGTGTAAGAGAGATGTCTGCACCTACATTTTGGCCGTCGCTCGGTCTAAGATTTGGTGGTCCAGGTGTCAGGCTCTCTTTGACAATAATTTCGTATTTCACATTGAGCTGGTGTCTCTAATCAAGGAGGCTCTTAGGTTTAAACTCAAGATGGAGTTTGTTCGACTTGGTTCTGAAAGTTTCTTGGCTGAGTGGTGCCAATCTGTTAGATGGGCAAGTGTGCGGACGGGAGTTTTGGTTCTACGTTTTTAGAAGTCCTTGTCGTAGTAGTCTTTGTTTGGTGCTACAGTCTGTCTTTGCTATTGGTGGATTGTCTGTTAGATGTTCAGTGTGTGTGCTCAGTCCTTCACTATGGTGTTCCCCTTCTACTCTCTAGTCCTCTTTATAATTTCCAGTTTGCTTTGATGTGTCGTTTCTTGGCAGAAGGTTGGGCGGGTGCAAGTCTGCCTCGGGTGGAATGGCACATCATTTTTCTTTGTTTCCATTCATGAGTTGTTTCTTCTTATATTATGATGGTTTTCAGTTTGGTCTCTGTCTGTATTACTAAAACTGTTTGTATACCCAAAATAACAAAGGGCCTTTGGAAGGGGCTTTGGAAGGGCTGGGTTAAAAGGTCCGTCCAACCATGGAACCATGGAAGAAAGCTGGCATAAGGCATTGCCTCAAAACTACGAGAATAGAGCGTTATGCAGCAAACTTTAATTTGACCCATTTGTTAAGTAATCAGGTTTGTGACCTCTGACCTTAGCCCCGTCAGTTAGCTAGCATCCGCCATTTTTGTTTTACGTCGTCGTCTTTTGCACTCATCTCCTCCAAACTTACGCGATTTTTACGTAATTACAGAAGCAGCAGAGACCGCTAACCACCATAGACCTACAGGTAAGGCATGTGAATACCGATAAATATGCATAGGTGGTGTTTGTTCAGTGGTAAACTAGAATTATAGAGGTGTGATTGCGATCGGTTGCTTGCCGGGGGGTGGGCGGCGGGCTTGGGTTTGTTTGTTTGTTTGTTGTTCATTGAAAGCAATAAGTTATGTAATGATTAGCCCACTCCATTGTAATACCATATCAAAGAATTATGTTAGCCCTTATTGAATGAATGAATAAAGACCTTTATTGCACATTTTTGCCACACCAGGCTATTAAACTACAGGTCACAGCAAGACATGTTGAAGAGTTAAGTTAAGTTCACAGATACAAAATGAGGCTATTGCTGGATAAATTCAACTTCTCCTTGCTTTTCTGTTATAGTGGAGGTAAAAGAGCAGATATGTGTTATGGTCGATGGTTTGTCTAGTTGCATTAGGAATGTGGAATTTTTCTACAGAACTTAGGTGTATGAAATAAGGAAATTGGTTTTATATAACCTTATACAGTTAATTTCTCTCTACGGTATACAATCTACACTCTACTACAAAATGACGTTCGTACTCTATTCTATCTAAATTGCAATATTTGCATAGTCTTTGTTCCAGAGGGGTGCAAGTATGTCTTCCTGTTTCAATATGAAGTTTATGGCAGCTTATGTTACTAATATGTTTCTATCCCGTACTTTGTGTAATAGTTGCCATACATTGTACCGTGTGCAATTGTCGTGCAATTAAGTTCTCTCTGTAACGGCTGCCAAATATAAATATCGATTTGTACCTTCAGAGTACGGTTAGAAATCTTCTTCTTCGTCTTCTTCCGGTTACTTGTCAACTTCATTAAATTGAAGGCTCTGGGGTAAGGGTACTCTGTGTGTGGAGGAGGTGGTCGCTTGGTTTTGTAATTTGAATTTCTGCTTGTTTGAGTGAGCGAGAGTCCAGCTCCTCAAGGGCAGGATGCTACTCCCTGTCCGCCACCCTACAGTTGGGTTGTGGTGAGTACCCAAATGGTACAGAAATCACGAACAAAAGTTTTTGATGTTATGATTAAGTATCAATGATAGATCAATTGACGATGACTTTGCTCTTAATGGGTTAGTAGGATCAAGGAGGTTTTATCAAACCTTGATAAGACCTAGCTTTGATAAAATCTCCTTGGTAGTATGTAGTCGTACAAACACCGTAATACGATTTTTTTTCCCTGTGGTCATCTGTATACTGTGAATAAAAGCTGTTCACCTCTCACTTGAGCAGCTATGGAGTACACGGTGCACACACCAATTCTTCCGCGACAGGGGTCCAAGATAGTGCGCGAGAAAAATGTGACGAAAGGGTCTCGAGGGACTATGTTTGAGCTCAAATTTCTCATAATCTGCTGCGAAGTGTCATTTAATACTGGCATGGCTAAAAAGCGTAAGAAGTGATGTGTTTTTGGTGCAAACTGGTTTTGGGCCCGAGGATCACTTCCTTGTATTTCTACGCGTTGGAAGTGATTCGCCCGTTGACCCAGATTCACCGTCCATATGCGTTCTGTGAGCCGTGTTGCTATGCCTCGCGCGTCTGGTTATTGTAAAAATCTCAGTGTTACGATTTTCTTTATTTTAAGCCTGATTAATCCAAGGTGTATTCTCTTTCCGACAATATCAGTCATTTTCATGACTAAACTATAGGTGATGGGTTTATTTCCACGCCAAAATCCCCCTTTTTTTGCATACTTTTTTACGTGAAAAAAACTTTTCTCCCCCCAGAATTACGAAAAGTGGAGAGAGTGAAGAAACTGAAACCCGGCTGTTCTTAAAGCTGAAGTAATAACCTTCATTCCCATATACGGCTTTTCTGCTTTAGATTTATTTTCTTGAAGAGACGGCCTCTCGACTTGAGGGTGCGCAGCCTCGATTTGAGACCCCAAATAAACTGGGGTGTGCACCGTTCAATTCAATCCTATATCCAAATAACGTATAATTACATAATTATGACTTTGTCAAGAATCTGCATTGGTAAACCACTGGAAACACAACTGAGGAGCTTAAACAGGTCCAAATTGGACAGAAGAATTTGTTGTGTTAAGTCTGAACCTGGTTTGCAAAAGACGTACATGAATTAATCTTTTTTACTCATATTTCGTCATCATTTTAGAGATGGCGGAGTTAACATGTGTGCCACCTGTTGAAGACCTTCACGCAGAACAAACTGCGAACGAGACGCACATCAAAGAGGAGCCTACAGGAGACACTGGATGGGAACAGGATGAACAAGAGAACGTGCTGTGCCAGGAAACGTACAGCGAAGACCACAAAACCCACAACTACCACAATGAAACCAAACTAACTGGGTATGCTCGGAGCGAGACTTACAACAGTTGGAAACAGACAACAGACACGGGACGGCAGCAGGACGAGAAAGAAGTCGTTCAGGACGACGAAACGTGCGGTGTAAAAGCAGAAATTGAGTCCAGTTGTGGATTTGTTAGTATAAGAGAACATCCTGGGAAGGACTTGGAACTTCATGGAAACCTTAGGAAGAAGAGAGACAGAAGGGAGACCCAGACAACAGACATGGGCCTGCAGCAGGAAACATGTGATGTGAACTTTCCCCAACCTGACAACAAACTACCCTCACAGGCACAGGAGACCATAGGCATTACTGGAATACATGTGGGTGAACACCGGTGGTTGGATACCGGTGAGAAACCTTTCATGTGTGGGGAGTGTGGGTACAGCACGGCCCATGGGCCTAGTTTATACCTACATATGCGAACCCACACAGCGGAGAAGCCCTACAAGAGTGACCAGTGCGACTATTCTGCGGCACAGAAATTGAATATGAACCAACACCAAGCAAAACACACTGGTGAGAAACCCGACATGTGTGCGGAATATAGGTATATGACAGTGCACAAGTCCAACTTAACCCAACACATGAGAACCCGTGCAAGGCAAATCCCCTACAAGTGTGACCAGTGCGACTATTCCGTACGACGGGAATCGCATTTAGTCCAACATTTGAAAAAACACACCGGTGAGAAACACTACATGTGTGGAGAGTGTGGGCACAGGACAGCTTACAAGTCCAGCTTATCCCAACATATGAGAACACATACAAGACAAAAAACCTACAAGTGTGACCAGTGTGACTATTCTACAGCAGACAAATCCGCTTTGGCCAGTCATCAAACAAAGCACACTGGTGAGAAACCCTACATGTGTGGGGAGTGTGGATACAGGGCAGCTCGAAAGTTCCATTTAATCCTACATATGAGAACTCATACAGGAGAGAAACCCTACAAGTGTGACCAGTGTGACTATTCTGCTGCCCAAAAGTCAAATTTGGACCAGCATCTGTCAAAACACACCGGTGAAAAACCCTACATGTGTGGTGAGTGTGGGTACAGGACAGCTCATAAATCTGCCTTGTCTCGACATATGAGAAACCATGCAGGAGAAAAATCCTACAAGTGTGCCGCACAGAAATCTTCTTTGGATCAACATCTATCAATACACACAGGTAAGAAATCGTACATGTGACGTGAGCGTATACAGTTTAGCAACGAAATCCGACTTATCAAAAGAAATGAGAACCCTTACAAGTGAATTTTCTTTTTCAAAAATTTGATCAGTGCGTGTCTTTTGCGTGAGGGAAATTTAATTTAGAGAAACAGTTTGTCTCCAATATAAGCTCCTTGGTAACACACTGATAAGTAACTAGTAGTGCAGCCGGGAAGTTGAATAATCCCCTTGTGGGTGGAGAGGAGAGACACTGTAAACTCACCTCTTCCATGTTCTATCTAATTTATGGTTTTCTCAGGGAGGTCAGTTTATATTCGGTATGTCTTATCATTAATTTTTCATTTTTAAATGATAGTGTTATACCTTGCCAGGTAAAATGATTATTACGTTATTTCACTATTCATACCTAATGACTAATCATTAAATAAGTGTTATACCTTGTCATATAAGATAATTTGTAATAAGTTGTTTTACTATTTATACCGCACCCTGTAGAAATAGAAGATTCCAGTCTTGAACGTTTCGGTGGAGAACGGTGTGATGAAGATCCTGGGAAGGAGATGGACAAAACTGGACATCCTGGGAAGGAGACTGACCGCACCGAACACCCTGGGAAGGAGAGTGACAGCAGGCGGCAGGGCGAGGAAAGGGCCGTCCCAAATGACGAGGAAACGTGCGATATTAAAGCAGAAATGGAAGAGTCCAGCTGTGAGCTTTCTATTGATGAACTGTGTGCTGGGCATCTTGGGAAAGGCATGGACCATTCTGGGAAGGAGACGGACTGTGTAGAAATCCCTGGGAAGGAGAGCATGGAGACCCATACAACAGACATGGACCTGCAGCAGGAAACGTCTAATATGAACTTTACCCAACCTGACAACACATCAACCTCACAGGCACAGACGAGCATAGGCAATATGGGAGGTACACTATTTTTTGTACCTTGGTCACCTATCCCAGTCCAGACTATGATTATCCCTGTCCAGGGTATGACTGTTGGGCATCCTGGAAAGGGGAGTGCCAGCAGGGAGACCCAGACAACAGACCTGGACCTGCAACAGGAAACGTGTGATGTGAACTTTCCCCAACCTGACAACACATCAACCTCACACGTACAGGAAAGCAGAGGCAATGTGGTCAAACACACCGGTGAGAAACCCTACATGTGTGAGGTATGTGGTTCCAGGACAGCTCGAAAATGTAACTTAGCCCTACATAAAAGAACCGATACAGAACAAATGTCTTACGAGGTTAAACAGCACGACTATTCTGCGGCTCAAAAAGTGGTCCAGAATGACTATTCTGTGGGCCATTTGGACAGTGCTCTGGTAGCCGATCGCGAACACAGTGTTGACAAAACTTACATGTGCGACAAGTGTGGGTACAGAACAGCTAAAAAGTGCCACTTTTCCAAACATATGACAACTCACACAAGAGAAAAGCCCTACAAGTGTGACCAGTGTGACTTTTCCGATTCACGAAAAGGCGACTTAAACAGACACATCAGGGCAAAACACCCCGATAGAAAACCCTACCAGTGTGGGGAGTGTGGATATAGGGCGGCCAAAAAGTCCAACATATCCCGGCATGAGAGAACACATACTTACAAGTGTGATGAGTGCGACTATTCAGCAGCACTGAAAGACCAGTTGGACCAGCACGTCATGATGAAACACACTGGTGAGAAACCCTACATGTGTGAGAACTGCGACTATAGAACAGCCAACAAGTCTCACCTAGCCCTACATGTGAGAAAACACTTCAAACCCTACAAATGTGACCAGTGCGACTATTGTGCTGCAAGGCAAGACGAGTTAGATCGGCACGTCGTTACAAAACATACAACGGAAAAGCCATACATGTGTGAAGAGTGCGGACATAAGACGGCATTTAGATCTGCTCTTATTCTACATAAAAGAAAACACACTGGTGAAAAACCCTTCATGTGTGAGGACTGCGGGTACAGAACGGCCGACAGGTCCCACTTATCTCGACACATCAGAATCCACACAGGTGAAAAACCCTACAAGTGTGATCAGTGTGACTATTCTGCAGCAAACAAAGACCATTTAGACGAACACGTCGTGAGAAAACACACCAGTGCGAGACCGTACAGGTGTGAGGAGTGCGGGTATGGAACGACAACTAAGACCATACTAGCCCGACACATGAGAACCCACACAGGTGAAAAACCATACGGCTGTGATCTGTGCGACTATTCTGCCGCAGAGAAAGCTTGTTTAGAACGGCACATCATGGTAAAACATACCGGTGAGGAACCGTACATGTGTGGTGAGTGCGGGCACAGGACAGCCGATAGGTCCCATCTAAGAAAACATATGAAAAAACATTTTGATGGGAAACCCTCTCAGACGTGAGATACTGGCATGAGGCACGCCGCAAGCCGGTGGAGGAAATAGACTGGATGTAATGATATTGACCGGTCTTAATTATAAGCAGGATTTGTTCTTTCTGTCAGGGACCAACCATTAGTAAAGAGTGGAGACAGGAATAGTTTCAGTATCTAGGCATAGCTCCCCCCATTGTCATTTGTGTTAAAATCAACTGTTTTATATTTTGCAGCGCTTTCGAAATAAAGGAAGTGCCAGCAAAGCATTTGGTTTGATGTTGATTTCTGCCGTCTGATAATACTAATTTGACTTTGACTTTTTTTAAGATCTACAATTAGCTTAACAATATGCAAATACATTGTATACGTAGCTACTCTTCCTGTGGTCCATATCAACAAACTTGACACAGAGAAACATATACAGATATATACAAACCATACAATATACATACAATTCACGAGTGATTAAAAGGTAACTTAAATATTGCTTAAGGTCATCAGTTCAGGTCTTCCTCATATGAGGTGCTATTAACGATGTCCGACCATACATCTCTATCTAGCATGGCGGCTAGCAAGTTGTAGTCCTTTAAACCAACCTTCTCTTCCAAAACTTTCTTAAGTGTCAGGTTCGGTCCCGAGGAGAACTTTGGCGGCCATCTCCTCACGACGTGCTACATGGCCAGCAAGAGCCAGGCTTCTATTCTGAATAGTTCATATACAATGGGAAAAATCTATTGCTTTTACAATTTCAAACCATTCCATGTGTTGGCCATTATGTTGTACTACAAAAAAACTCTTTTTGAGCGTTTTTTCCTTGTCTTAGCAGGTCATGTGAGGATTTCCAATCGTGGCGTAATTTTAACAAAATTTAGATGAACTAAGACAATGTCTCAAATTACAATACAGTACACAGTAAGTCAAACACAGGACATTGATTTAAATACATTGATTCCGCATACAAGAAAGAAGGAATCCGCATGTTGTGTCCTGATCTTCGCTCTTCATTTGACGTGCGACTCTGCTAGTATTTATCTAGTCTAGACTTGAACTGGTTAACGCTATCAGCTGTAAATACTGTATCTGGCAAAGAGTTCCAGTTCTGACACTAAAAGTTTGACTTTTCACCGTAGCCCTTGCCAGTGGGACCTGTAGCTTGAGATTGTGCCCTCTAGTTACTGTCTGTTCCACATGAGTAAAGAATGTTCCATTGTTGAATGCCTCATTCAACGTCTTACCTCTTCTTTACTGCTCCAAGGTTCACCTGACCGTGACCTTGTTATCAAGAGTAAACTACAGCAAGTGACAACTGCTAAACGATTCACTTCCTGCTATGCCACTGCCTAGTCTTACATTCTTAGCTTATTATGATACATACGTTCCAGCTGCAATTGATTTTAAATATATCAACTATTTTGTTCTATTGATATTTGTTACATTTTCGTATTGTGTATGTATGTATGTGGTCACGATATCAGCCTTCGGTCTATGTGCCCATGGTGCACATTGTAGTTTGTTTTTATTAATGAGAAGCTCAAATCGGCCAGCAGGCCGCTTTTGTCGCAATTTGAATAACGTCAAAGGAGTGAAGAAACTGCGTAACACATCAGGTTTGTACATATTCAGCCGCCATGCCACGTCGAGAGTTCGAGGCAGTTTTGTTTTCCTTCCGCGAGAGAAAGTAGTCCGTTCCATGACTCCGGGCGTCAACACGCGTTACAGAAAAGCTTGCCGCTGGAGTATATAACCACTTACCGTCTTAATTTCAAGTCATTTACAATATTTCAGCTTCATTTGTTACTCCTATAGTTTTTTGAACCGCTGTTTTATCGCTTTCCCGTAATCATTGCGTCTCGAAAACAGGCGATTTTCGTGTTATTTCCCCTGTTGTTTTCACCTTGGTGTAGATTTCAAACCAACAGGAAATTTAGCGTATAAGAAAGAGCAAAAAGTCTACTTTCTTTCGGTATATGATTTACTATAGATTCTCGATGCGACACGCATTTGCCCCCAATCCGCGCGAGTCCATGTCACTAGGAGCGGTCATATATTCCAGAAAAGAACGCACTACAGTATGTGCGTGCCGCGGAACTCGTCATATTCTCCATACAGAGATTTCGGTACAGGGGCTATAGCTAGTGGCGGCCGCGATTTTGCGTCTCCTGCCCCAATATCTCTGCTTGGAGAAAAGATCGTGATCATAGGGCAGCCGTCTGAATTTTAACCCGTTTTCTTATGATTCGTGCCTAGGATACTACTAATTGTTTGACCTGTAAATTATAATTCGAAGACTCAATCAAAGCGAAAGTTCTGCTCTTTAGCCAAGTTGTCAATCCCAGTTTTATCAAGGGTACCGACTTTGATAAACCTGAAACTACATGTACCTCTGTTATACGCACAATTCTGTGACAAAATATCAAGAGATCTGTAGTTTTTTCACTTTGAAATATTTAAATAAAACTTTGAGAGATGCCGAAGTTTGTCCTGCCGTTCCCATGACCTACATCATCACCGGGGTTAATCCTACAGTCTTTGGTTACAGTTCCTTGCTACAGTTTGGTTACATTTTATACTCATATTGGATGTCTTGTCAACAGGTCATGTAAGGTATTGGTTGGACATACATGCATTTAATTACTTTCGCTCACTCACTCACTATCTGAATTATACATAGAAGGATGAAATGATGTAATACTAGTATGTCAGTAATAAGAAACTGAAAGGGTCACATTTTCTTCTGTCCTTTCTTCATCTAAAGTACTGAATTACCCTTGCTATTGTAGAATATGAAGTATGCAAAGGGTCATATGATATGTTTAATGTAAGCCACACTTTATTGAAGAAATATGTCTAATGTGTTACAAATGAATGGCAACATGGAGACAAGACTTGAATAGTAATCAAACAATATCTCTGGAATCTGCTGCCACACACCTGACCATTTTTGGGGGCCATAATGATAATATACATATTATTCCAATAAGGCCATAGCTATTAGATTTTATGGATGACATCATTGCCCCCATTAGTTTTTGCCTGATTTCAGAAAAATGTAAGAATTTGTTTCCTCTTTGCCAGTCATTGGGGATGGTCAGATAGACCAAAATGGGCAAACATACAGTGTTGTACTAAAGCCTTATTATACTATAGAAGTGACACTAGGCAGGTAGACATGACTATAGTTGCAGAAGTGAAACTTGTTGGATAGTTGTAAAAGTAGAACCAATATGGAAGCCATGACTGTAGTTGCCAGCTTGGCAAGTGGCACCAGTGTACCACACTAGTATCACTTTTAGTTCACTTCTTTATACAGGAATGAATGCCATGGTAGTTGTGATACCACGTTTTGTCACTTCAAATCGTGTTACAACATTTATGGTGTCTATTTTGAAAATTTAGCCATCTTGTTTTTTTTCATCCATCTTGTTTGACTATGTCATTATTTTTTCATTTTGCATACCATCCATAAGATTTGCTTGCTGTGGCTAAATGTGAAATGATATTTTGTACAGTATAATATTAATATAAATGATATATAGTAATTCTAATCACCCCAAATGATATGACTAAGTAAACACAGCTGTCACCCTCATTAGATCCACAGCAGAACATCACCTGTATAAAACATAATATTTCACAGTATGAAAATTAAATATAATTCAAGAGTCTTCGTTGACATTGAATAATAGTAGGCTTTTATATCTGAAATACTTTACTTATCATCTGTGATAATATAATGTCAACTATAAAAGCAACATTTTCAACATAATGCAGGATATTTCCTCCCAGTAATAAAAGAAGTATGCAGATAAGGACAAGTAGAGCAAGACACATTTCTTTTAATTGGCACTTTGCCAAGCTTCTTGTATTTCCAGTTTGAAGTTCCCACCATTAACAAGAAAGCAATAGAGCGTTTCTGCATTAACTTGATAGGTAACCATAAACAGAACCCACATTCCATTCTTTCCTAAACTTTCTTACGTGTCTATTAGAAAATCCCTACCATTGACCACAACATAAATATGAAGTTTCTCTATTAAGTATGCAAATGAGGTTAACATTAGCATAATGAACATTCTGTTGTATGCACCTGTCCCAAATATACTGTCACCTCTGATATGACGTAGTAGTCCTTATCAGCATTTAATTTGGAAATTGGGTCCTAATAAGCATAAGACATATTTCATTTCACCTTGACCTAACCTCCCTATATCATGGTTATCAATTGTCTAAAGATATCATTAAGAAAAACATTTACTTCAAAGCCTAAGGTAATATGATAGCTGGATATCAATTATGCAAATAAGTATTTTTGTAGCACAAATGATATATCATGGTAATATGTCATTGGCATGTTCCCCAATGATACTTTTAAGCCAAATTTGCAAAAGTACCATGACCATTCCTACATACAATGTTTCATGTATGATAGTGTAGTGGATATTTCAAATTAGGACCTAATTTACATTTTTTATATCAATTCATGTTTATGTACATGTCAGCTACCTACTATGTGAGTATTTTCTTCCTATGATTAAAAATGCAGAAAAAAACATCTAGAAATTACAGCATGACCTGTAGCTGTTAGACTGTGTGAGTAAGGAATTCCTATAATTTGTCATAAAGAAGATAAGGATTTTCCCACCAAATGTACCTTTTCCTATTTAATTCTGCAAATGTGGTTCCACTCAGACTAATCAGTACTTTGCTGTGCTCATCTCTAATCAACCTACCTAATAAAAGTTACAGACACTGTGCGCTGCAAGAAGCGCATCCTCAGCTGATCTTGGGTAGAGCTCTTTCTAATGAAAAAAAAAAAACCAACATGTTAGTATCCATTTGTCATACTGGTATACTATCATTGCCATTCTATGACTACTCATATCACACAGATATTGGACACTCATATTACATGTACCCATTCACTACCCCTTTTAAATATGTTATATCATATCAATACTAATACATTATAGGCTTATGATATGATTCATATGTTAATTGTTATGTTAAGATATGTTAACTTATAGACTCATTTCAGAATTCATATCATATCATATGAAGAGTTATCCTAAGATTATATGTTTATCAATGATCCTGGTACTCACAAGGTAGAGAACCTGGATCAAATGTATTAGCCTGTAATCACAAGATGGGCAGTAGTACACACTCAGTCTAATGCCTATCAACTCCTCAAATTCAAAGCAGATGGCTTCTTAAAATGGGCAAGTCTGGCCTGTCTGGATGAAAATTAGTAGGTTTACCTCCCCCACCACCCAAAGGTGTTGATATTACAGTCTTATCACGTGATTCTACATCTACAAACTTGTGTTCATCAATAAGAACACTATCCCCTTCACTAACTTAAGGTTTTACATGAAATACTGAATCCACTGTCCACATATTAACATTTACAATTTACACCCCTGAATTAATATACTAGATGTGGCTATAGTAAATTACATTGACTTGAAGGGAAAGTGCCCAGAGGCCACTGAAGTTTTCCCATCCTGAAGTATCATGAGATGAACTAAACTGTCTTTGATAGCACTCACATTTCCTCCCCTCCTCCTTAGTACTCTTACTGGTTTCATCATTACACACATCTCCTCCCCCTGACTATTTTACTTGTACCTACCTGTTTAACCTGTTCCACCCAGCCTGAAGGATTAAGAGACCCACCATATAACAATCTTACCTCTAGCTCAGTTGGAACTGAGAACTTCTCCCTTTTAGTTTTACCAGTAACCCAGTCCTACACCTAGTCTACTGAACCCTCTTGATACAGCTGTACTCTCCCTTCCCTTCCCAATAAGCTTGTAGGACATACTTGATACTATACTGTATATAACAATCAATACCTCCCACAACTTCACTTTTATCTTGTGCTACTATACACTGAGCCTTTTATCCCTAGTCTTCTTCCACTCCCAGAAAGTCATTGGTGGACCACTATACTAACCCCTCTACCTTCCCAACACTAACATCTCTATACTGTCCCTACACTAACCCCTCTACCTTCGCTACACTAACCCCTCTACCTTCCCTACACTAACACCTCTACCTTCCCTACACTAACCCCTCTACCTTCCCTGCACTACCCTAGATTATAAAGGCCAGTATCTCAAATTTGTGTATGCCATGGAGAATTATCTACACACCAAAAACTTTCAAATTGATATAGGATGGCACCTGTATGTAAACTCAGAGTCAGAGTAAGTGCACATACATTATTTTCATCATGATTGTATTACTGTGTATACTTGCAATTAGCCTTCGGTCATGAATTTGCAATAAGGTTATTACATTATCATAATAATAATTTCATAATGTAATACATAAAACAATACGATGTAGATGTGATATGGAGATATGGTGGACATTGCAGTAGATTATGTACTTGTTGTATATTTGATGAGACAGTTTTAAGTACCCCATATCTGAATAGTATTCAGACTGGGTGTAAATATAACTACATCATGAAACTGTTGCAGACCTGTCAACCGTGAACCTACGTTGTTACGCAAGTTTGTTTGTCATCAAACGCTAGCCTAACAACATCGCACACGTGACAGTATTGGCAGGAAATTCTGGTCCGTATCACTGTCAGTCTATGTCAACACATTGAAGGATAGATTTCTTTTCTTAATTCTCGGCTGTTAATAACAAATTTCTCTCAGAGTTCATTATATTATCACTAATAAAGCTCTGAATCAGAAATTGTATCCTGTATATCGACATTTACAGTGTACCATACGGGTTAGAACCTCAGTGGTTGTTGAGTTTACAAGAAATATCGACGATAAGACACATCTGCCACATGTAACACAGTGAAAAACTTCCATAACACCTGCTCTACGAACGCCGATGTTGGCGAAAAATCACGAAAAATGTGACCCAGGTAGACGGCTCGTTCTCATTTAAATGTCGAAATGCTGTCGCCTGACTTTACGCCTTCATATGGAGCAAATTATAGACAACATCACTGGTTCCTTCATTTTTCCACAACCCCAGTAATGTTTTACAAAAGATGCACCACAACATTCGTATAGTTTGATGGGTTAGAAGATTGTTTTAGCCTCAGGTGGGATTTCACCCCCTAAAAAATGGCTGTCGCCTGAGAAGAAACGAAGAATTCAAATAGTAGCCAAAAATGTAACAATTCAGTTCCCAGAATGATTGTTCGGCAGGTGAAACAAGCTACCCAAGCCCTCTACCCGATCACGTCAGATCGCTCCTGTCACTGATCTTGGAGGCTGTGTGAGGTGGTATATGCCTGTCGCCAGATTCTGTAACAAACGTTACCACCACTAGTACGATGGTTGCCACGGCTTTATTATGCACGTCTAAGACTACAAATGGCCGTTTTTGTGACGCTGTACTGTTTTTCTGGCTTTCTAAAGAAACAAGAAAGGGTTGTTGACTGTCATTTGTATCCCACCTTGCTTAACAAAATGTTGTACCAAAATGACTGTAACAAACGTTACCATTGTTCGATGCTGTCTAAGCTTTCTATTTGACCTGGTGTAAAAAAGCTGCCCACTTTTCAAATGTCCCGATGGACATCCACTTATACCTAAATGATGTAGTCAATAAGGTAAGTCCTTTCGAAGAAACAGGGTAAAGTCTACTGTTGTAACAAACGTTACCGGTAACGTTTGTTACATGCCCTGTAATGCATTACCAATGGGACCGAAAATAATAAGTTGCCATTTTTTGGCTATGGTTAAAAGAGGAATTTTCCCAAACAACCAAGTAGGTTTTAGTGAAAATAAAGCCGATTTATTTTTCGACCAAAAAAATGCCATTTTCGACATTTCAATGAGAACGAGTGAGACTTGAAATTACATATCTACCCAGATTTCAAACCAACAGGATTTTCACATGGGATATAGACGAAGGTTAAACACGTATTACACGCCAACAATGGAGGGTGGCCGACATGCGAATGTCCCCAATCTGAAAATCGCCAAAATTTCAACTCTTTACGACGCTGCCATTTTGCTAATTTGACTGTGTTCCGAGTTTGACTATGAAACAAATTAAAATCAATGTAAAACCCCACAAAAATGGATTAAATGGAGAGCAGATAGCAAACACGTCTGATACTCACCGCCATGATGAAAAAGAGACCGGAAATGGTGATGCAATCAGCTGTCATAGTCGGATGATATTTCATCCCGCGGGAAGCGAGAAAACTGCGCCCTTAGTAACGGCGTTACTATGCACGGCGGAGGAATACGTAAGAAAACAAAAATGATTCGATTGACGTTCGATTTAGTACGTGGCTTGGCGGCTGATATTGAAACAACACGGTGTATTCCGTATCACCCGATGGGACCAAGGGTGATACGGAATACAGCTTGTTGGATGTTATTTTAATAACATTGAAATGTCATACCCAGGTCGGAAAACACTGATTTATTGCAAAACTACTCATAAAAAGGATAAAATTCGACACATAGTTTCAACCTGCGCCAAGAATTTTATTCTAACAATTCGAACAAATGTCGTTGAAATGAACTCCGTTGGCTTGTAGTGGAGTACATGGTGTGCGTTAGATGGAAGCCTGTGTAATACAACTAAGGAATCTGTGTGATACGGAAAAATATCACCAGGTCTTAAAGGCATACTGTACTCCAGAGGAGAGTGCTATTTCCTAAAAGACCATTTCTTTAGGTACACAAAACCGACAAAATCTGTAAAAATAAATCACAGATGAGAAAATAAATGGACCCTTTATAATCCAGTATAATCTTCATGCAGACCCATCTGGTGTGATGCATGATGGGAATAATGCCTTAACTATTGGTTCCTATGGGATAATTGCTAAAGTTCCAGGTCAATTTTGGGGTCAAATTAATAGAAGAATTAACTTGATAAGGATGGAAAATGATGAACAACTATTCACCCACATGCTGCAAACATTGTTTTAAAGATTGGACCTCGATTTCCTAAGAGCTGCCAACTTTTATGAAGTCCCTTTTTTTCACGTCTTAAGTATGGGTTTCAATGGGATGATTGACAAAGATCAAAGCCCATTTTTGACCAAAAGCAAGTGGTAAATAAAGTTACTAAGGCTACAAGTTGTCAAACAAGTATCCAAATTCACATTGCAAAAGTAATTTTCAAGCTCAACCAGATATTTCTTAAGAGCTGCCAAGTTGAAGTTTGTCCAATGGTTGTTCAGATTATAATGTGTTACACATGGCTGTAATTTAATTGGAGGGTACTCGGGGGGTTACTGCTTTATAATGCAACTGATTCCTTGTCCGGGGTCAATGTTAACTGGCCGATACAATTACGTTTTGGAATTCAGAAAAATATTACTAGCAGAATTGGAACACTCTCCTCTGGAGTACAGTAAGGCTTTAATCACCCGTATCGAACGTTATCGTGGCCCAGATATGACATAATGAACAGTACAAGCTGCATATTTGCACATATTTATGTGATCCACTCACACCGGAAAGGACCCCTTATAAATATTAGGGGTGGATACCGGTACAGCAAATTCAGTTACAGATCAGGTCAACAGTGTGCTTATTACAGCTAGATGTCATACACTGGTACATTGTCTGTTCGAATGAATTCGAAGTTTTTTAGATCACATCGCTTACACATGAGCAATTTTAAACAGAGTAGTATTTTGTTTTTCGCCGGTAGCTTTTCTCACCGGTGTGCTTTACAATGGTTGTCCGAAGTAGATTTCAGTGCAGCAGAGTTACACTGGTCACACTTGTAGGTTGTGTCACCTGTCTGATATTTCATATGTTGGGATAACTTACAAATGTGAGTTACACTTCCATATAGGGCTTACAATGTATTACCAGTGTGCTTGGCTAGATGTTTGTTAAAGGTGGGCTTATATGCAGCAGAATACTCAAACTGGTCACACTTGTAGGTTTTCTTCAAATGTGTGAGATTTCATATGTTCGGATAAGTTAAAAATGTGAGTTGCCTTGTACTAACACTCCCCACATATATATAGAGCTCACAATGTATCACCAGTGTGCTTTGCTAGATGACTGTCCAAGTTGGATTTGTGTGCAGCAGAATAGTCACACTGGTAACACTTGTAGGGTTTTTCTCCACTGTGTTTGGCCAGATGATTGTTCAAGGCGGACGACGCTGCTGCAGAATAGTCACACTGGTCACACTTGTAGGGTTTCTCTCCTGTATGAGTTCTCATATGTAGTCGTAAATGGGACTTTTGAGCTGCCCTGTACCCACACTCTCCACACATGTAGGGCTTATCACCAGTGTGTATGGCTAGATGACTGTCCAAGTTGGATTTGTGTGCAGCAGAATAGTCATAATGGTCACACTTGTAGGGTTTCTCTCCTGTATGAGTTCTCATATGTAGTCGTAAATGGGACTTTTGAGCTGCCCTGTACCCACACTCCCCACACATGTAGGGCTTATCACCAGTGTATATGGCTAGATGACTGTCCAAGTTGGATTTGTGTGCAGCAGAATAGTCACACTGGTCACACTTGTAGGGTTTCTCTCCTGTATGAGTTCTCATATGTAGTCGTAAATGGAACTTTTGAGCCGCCCTGTACCCACACTCTCCACACATGTAGGGCTTATCACCAGTATGTTTGGCTAGATGACTGTCCAAATGGCTTTTCGTTGCTGCAGAATAGTCACACTGGTCACATTTGTAGGGTTTTTGCCCTGTGTGTGTGTTCTCATGTGTTGTGATAAGTGAGACTTCCTTGCTGTTCTGTACCCACACTCCCCACACATGTAAGGTTTCCTACCAGTGTGTTTGGCTAGATGATTGTTCAAGGTGGACTTCGAAGCTGCAGAATAGTCACACTGGTTACATTTGTATGGCTTTTCACCGGTATGAGTTCTCATATGTTCGGCTAAAAGACACTTCTTAGCTGTCCTGTGCCCACACTCCCCACACATGTAGGGTTTCTCACCAGTGTGTTTGGGCTTATCACCACTGTGTTTGGCCAGATGCTGGTTCAAGGTGGACGACGCTGCAGCAGAATGTGAACAGTAATAATGTTTGGATTAACTCTAACATGGACTGCACACTGTACAAAGCATTCCTTTCTGCTGACGCTGGTGCCGGTGTCGATTCATTCTGACCAATCAGGGGAGCGATACCCACCTGCCTGGCCTGAATCTACGTGTTACGGCGTCATAAACAACGTGGAACGGGGCCTTCTGATTGGTCCGCGGCGCCTGGCTATATGATAATGTACAATAAAGGTCTTTCATTCATTCATTCATTGTATGAAAAAGGGGTAGGCCTTGAGCAATTTCCGGTCTGTATCTAAGTTAGGTAAATATCATTTATCGGTCGCCCGTCGGGTACACTTGCCTTTTTAAACAAGATCTGTTTCGTCTGACACTAACACATTCGTAATCCAGCCCCTCAAGCTTTGTCCTGATACTTGCTACAAGTAACCGAACACAACAGGCTGTTTACTACACCTCCAGTAGCTATGGTGACAATTGTAGGGCCAGTTCAATATTTCTTTGGAGAAGAAAAAGAGGAAGTAGAAGAAGCGGAGCAAAAACCATTGTGTTTTTCTTTGTTTCCGTGAAGGTAAAGATGTCCCCCTCCCCACCCCAACTTTCGTCACCCTGAAAAGTCTTGCATTTCTGCCTAATGTGATCCACATACCGTAGAAATTACCTCTTTCCCCGATAGTTCATGATAATGCAGTCATGTTGTATGTATATCTCGTTCTTACCTGCTTCCAGTGATGATTATTACCTCCGCACGATCCTCCTGCAAGCGTCTGGGTAAAATATTTTTCGTAGTGCTGCAACCGTTGTGCGCTGAAACCGGAAGTGACGCGCGTATACGTGACTCCTGACCTTTCTGCTTGCTTCTTGGAATATGTTACTGCGCAGACTCCAACACTTCGTGTGATTCGCTCGGGCAAGGAGGCTCGGGCTACCACCGGTGTACTACATCTTTAATAGACAGCATCTTTCATTTAACTACATGCCAGGTGAGACACTGTACATGTCAGTAAGGTGTGTTATCTTTTCATGCAGGCCAAGTGAGACGCTGTACAGGTGTGTAAAGTGCATTTCCATTGTCTACAAGTACAGCCCAGGTCAGACCCTGTAACGTTACATGTGTGTATTAAAGGGTTTTTCCAGCGTCTACAGGCCAGGTAAGACACTGTAGAGGTAGCTAAGGTGTGTTTGAACAGTGTTTCCATTGTCTACAGGCCAGGTGAGACTCTGTACAGGTGTGTAAGGTGTGTTTCCATTGTCTACAGGCCAGGTGAGACTCTGTACAGGCGTGTAAGGTGTGTTTCAATTGTCTACAGGCCAGGTGAGACCCTGTACAGGTGTGTAACTTACTGTAAGGTGTGTTTCCATAGTCTACAGGCCAGGTGAACCCGTACAAGTGTGTAAGGTGTGTTTCAATAGTCTACAGGCCAGGTGAGACTCTGTACAGGTAACTAAGGTGTGTTTCCATAGTCTACAGGCCAGGTAAGACACTGTAGAGGTAGCTAAGGTGTTTCTCCATTGTCTATGGGCCAGGTAACACACTGTAGAGGTAGCTAAGGTGTGTTTCTATAGTCTACGGGCCAGGTGATACCCTGTACAGGTGTGTAAGGTGTGTTTCCATAGTCTACAGGCCAGGTGAACCCGTACAAGTGTGTAAGGTGTGTTTCAATAGTCTACAGGCCAGGTGAAACTCTGTACAGGTAACTAAGGCGTGTTTCCATAGTCTACAGGCCAGGTAAGACACTGTAGAGGTAGCTAAGGTGTGTTTCCATTGTCTACAGGCCAGGTGAGACTCCCGACAGGTGTGTAAGGTGTGTTTCCATTGTCTACAGGCCAGGTAACACACTGTAGAGGTAGCTAAGGTGTGTTTCCATTGTCTACAGGCCAGGTGAGACTCTCTACAGGTGTGTAAGATGTGTTTCCATAGTCTACAGGCCAGGTGAGACACTGTAAAGGTAACAAAGGTGTGTTTCCATCGTCTACGGGCCAGGTGAGACTCTGTTCAGGTGTGTAAGGTGTGTTTCAATTGTCTACAGGCCAGGTAAGACACCGTACTGGTAGTTAAGGTAGGTTTCCTTTGACTTAAGACCAGGTAAGACACCGTACAGGTGAGTAAGGTGTGTTTCTTTGACAACAGACTAGGTAAGACACCGTACAGGCAAGTAAGGTGCGTTTCTTTGACTACAGACCAGGTAAGACACCGTACAGGTGAGTAAGGTAAGTTTCATTTGACTATAGACCAGGCAAGACATCTACAGGTGAGTAAGGTGTGTTTCCTTTGACGACACCCCAGGTAAGACACCGTACAGGTAATTAAGGTGTGTTTCCTTTAACGACACACCAGTCAAGACACCGTACAGGTAAATTAGGTGTGTCTCCTTTAAAGATACATCAGTCAAGACACCGTACAGGTAAATAAGGTGTGTTTCCTTTGACGACACACCAGGTAAAACACCGTACAGGTGAGTAAGGTAAGTTTCATTTGACTGTAGACCAGGTAGGACATCTACAGGTGAGTAAGGTGCGTTTCCTTTGGCGACACACCAGGTAAGACACCGTATGGGTGAGTAAGGTGAGTTTTATTTGACAATAGACCAGGTAAGACACCGTATAGGTGAGTAAGGTGTGTTTCTTTGACTACAGACCAGGTAAGACACCGTACGCCTTTCCTTTGCCTATAGACCAGATAGGGCATTATACAAGTGAATAGGGTGGCTTTCCTTCGCCTATAGACCGGATCGGGCATTATACAGGTGAATAGGGTGCCTTTCCTTCGCCTATAGACCGGATCGGGCATTATACAGGTGAGTACGGTGTCTTTCCTTTGCCTATAGACCAGATAAGGCATTATCGGTGAAGTAAGGTGTCTTTCCTTTGCCTATAGACCATGTAGGGCATTATACAGATGAGTAAGGTGGATTTCCTTTGCCTATTGACCAGATAGGGCATTATACAGGTGAGTACGGTGTCTTTCCTTTGCCTATAGACCAGATAAGGCATTATCGGTGAAGTAAGGTGTCTTTCCTTTGCCTATAGATCAGATAGGGCATTATACAGGTGAGTATGGTGTCTTCCCTTTGCCTATAGACCATGTAGGGCATTATACAGGTGAGTAAGATGTCCTTTCTTTGATTATAGTTCAGATGGGACATTATACAGGTAAGTATGGTGTCTTTCCTTTGCCTATACACCAAATAGTGCATTATACAGGTGAGTAAGGTGTCCTTTCTTTGCTTATAGTTCAGATGGGACATTATACAGGTAAGTATGGTGTCTTTCCTTTGCCTATGGACCAGATAGGGCATTAAACAGTTAAGTATGGTGTCTTTCCTTTGCCTATAAAGCAGACAGGGCATCATACAGGTGAGTGATGTGCCCTTCCTTTGCCTATAGATCAGATAGGGAATTATACAGGTGAGTACAGTCTCATAGTGTCTTTCCTTTGCCTATAGACCAGATTAGGCATTATACAGGTGAGTATGGTCATTTGGAAAGACACCATAGTAACTGTACTCACCTGTATGATGCCTAATCTGTTTTATAGGCAAAGGAAGATATCTTAGTGACCCTACTCACCTGAATAATGCCTTAGCTGGTCTATAGGCAGAGGAAGGGCACCTTACTCACCTTTATAATGCCCTATCTGCCATATAGGCAAAGGAAAGACACCACAGTGATCATATTCACCTGCATAATACCCTATCTGGTCTATAGGCAAAGGAAAGACACCATACCTACCTGTATAATGCCCCATCTGGACTATAATCAAAGAAGAGACATCTTACTCACCTGTATAATGCCCAATCTGGTCTATAGGCAAAGGAAAGACATCTTACTTGCCTGTATAATGCCCTATATGGTCTATAGTCAAAGGAAAGACACCATAGGGACCGTACTCACCTGTGTAATGCCCTATTTGGTCTATAATCAAAGGAAGGGCACCTTACGCACCTGTATAATGCCCTAAATGGTCTATAGGCAAAGGAAAGACATGTTTCTCACCTGTATAATGACCTACATGGTCAACAGGCAAAGGAAAGGCACCTTACTCACCTGTATAATGCCCTATCTGGTCTATAGGCAAAGGAAAGACACCTCACTCACCTGTATAATGCCTTATCTGGTCTATAGGCAAAGGAAAGACACCATACTTACCTGTATAATTCCCCATCTGAACCATAATCAAAGAAAAGACATCTTACTCACCTGTATAATGCCCTACATGGTCTATAGGCAAAGGAAAGACACCTTACTCACCTGTATAATAGTGGAAATAATTAATCATTATGTTACTTCCTGAATATGAGGCTAAGACTATTGGTAAGTTTCTACACTTTTCTCCATCCACACTCCAGGTGTTCTTCTAGCTCATTGTTACAATCTTCAATTACCAGTGTCATATTTGGACAAATTGACAAAATGCTATTGTTGACAAACTTTTTGAGTCGTGAGAGTAATATCACCTGCCAACACTTGTTATAGTGAACTATTATATTTCATACTGTTCCAAGGTGGACATTGGATTGTCCCTGATCAATTTTTGTGAAATACTCCTGTTGGGTTGATCCCATATCTTTGTCTTATTTCATTCTTTTCAAAATAATTTGTCAGTCGGTTTGATTTTGACAGGCCTTTTTTTACATTGCAGGTACCAGTGACAACATCTATGCAAGATGGAAACCTTCATTAAAAACTGCCTGCATTTCTATTACCCAATTTGTTGATATGATATTCCTAGCTTGTCTTGAAAGTTTGGATTTTTGTAGCCTATATACATATATATATATCGCAAACTTCTAAAACACCACTGTACCATGAAGATAGTTGAACTTTTTTCCAACTTGTGTAACAGATGAAATCTTATGCTAGTACTGTAACAGTTATTTTACTAAGGATCAATAGTGCAGTGCACATTGGGATGTGGTCTGTGCTTGACATTAAGCATATATTTTGAGACTGTGTTTGGCATTGTAGAACTTCTTATAACGTTAGTTGTAAGATGACAATACTTTGGAGACATCAGACTTTGGTCATCTTGGTCAGATATTTAGAAGATGAAAAGAAGGCTTCAAGGAACTTTGAGACATAGATTAAACATTTAAAGGGTAGCTTTGTTGGAGTCAGTTGCTTGCCATTATCTTGTCAATATTTACACTTGCTAATATGTCTCTCTTTGGTTGACAACAAATTTGAAAAAGTTATGTGTACTTGTCTAGGGGACATATATGTACATTCAAAAATGCTGATTCAGGAGTGTCATTGATGCAAGGATTTTATCAAGAACTAACTGTAAAAGCCACTAGGTCTGGCTCATGATACGAATGATAAATTTAATTTTCAATCATTTTGGCTTGAGCAGTAGTTAACTAGCGTACATGTAAACAAAAGGACATAATGTGAATCTTCATATTTATTCATAGTGCCTTTCGGGTGTTTTGTGATATGAATGCGGAAACGTTGGTGTAAGTATAACTGCATAGATGCATCTTTAATGAGGACCAATTCATTTCTAAGATCTCTAATGCATGTTGCATGCCTACCTGCCAGGCTAGTGTGCTAGCTCTCAAGATTTTATACACTTCAGCAAGTTCAGCTGTACAATGTACAATGATGTAGTGTTACAACAATGGCTGTGAATGACGTTTCAGAATTACAATGTTCAATGATGTAATGAGTCTGTAATGTCAATAAATTAGATTGCTGTGAAGTCACGTTTCTTCTCTGATAACTCAGTTAGGATATAATCATCTGGTGTATTTTGCCAGCCAGTAGGTACCCAAAGTATAATTCAGATTTACATGAGTTTTGAAGTTTTAATGACATGTACATTGGCAGGACTGTGGTTGGGGCATTTTCCAACACAGTGCTTTAGAGCACTCAAAGCTTATAACGTCAATAACTTATACTAACGATACAGCGCATTGGAGTAACGTTATAGAGCACATTTCGCGAGAAAACTGGTCAGAAACCCGATCGGAAAACTCACCATTTTCCCCAAAAAGCTTCTTATCTTTTTTGATTTCTGAATTGTTGGTCAGTACTCATTTCTTAAAACTGGCAAGTGTTTCCTCTAAAGCTTTGAATTAAAGATTTAATATGTTGGCAACTGCGGTCCGACCACGGCAGACGATAGTTTCGCAGCCATGGTTGCTCGGTCGTTCCCAAGGCACAGTGTACTGCACACCCTGGGAACGAGGTCATATGTCACGGGTCACGCGTCACTTCCGGTTTCAGCTTTGCACACGGCACCATAGCGGTTGCAGCACTACGAAAAATATTTCACCAAGCGTCTGTCTGGAGCAGCAAGGGGTGAAAGGTGACTGCTACAGTGGGGTGAAAGGTCAATTGATACCTGCTTACCCATAGTTGTGTAGTATGTTCCGCTTACAGTATTGGTGAGGATATTTTTATCTGAATTTGGCTCTTTAGGTGGTAGAATTAGGTCCCCAGACCCATTAAATGATATCCAACAGCCTTTCTGGACTTTTAGATCCATAAAATATTCATGGAGGTTATGTTTTCACCAGCGTTTTTGTGTCTGTCTGTCAAAATACTCAAGAACGGCTGAATGCATGGTTTGATACTATGTATGTAGGTGGTGTGTTCTGAACAAGCCATGGACACGACTTGGGGGCGTTAGATAGCTCTTGTGGTCTCAAAGAAGTTTAGTCCCCCTGACAGCTAGGTTATAAATTGCAAGGGTAATTTGGTAAAAAGAAATTCCGTAGAGAATTACTCAAGAAAAATTCTTTATGATTTTCGGATCGTAGGTAGCTTAGACAAAAATGTACAAAATAAAATATAAATTATGCAAAATATGACGCCATTTGCGTAACTAATGATATTGTTCTATTAAGGCAGTCGACGTCAAGACAAGGTGGCACTGGTTAAAGAACCCTAACGTATGATTTTGGAACTGCAAGGGCATATTCATCAAAACATTCCATAAAAGGATAATTGAAGAAAGGAACGGCGGATTTCAATCATTTTAGGCATGCAGGTAGCTTAGGCGAAGATATACACAGTGACATAAAACATAATTGAAGAAAGGAACGACGGATTCCCATCAATTTAGGCATGCAGGTTAGCCTGACTACAATCCGGAAAGTACTTCGCTCCGGCGTTCATTATATAGTAATACCTTATACAGTCGCTTCTAGCTCTGGCATTCATTATACACTATAATATATCGCTACACTATATGGATAATCAGCGAAGATCACTGTCACCTTTGACCTTTCACATCATCATCATCATCGTCAACATGGCTGACGCAGACAACATCAGCGCGGTTCGCCCTCGTTCCTACCAAAACGAAAGCTATCTGCACGGGTTTCTTGGAACTGTGGGTGACTTACAGAAGGATGGGGTACTGCAGGATGTCGTCCTTGAAGTCGAGGGCCGGCGGTTTCCCTGCCATCGGCTTGTTCTGTCCGCGGCCAGCCCCTACTTCAGGGCCATGTTTACAAGTGACATGGCGGAAAGTCGGCAAAAGACAGTTGTTTTACAGGTAGGGTTGGCATGACTAGAATGAAACATCAAATATTAAACTTCCCTTTGATGTGTCCCTCATCATAACCCCCTCCCATTTACGTAGAAAGGTTTAAGTAAAGGTCAATATATTGCTGTTTTTTTTTTGTTTTTAAGTCTTTTTTTCACAACGAGAAACTGTTTACTAGAATTGTGCATGTAGAATTATTCTATATAAATAACGGAATGGGCTGAGAATTTGAACATACTTATCTTTTAAAACTTTTTAACACATGTACATAATATTATAGTTTCGTACTATGGGTTTGAGCATTGTAATGTTCTTCTGTATTCTTCTGCAGTGTTTGGATGCAAGCATTTTCGGGGAGATCCTGAGGTACATCTACTCAGGAACCCTACATGTGTCTATGGACAAAGTGCAGTCCCTTTACCAGGCAGCTGACCTCCTCCAACTGGGCTATGTGAGAGACACCTGCAGCAGCTACATGGCCATGAACGTGGAGCGCTCCCACTATATGGACTTGTACAAGTTTGCTGATGTCTTCTCCGTGAACGTTGTTCGTAAAGCTTGTCTGCAGATGATCCGTAGAAACTTTGTTGAGGTGGGTCGAATGTGTTGATAGTAGCTCACTTCATTCAATTCCCTACCATACAAGGTTGATTCGAATTTGAATGAGTTTGTGTGTTTAAAACGTATTGCATGTTACACTTTGTACCATTTCTGCTCGTTCAAGTATATAATGTTAGACGTTATTTTAGAGGAAGTCATCCACAAATTTTCATTTTGGGACCATAGCTGTCCGCAGCATAATATAGAAGAGTAAAACCCACTTTTCATGCCTTATTACCTCCATGAAATGTCATGGAGGTTATATTTTACCCTGTGTTTGTCTGTGTGTGTGTCTGTGTATGTGTCTGTGTGTAAACAAGATAACTCAAGAACAGTTGGGTGGATTGGTTTCATACTTGGTGTGTTGGTAGTGTGTGATGAAAGCTGGAAATGATTAGATTTTGGGCCCCCTTGCGGCTCCCCTTGGTACTGCAGCAGAACTTCCGGATTTGCTATCTCGGTGTTTTGAACATGCTATGGTCACGATTTTTTAGTATTAGATAGCTCTTGTGCACAGGAAGAAATGACATGAGTTTGGGTCCCCTAGCGTCTAGTTTTGGGATAGCAGGGGCATTTTTGTCAAAAACTTCTGAAGACGATACTAGTAACTCGGAACAACGAATTTTCATGATTTTTGGTATGTAGGCACCTTTAATAGACAATTTTGTACAAGGTAAGATACTAATTATGCAACATAGGAATGCATTTGCATAATTAATGAGAATATTCTATCATAGCAGTTTTTTCTATGTATCTCTTGTCCTGGCATTTATGGGTTTTTTTTGTGGCTCATTTGTTCTTGTTCTTGTTACTTTTGTTCTTGTCTGGTTACTGGGAAACACCTCTTAGTGTTGGGGCGATCCACCCGTTAACGAATGCAGGTATACATGTAACGTTAGTTTTACTGAATATTTTGATTGTATACCATTAGCTAGCTCAACTACCGTGGAAGGTCAGATATATTATTTTTATTTTGTTATTCACAACTGACTTGCCATGCACCAAAAATCCTTCCATCTCGGTGGATGATGGTAGTACTGCAGCTGATACATTATGTGGGTAATCAGTACAGGCCCTACCTTTTGACCTGTATCATACCATCATCAGCAACATGGCTGCCGCAGACCAAGAAAGCCACGTCAGCGCAGTTCGTCCTCGTTCCTACCAAGACGAGAGCTATCTGCACGGGTTTCTTGGAACTGTGGGCGACTTACAGAAGGCTGCGGTACTGCAGGATGTCGTTCTTGAAGTCGAGGGCCGGCGGTTTCCCTGCCATCGGCTTGTTCTGTCCGCGGCCAGTCCCTACTTCAGGGCCATGTTTACAAGTGACATGGCGGAAAGTCGGCAGAAGACGGTTGTTTTACAGGTAGGGTTGAGATGACGTGTGGTTATAGAGTTAAACAGGTAACTTTTGGAAATTTTATGTATCACAGTGTACATCTAGAACAGGTCAATGTTTACAAAAACCAACATTTTTTTTAATAATAGACTGTCTTTCTCTATGCACCCCTCCCCACTTACTGACCTATTTAATATGTGGGGTTAAAGGTCAACTTCGCGGGCCACATATTGTTATTATGAACATGTATTTTTAGACTAAAACGTTAGTTTTGCTTACAGTTTTCAGGAACATATAACTATATGTGCAAGTAGTAGAGATTTTGTGGATAAAATTGAATGGGATGAAGATTTTACCCTCAATTAAAGACATTTGACATGTTTCCCTGCTGTACATAATGTTACCCTGATCATGATAGCATATCTATAATAATCTCCAAGCAGACCCTACGGTACCATTGGGTACTACATGTATCAAAAGCTGGCAAAGAAGTGTTGCGTGCTTGGACTGTGCACTTGCTACTATTATGATATTATGATACTATCTTATGCAATCATAGCATCTGCTTGGGCATTATTTATACCCTGATAATATCTATACCATGATAATAGTATATTTTCCTTCTCTGATCTACGTATTTCTGTTACATTGTTTTGCAGGGTTTGGATGCATGCATGTTTGGGGAGATACTGAGTTACATCTACTCTGGAACCCTCCATGTGTCCCTGGACAAAGTGCAGCCCCTGTACCAGGCAGCCGACCTCCTCCAACTGGACTATGTGAAACACACCTGCAGCAGCTACATAGCCATGAACGTGGAGCGCTCCACCTGTGTGGACCTGTACAAGTTTGCTGATGTTTACTGTGTGGACATTGTCCGGAAAGCTTGTCTGCAGGCTATTGCCAGACACTTCATTGAGGTTAGTGTTCATATTGGCAAGACAGGTAACAACGGACGCTTAACTGTTAGTGATTGGAATAGCATAATATCATGACATCACAGATTAGATGTTCTTAGGCCTGCATGACAGACACTGTCTATCTTCTGTTGTGTGCTTGTATGTAATACCCTCAGGTGACTTAAGGCCTATGACATGCGTGTAGCTATGTTAAAACGCTTCAATCCTCATAACGTTTTGTCGCGTAGTCGTATCAAGATAAAACTTCACACACTGCTTGAACTATTTGAAATGTACTAGACACTGGTGGATTTTTATGTGGATCGATGGAATTTGGGGTTAGAAATACACATTTTGGTTAAAAAACATTGTTCACTTGGCATGTCCAAGCCTTGGCGAGGACAGCACATTTAGCCTTTATATTCATCAAAATAAGAGATTACCTCCTATAGATTAATTTTATCCGCGGCTATTTTGCTTTAAGTGAACAAATCTTAACTTTTTAAGGCCAAAAAGGGCAAAAAGCTTGTTTATTTCCTAAATTTTCGACAAAAATGAGCTGCAGTGAAAATACTTAAAATCAAAAACAAAATAGCCGCGGACAGTTTCAACAAATAAGTGCTGATACTTCAAAATACACTAAGGTTTTCAGCAATACTGCTGTTTTGACCGAGGCTGAAGCCAATAAATGCGACTATGCAAGATGCTTCAGGCCGTCGTGAATCAAAGCTGTCGTTTTTCCGCCATTTTACATCCCAGCGGGTTCGAACCGGTTAGGGCGGTACCAATGTGCGGCTCCTGTGGGGGCCTCGTATTCTTAATGACATTGAATTATGTCAATATATGATAAACACTTCATCAAAACTTATATGGTTAGCACTTAGATGTCATTTCAAAATTAGTTAGTGAGCCCCATGCATAGTGAGTTCCTGTTTTCGTAATGTAACGTTACATTATGAAATTGGACCGTTCTGAAACCTTGGCGGTCCCGCGGGTCACCTGAGGTTACGGAGTGGTTCGAAATTCATGTTCGGTTCCATCACCCTGGTAACCTTGCGAGGCCACGCCCTTTTCCCCTCCCCGGCGAACTCCATCGAATCACAGGCCTTAAGTTACCCGAGCCGGGGTGCCAGAGTGGGGAAGTGTACTAGTATTCAAAGATGGGACGGATGAAGTAGGTGTATACAGTGATCATGTCTTTTAAGGGTAGTTTAAATTGTCAAAGTCGGCAGAGAAGATACCACAATAGGTCCTGTGTACCAGAAACGAGATGACTTGTTTTGTTTAGACAGCACACTGTGATATCTGGTCTTCTTGCTGTATCCCGACTGGAAGTTGGCAAGAAAATGGGTAAGTCCTAATCTGAACCCCATCTTATTACACCAATGGGCTGGCTATGCAGGTATGGATATACATGTACCCATATGTCCAAAGAAGAGTAAGCCACAAACCTTATCTCGTCTGCACATTCTTATCTTCTTGTATGTGAGAACAGCATTAAGACACACATTTCTTCAGTATCTTGTTACATGGTATATACTCTTTACCACCAAAGTTTTCCTGCAGCGAGGAGTTCTGCAGCCTGAGTGTGAATCAGCTACTTGAGATCATCAGCCATGATGAGCTTGGCATTACAGAGGAGACAGCAGTGTGGGAGGCTGTGGTGAGATGGGTAGAGCACAGCAGGGAGGACAGGTATGTGTCAGTGATCTATAGACAATTTGTCTAATCTGTCAATAAGTTGATGGGTACAAAAACCTGACTGTGATGCAGACATTATTATATTGGCCTTTACATTCTGCCAGATTGGGTTCAGTATTCAACTTCCATTGATTTACCACTAGTTTTCTGTTATGTCAAAGAAGAACAAAATTAAAATAAAATAGACTCAAATCACTTTCCCTACCATGATCCCTACAGACTTCACCGCCTACCCAGCATCCTCCCTCACATCCGCTTCAACCTGCTGACCTCAGCCGACAAGAATTCTATCTTAGAACACCCCTTGGTCATGGCGGTTCCTGGGAGTTCTAAGGCCATCAGGAGTCTGGCCAAGAAGACTTCCAACCTGAAGAAGAGATCTGGAATGGAGACAGTGGAAATGGCTATGCTTTTCTCTGAAAGGTGTGAAACTAAGCACATGCATATGTCGTTCTCCCATATCAATTAACCCTATTCAGACCGGGGGGGGGGGGGCTTTTGAGGCCCGCGCCAACTTCGATGTCCTATAACGCCAGAACGCCTTACGCTAAAGCCACCAAATTTGGTGAGTTTTCCTAAAATATTGTTGGCAACAATTTTACGAAGTTTGACAAATTTTTCATTTTTTCATGTTGCCATGGCAACCGTTTGCTGACAGGCAGTTTTGCAAAAAATCACTATTTTTGGTTCTAACAATGTATTTTTCACATTTATTTGCTATGTTACTGCTATTTTGTTACATAAATAAAATCTTATATTATTTAGAATATCTTTCATAATTATATATGCATAAATTATGCTAATTTGATGACGTCATCAGCCCAAAATCCAAGATGGCGGACCGTATGGCCAGATCAAGAATAACAAGCTAATTATCCCTTAAAATTTGTAACTACCTGGTATTTTTTCATCAAAAACCATCTAAATGAATGAATTTAGTCTATTTCCATTGCCCATTGTGATTATTTGTTGCAAAAAAAGTATTTTCAAAAATTCAAGGTAGTGGATATAATATGGCGGAGCCTAACTCGTATCTTAGATGTGCATGACGTCATTTTTTGACGTCATTATGACGTCATCGATGTTGCTATTGGCAATACAAGTCGTAATAAACATTATTATTTTGTTATTCGCACTTGTTGTTACATTTTTGTAGTATAACTTGAAGTTGTCTGAGAATACCCTTTTTTCATGGGTCCGGCCTACATAATCAAATTGATGACGTCATAATTACGTCATCTTACGTCAACGTAACGTCAAACGTCAAATACTTGTCAGATATTATGTCGATATCATGTCCTAAAAATTTGGTGGCCCTACGGAACGTCGTTTAAGAGTCAGAGGACTTAGAAGTGGAGGGCCTCAAAAGCCCCCCCCCCCCCCCCCCCCCCGGTCCAGGGATGACCAAAAAAGCCCGGTCTGAATAGGGTTAATGTCTGGAAAAGGTATATTTTCTTTGATTTCATGGATTGCAAGTGCAATTTTGACCCCCCCCCCCAGGTTACCGAGAGAGATATTACTCCTTTTAATTGATGAAAGACAATGCATGCCGTTTTTCTCTGTCTTGTAAATTGCTTCATATGAAGTAAATGGCAGACTTGATCTTGTCCATCTTACTTTCTGTAAACTTTCTGCATACCCAAATTGCAGTGCATGAGGCTTGCATATCACACTATATTTGAACTGAATAGAATAAGTTGTATATCTGGACAGGTTTGTTTTTGGTTCACTTATTTACTAACGCCACAATAGATTATCTTTTGTTTTCAAAATGTGAGTGGAGAGTGTGTTTGTGGTGTGGCTTTGCTCAAACACGGGACCTCCGTGCCGTGAGGGACTCCGTTAACGGTGTTGTTTAGGTATTTTTAATTTTCACCTGAGTGGAGTGAGGAAATTATAATGTAAAGTGCTTTTCCCAAGGGTATAGAATAACAACCTTTCATGGATCGAACTCAAAGCCCCCAGGTTCCGAGTCAACAACCACAAGGCCGCCAAGGCACATTATGTTATTGCTTTGCATGCAACTTAACATGTGTTTAATACTTCCATGTCCATGTGTTATGCCCTCCACAGCAGAGACGAGATGCTGTGGATTGACCCGGAGAAAAGGAAGTACATCAGATGTCACAACGACATACATCCAATTACAGGAGCAGTAACCAGTGATAACGACATCTACATTCTGGGACTTGAGACTTATGATTCACGCAAAAAGTATGCCCTGTTCAAGTACAACCATGCGGAGAACAAGTGGGAACGAAAGTCTTCACTACGATGGTATGACCCGGACACTGATGACGACCTATTCGAGTTCCTTATTGATGTCGATGGACAACTTTTTTACCTCATTGTGACATTCTCAATGATAGAGTTGAAGAAGTACAACCAGCACACAAACACGTGGCACAACTGTTCCACACCTCAGCATGATGAATGGTTTGAGTGGTGTGTGGCAGTGTCCTGCAATCGGCGCATCTATCTCTTCAAACACGCTCTCTTCACACAGACAGAAGTACTGAGTTACAACCCAAGGGCAGACCAGTGGTGCAGGAAACCCAAGTCAGACCATATTCTTGATTTCCAGAACGCTGTTGCCATGGGAACAAAGATCTTCTGTACAGATTCAGACTTCGAACAGACAATAGTGTACGACACCAAGACAAACAAGTGGTTCAGGCGTCCAGGATGGCTGAAGTCGCCGCTGAGCACAAATAAGGAAATCGAAAACATCAATCTCTTTGCACTCCAAAACAAGCTGCATGCAGTTGTAGATCATTCTATAAACTTGAGTTCAGATGGGTTCAGAAGAGTCCAGCAGGTGTTCCTGTATGACAAGTTTGAAGGTATTTGGAAAGAGTTGTCTGTCCTGCCCCCAGGACCTTGGTCAGTATATCATCCGATGGTCCCAGTGGCTCGTATGTGCCTTCCGTATCTGAATGCCCGAACCCATGCCACACACACACAGGTTACAACAATCACAGAGGGCACATGAAGACCATAGTGTCACCACTACAGCTCGTTGAAGATTTTGTGAATACTGCCAGAATGAAGTCCAAAGTTTCTTCAGTTTGTTTATTTTTACAACGTTTGATAGAGTTTTTTTTTCTTAATTACGTTATAAGGTAAACGTTTTCCTACATCTTGTTTAAACCAATTAGATTTAGTTTAGTGTTGGATGATGCTGAGGACACAGTGAAGGATTTGTGGTTTCACTAATTATAAGTAGAGAAAAGAAAACTCATTAATAATTATCACATAACAATAGTGTGTTTGAGAGATCTCTGTTACAGCACCCGCAGGTATGCACAGTTAAGTTCATACGGGAATCGCATTATACTGAAGGATGTTACATCTTTTTATTCACATGCCCATACGGTAGCAGATATAAATGACCATGCAGGTGGAATTATACTGCCCTGTGGAAATTCTATTGGAAAACAACACTAATCTAGTCAGAGATGTTGTGTTTTATGTGTCAAAAGGACTGCTGTGGATCATTAATTTATTTTCACGTTGTTTCAGGTAATTTGCGATACCACCTCCTTTGTATGACTCCTGTACAACCACCAATTTAAGACACATTAAAAGCCTAGCTACAACCTTGAAAAGATGTGCAATTTTTTTTAATTTTAAGTAAATGCTCATAGGCGTGTCTACCTCCATTACGTTCACCAAGGCCTTGGCCATCTCTCACATTGCAGAGGCTGACTTGTGGAGACTATTTGAATTCAGCAGTTGAAGAAGGTACACTGTATTATCAGTAGTTACTTACTTTGTTGTTAGTAGTTACTACGTTGAAAAGGCAACAACGCCATTAACTTAAGTCTAAGTGATGTTCATTGTTCTTTTATTTTGTTTTAGATGTAGTTTTTCCGGTTCACTTACCTGTATTTTCCTTTCTTATTGTTTCTTATACATGTACCAGTAAATACTCCTGGTACTCTTCAATGGACTATCTTCTTTTCCTGTGGGTTACCACGATAGTGGATGTCTACTGTGCCATATGGTGAAATAATGAGATTGTAAAGATTTTAGTGAACGCAGATGATCTGGTGACTTCTTGACAATATTTCTTACTGAGTCAACCCTACTTCTAGTTATGACAATCGGTAAACGATTGAGACACAGCCTAATTTATACAAGGTGCAACGGCACTATGGAAAGATTATCTATTAATAATGTAAAAGGAAAATGTTTGTTGTTCTTTTATGTTTGCTGTTTTTGTAGTCACTTAATTAGTCATGGACTCTCACCAAGTCACTGAAACAGAAACTGGACTCCTTCGATTCACAGTGCCTTAGAAACATCGAGGGCATCCGCTGGCAGGACCATGTCACCAACGAAGTAGTACGCCACACAACAAACCAGATCCCGGTCAGCCAGAAGATCACCAAGTACCAGCTTAACCTTCTGGGACACATCTCCAGAGCAACACCGACCCAGGAAGTGATCAAATTGATCACCTCAGTTCCAGATTCAACTTGGAGGCGCCCCAGAGGCCGTCCTAGGAGCAGATGGGAGGACCAAGTCTTCAACGTGCTGGACACCACAGGGGTCAGCAGATCTGACTGGAGAACTCTGGCTGAAAACAGAACATCTTGGAGGGACATGTCTACAGCCGCTATGCATCTCCCCTGATGCCCGCGGCTGATTGATTGATTGATTAATTAGTCATCGCGAACGTAAAATCACCAAGAACATTTCGCTGCGCTCACTCGGTGGTTTCATTCGGTGGTTATAGCAAAGGTCTTTGTCAAGACATAGCAAAGGCGTTCTGACACCATATACACATCGGGGCGTGTCATTGGCCATTAGCTGTATCAAATTGATTTGAACCCTTGGAGACCCTCATTAACCAGTGGGATAGATACCAGACAATTGAGGATATATTTCAAATACCAAGCCTACACTCAAGTTAACTTACGTAAAACAGAACTTAGCGGCACAGGTATCGTTTATGTACAGTTATGGTCAGTTTCTTTCGAGAGATGAAGGCAGAACTGTTATTGCTACACTATGTGATTAATAAGATTATCACTATCTACCTTTGGACCCAGGGGTAAGGCCATCACATCATTTTCTTTCTTTCTTTCTTTCTTCCTTCCTTTCTTCAATGCCCACGATAATGTTAATCAGTATGGAACAGTCTTTATTCAACGTCCTATCCGAAGGACGGCCCTAGCCAAAGCTAGGTACTCATTTTCCCCTGAGTCAAGTGAGGAAAGTCGTGTAAAGTGCCTTTCCCAAGGGCACATGCAAGATCGGTGGCACTGCGGGATTCGAACTCAGGACCTCTTGGGCCTGAGCCCAACGCGCTGCCGATTACGCCATGCAATTTCACTCGCGATCTCATTATCAACATGACCGCCTCAAACCAAGAAGGTCTCATTCCTGCATTACTCCGAGTTTGAGAGATGAAGGTAGAACTCTTACTGCTACATTATGTGGGTAATCAGTTTATCACTATCTAGCTTTTGACCTCGGGGTCAAACCGTCATCATTATCAACATGGCCGCCGCAAACCAAGTAACCCAAGCCAGCGCAGTTCGCCCGCGTTCCTACCAAGACGAGAGCTATCTGCGCGGGTTTCTCGGAACTGTGTGCGACATACAGAAAGCTGACGTACTGCAGGATGTCGTCCTTGAAGTCGAGGGCCGGCGGTTTCCCTGCCATCGGCTTGTTCTGTCCGCGGCCAGCCCCTACTTCAGGGCCATGTTTACAAGTGACATGGCTGAAAGTCGTCAGAAGACGGTTGTGTTACAGGTAGGTTTGGCGTGGCGTATAATTAGAGAGACAGGAAAATGTCAAAGTCACTACGTATCGTGGACAACATGCATTGCAAAAACAGGTGTTATTTATTTTTAATTTTCCCAAACCAACAAATTCTTTGATGTGTCCTCCGCTATGAGTATGACCTCTATCTAATTACTGGCCTCTTTGTTATAATGGTATAGTAAGCTTATAGTGTAGCATAGCCTTAGTTGTTCTGTCTCTCCCACTGACACTGTAAATATTCTTTACAGAAACGTTTAATGTAACTACTGCATTCATCCCATATGGGCAAGGAAATAAATATCATATAAGCTCTTTGGCAGAGTTAACTACGCATGTGCCGGCGGTAGGGATCCTAGGTAATATGGAAAAGACCTCGTTTCGACCATTGTCTTGAGATTTGCATAACAATAACAATGCCCGGAACGTAATGGCACCTGCAAAATGGCGAAATGTTTACGTTCTGGGGCCTTCACGTTTAACAGATCACAACGCCTCCGGCTACAAGATATACACATACAAAAGTGGTTTAGCAGTATCAAAAAGAATTCAAAACTGTCCCTTTTGAGCGATTTCAAAAATAGCTATTTCATTTATTGGGAATGCAAACAATGCATGGCAAGTGGCAGCCAGGCACAAGCAAGGTCGGTAGCGGTTACCACTGATACATACAACAAATCATTACCAAAAAAGAACTACGACGAAATATCAATATATACAATATAAATACATCAAACAATAGCAGTAGATTATACAATGAACAAAAAACATAAACATCATTATCGTCGGTATAAATACCAATAAGCGAGAAAAGACAGAAAAGATGGAACGGTTGGAAAGTCTGCTGGGTTTAGTATTTTTACACGTCAGTGATCAGATAAGAGGTGGTATCTGCATTTGGAGTTAAAATTCTGTGAATACCTCTATGATATAGATAACTTCGAAATTCGTTAAGTCATAACATAGTTGAGATTCAGTAGCCATAAATTCAATGTAGAAACAGGGATACCACAATGTAGCCCCTGACCAAAGGTTCTGCCCATTTTGTCCAAAGAAAATTTAAAATGAATTTCATTTCGTCATGGAGTACCCTATGTATACATAATAAGTTATTTGTACATGTATGTCTTAATACTACACATTTCAAGATACTTGATACCAGAAGTAGATTTCAATATACCTTTAGATCCGACAGCCCTCATAATGCTATGATATGTAAATACATAAAATATTGCTTTGTGATTAGGAAAGATAGTGGCACTCATGTTTAGCCCCACCTAAATTGTATGGGGGTTCTCTTATCTGTTTGTTTTAAGTACACTAGTTAGCAAATATCTAAACAAAAACCGTCAACTTTCCTTGCTTCATTGATTTTAGCAAAGCATTTGATTCTGTTTGGAGAAACGGCCTCTTGTTTGAATTGAGTAAACTCGGTATTGGTGGTAAATTTCTAAAAGTAATAGAAGGCATGTATTCAAAGACTATAAACTGCGTTAAATCTAAAAATGGATTGACTGAAACTTTTGTTACTAACTGTGGTGTGAGACAAGGGTGTAACTTAAGCCCTACATTATTTAACCTTTTTCTTAGCGATATTGTATCCCAATTTGACGGTGCTCCTTGTAATCCCCCACTTATGCACAGCAAAACTGTCCCATGCTTGTTGTATGCCGACGACTTGGTAATTTTTTCCGAGTCCAAACAGGGATTACAGCATTCCTTGAACAATCTGGAAATTATTGTGCACTTTGGAAATTAAAAGTAAATCTTAGGAAAACAAAAATTATTGTATTTACAAAGGGTGGCAGTCTACCTAAAAACTGTTCTCTCCTGTTTGATAATCGTGAAATAGAAATTGTAACTTGTTATACTTATCTTGGTATTATTGTGAGTGCAGCTGGCACGTTTAACGCTAACAACAAATACCTGAGTGGCAAAGGTCTGAAGGCTTTATTCGGAATAAAACAATCTTTAGATAAAGCCACCGCCTCATTACCAGTTAGAAACAAACTTTTCGATGCATGTGTCAAACCTATTCTACTTTATGCCTCAGAAATATGGGGCGCATTTAAAAGCCCTAAAACCTGTCCCATTGAATCTGTTCACCTTAAATTCTGCAAATTAAACAAGCACTAAATGTCCCCAGACCAGCATCTAACCTTGCCACAAGAGCGGAATTAGGGAGGTACCCCATTCAACTGGAAGCCTCCCTGAACGCTATTAAACACTTTCTAAGAATCCGTCAAAACGTGCCAGCTGACAGTCTACAAGCCGACGCCCTATCTTGTCAATTACAACTAGATGCTAATGGAAATATGTGCTGGGCGTCCGGCGTTCGTAAGATACTGGAGGAATGCGGTTTTGCCTACATATGGAGATCTCAGATATATCTAGGAACAAACCTATTACCTATAACCAACGCCATCAGCCAACGATTAAAGGATATTTACATTCAAACATTTAGAACCGAAATACACAATGACAACCGGTGTGACAGCGATCTCGCCCCCCCGGCGATCTCGCCCCCCCGGGGGGCCAGATCACTAGCGTTTTCGCCCCCCTTTAGCGTTTTCGCCCCCCCCCCCCCGCGAGCAGCTGGCTACTACATATTACAGGTGCGCTACCTGGTACTATACTGCACCTGGGGAGTAACGTATATGGTGTGTTACCTGGTACCTATATGGCACCTTATTACCGTACCGTAAGATGTCATACCTCGAAAGTCGATACTATATTGTTCGGTGCAAACATGACATTGAATTGAAAAAGACAATTTTTGCAGCTGAGGTGGCATAAAAACAGTGCTACTGCGAACGTATAAATCAACACCGTCTATGGTACGGAATACGTCAGCTATATGTTTTCAATTTGTCACAGTGTTTTCTTTCTTGTGCTGGAAACATTTCCAAACCACTAACAAAAACACACGTGAATAATAGTTTCTCGTTATAAACACTATCTACGCGCAAGTTCATATAGCTGTTGCTAAATGCTACACAAACACTGGTAAAGTACCCGTCTTAAGAAACACGGGTAAATGCATCCGTTCCTAAATACTAGAAAAAACAGTCATGTTGGAGGTGAAGATATCCCTTGGCCAGGTGCATATACCAAAATGTGCGTTATTCTAATTAATACCTAATATTTGCATAATTAATAAAGACATTACATAGTTCTTTTGTGGTCACTTCATGGTAGAGACTTCATATTGGAGATATATAGGTTGCTTGAGGACAGGTGAATACAATGAAATACATCTTATGTCAAGACTCAGGTATATGCAATAATGGGAATACAAGGGACCCAACCCTCCTTGTCTGAAACAAGTTCAACTATCTTATTACCATGTAATTATGTTAATATTGATACTATGAATGGAGTTATGTATCAAACTCGTGTACTTATATCATTCTGAAACTACATTTTGTGATTTATACCAATCAACTTCTAAAATGTCATGTAAACCCGTTGTTTTTTGGGGGGGGGGCGAAATCGCTAAAGGGGGGCGAGGTAGGGGGGCGAGATCACTAGCCGGGGAGGGCGAGATCGCTAGTGATTTCGCCCCGGGGGGGCGAGATCGCTAGTGATTTCGCCCCCGGGGGGGGCGAGATCACGGGGGGCGAGATCGCTGTCACACCGGGACAAATCTTTCGGTAACAAATTACGAACCTATAGATTATTCAAGACTATTTATAAAGAAGAAGAATATCTGATGGTGAAAAACATACAGCACAGAGTGGCTGTCACTAAACTCCGGATTAGTTGCCACAAGTTACATATCGAAACAGGAAGGCACAACCGCACCCCTCTGCAGCATAGAGTCTGCCAATTTTGTGATCTACAACATGTAGAAGATGAACAGCATTTTATTTTACACTGTAAATTGTACCATAATGAACGGATTGTGCATTATGAATATATCAGAAAAGAGTTCCCATATTTTGAACATCTTAATGCAACGGATAAATTTCTATTTTTGATGCGCCTAGACAAACCCTGTATATCAAACATTATATGTTCTTATATCTACACCTGTACAAAGAAGCGAGAAGATGTCTACCATCCTGTTAGCTTATACCTTCAACTAGTTAAATTGTATCCTGTTGTTTTTTCATATGTTTGTTATTCTGTCATAACAGTCATGTCTGTTATAAGTGACCTGTACCTAGCCCGTCGAGGCATGAATGTACAATAAAGGTCTTTCAGTCATTCATTATCCAATATTGTTTAGTTAGTAGAGTTAATGTTACATAAGATCTATTCTATGTCCACTATTTTTGTAGTTTATATTTGACTTTTCTGTCGTGTCAATAAAGCTTGCATCTATATCACCCTGAATTCCTGTCGCCCGCACATGCATAGAGGACTCTGCATATAAGCTTATTTAGGACCTAAAGGCCAACTTGGAAAAATGATAATGTTTAATTAAGTAAAATATATCAGCTTACCAGTCATTAGAAACAGATCAGGAACAAATATGTATTTACTATAATAAGATAAGTATAGCATATACAGATAGAATAGCTAAATCATGAGGATAAACATTTAATCTTCATTTTGTAATCAAAGTAATGCGTAATATTTTCTCCCTGATAATGATAGGTTAAATGGAAAACGTTTGAAGATTGTTACGTTACTTTGTTTTGCAGTGTTTGGATGCAAGCGTTTTTGGGGAGATCCTGAGTTACATCTACTCTGGAACCCTCCATGTGTCCATGGACAAAGTGCAGCCCCTGTACCAGGCAGCCGACCTCCTCCAACTGGACTATGTGAGAGACACCTGCAGCAGCTACATGGCCATCAACGTGGAGCGCTCCACCTGTGTGGACCTGTACAAGTTTGCTGGTGTCTTCTCTATGGACGATGTCTTGAAACTTTGCCTGCAGCAGATCCATAGAAACTTTGTTGAGGTGCGTTTAATATTTTGATAGGTACGTTTTCTTTCTCATAGACTTAAGGGGGTTGGAATCTGTCAAGAGAGCTTTTGTCTTAAATCTTTGGTCATTACAAAACATACGGTTTGTTCCGTCTCTTGCATAAGTAGATCGGTCGTTATTTTAGACAACGTCATGAACATTGTTGTAGTCTTCTTAGCTATTTTCAGAAAAATATAAAAGAATAGAACTCACTTTTTAGAGTGTTTTTTTTCATACCGATGAAAGAATGTATGTACTTTGCACCTCGTACACAGATTGCTTCCAGCGAGGAGTTCTACAGCCTGAGTGTGAATCAGCTGACTGAGATCGTCAGCCACGATGAGCTGGGTGTTACAGAGGAGATAACAGTGTGGGAGGCTGTGGTGAGATGGGTGCAGCATAGTAAGAAGGAGAGGTCGGTTTTGAATATGAATGCCTACCTTGTCTCAACCTCATTGTATATATGACTGCAGAAACTTGCTTCTTCTAGCTACTAGTAATAAAATTTGCCATTTTGAAGTTTGGTACCCCAGAAATCTCTGGAGCAATGATAAAAAGTATTGCCATCCTCTACTCTGTACCCTACAGACTGCACCACCTTCCCAGCATCCTCACTCACATCCGCTTCAACCAATTAACCTCAGACGACACGGCAGCCATCTTGGAACATCCCCTGGTTGGGAAGGATCCTGGGATTTGTGAGGTCATCAGGAATGTGGCACAGAAAGGGAATCCAACCCTGAAGCCGAGGCATGGGGTTACCATGGAGATGGCTCTGCTACACAATATAGAGCATAGGTTGGTAAATAGATTTTTTTTAATCATCATATATTCGTTTGATTTTCTACGACTTGAACAATTATCTATACTAAAGCAACTTTTTATAAGACCACAAGACAAAATTTCGTGACAGTGCATGCTGTGGGTTTGGTCTTATCCGTAAAGAAAAGGCATGATTTTGCTGTCCAGTTTCATTTGAGTTTGCAATTTGTTTTATTCCACTTTAGTTTCAATGAGATCTTCTTCATGAACCCTCTGGAAGGGAAGTACATCAGCTGCAGTTACAAAAAGGAAGACTTTCCTGGTTTCTCAGCCACCACAGTCACCAGTGATAACAGCATTTACATCTTGCAAACAAAGAAAGAATCAGAAGAAAGGGAACGGCTTTCCCTCTTTAAGTACAACCATGTGAAGAATGTTTGGGAACTTGCAGGTTTGTCCTCAACCTCTAGGGAACCGGGAACCCACATCAAGTACCTTTTTGAAGTTGATCAGATTTTGTATTACATGTATATCATTATGGTTGATTATTACAATCCATCTCGAAAAGTTCCGTTGAGAAAGTACAACCAGCACACAAACCAGTGGCAGGACTGTTCACAGCTACAACTTCAAGAAAGTAGGTACCACGGTGACTGTGCAGCATTGTCCTGTGGCCCACACATCTATTTCCTCACAAGGACGGAAGTGCATCGCTACGACCCAATGGAGGACAGGTGGAGCAAGCGGACCCCACCGGGGATCATTGATGAAATCCATACAGCTGTTGCCATGGGAACAGAGATTTTCTGTTCAGATTTCTACTTCGATAATACCGTGGTGTACGACACAGAGTCAGACCGCTGGCAGAAACTGCAAGGCTGGGAGTTGCCGCCCCCAGAACACGATTCTATGGATGTTGATCCTACTCTTTTCGCAATGGAGAACCGGCTGCACGTATTCTTAAGATATACTAGTGATTACGAAGAAGAGGAAGAAGACAAATGCCTGGTATATGTGTATGACAGGTCGGATGATGCCTGGAGAGACTTGAAGGCCACTCTGCCCAATGATAGCTGTATAGCGCGTGCCTGCTATTTACCTGTTGCACGCATTAGTCTACCATATCTTAATGATACATGAAAACATTATGTTGTACTTTCCAGTGTTTATAAGCAAGATAAGGATATGTCACAGACAATGCAAAACCGATTAACAACATTTGTTGAGATCTCGAGCTATCTCCAATGCCCATAAATTGTACAGCTTTTATATTAGATTTCATTGTTGGGTACAACTTTACAGACATACTTTCTTCTTTCTAGTACAAGGGACTGATGTAACGGTTATGACTTACTTAGACTTTCATGTAGACTTAGTTTGTCTTGTTTCTAGTAACACATTGAGCAGCAAGCAGTCTCCATTCAGGGCGGTTCTGACTCAAATCAGTAGTTAGTACCTGATGTAGTCAGCCAGGTACCATCCTGATTTACTAGGCCTCCCATGCTGTTCTCAAACCAACTCACGATCTAGTTTGTGAGTGGAGAGTATGTAAGCCCTGGTAAAGTACAAGTAGCCAATGCTGTCACATTTCAAAACGGTGTCCGGGTCGGGCAGCTTTCGGGGACGAAAAGTATAGTATTAAAGAGAAAGAAGTACACACAACGCAATAAATCGGTCATCAGCATAATTTGTATATATTCCTTGATGTGAAAATATTTTTGTTAGTTCCCCCAAATATCCCGGCTGACCCTAGGTTTGAAAATGTGTCCGTATAAAATGCCATCCATGCTAAGACATATAACCTTTGTGAAGCTTTTGCAATAATAGTACACGTAATTCAACGGTAATGTTCAACTTGTACATTTGATACATTATTTGCGAGGTGTAGGTAACATTTTGTGTTGATTACTTTGCAGTTTTGTTTCACTAAAGAAGCCAGTTGCGAAGTTACATCTATTCATTTTTAGATCCTGTGTATTTTTTTCCTGCCGTGTGCGATTAATTTAGTAACTTTATATGTTAGCCTGACTAAGTTGCACTTCTGGAAACCCATTACTGACCAGGACCCTCTGGACGTCATAGAGCCCAGGACGATGACAATTTATTCAATGCAATTTCATTTAGATTATGCCGGTTGACAAGTTTCCAAGTTGTGTTTGAAAAATGTATCGTCTTGTGTCATTCTTTTAAAACAATAAACACCTACCGATGGAACAAATTTAAAGAGTCGTTCTTTTGTGAACAGCTATACATTATGATCAATATAGCTCATTGTACTTTGCAGAAGCGACCAGGACATGGCATTGTCAAGTTCCACGGTAGTGTAAGAAACCAAAAATTGCCAGAAATTCTTGTTTTCATGTAGTGTCTTGGAAAAAAACAACATTTGATTTGTGTCTCTTTGAAGACCGCTATAGATGGCAGGTAAAATGCTACTTATAAGTTATACTGTAAAGTGTTAATGCAGGTTATCAGTCAACTAAACCTCTCGTGGAAGGTTATATTTAGACAAGATTTTTTTATTCACTTCTGGTGATTGTAACTCGCTGCCTCTATGGTCTCTATATCTCAAGTGTCAGGTCCTTCTCACGTAGTAGTTGCCCTCGGACTGCCAATGCACCCAAAATCCGTCTTCTTGATATATGATAGTAAGGTATCATTGACGTATTACTCAGAGTGGGCCTAAAAGAGATCCGAGCCAAAAAATGAACGGCTGCATGGACGCGTGTTTTTAGCGGTCAGAAAATTTCTCTAAGCCAGCCAAAGTGATCTCAAAAGTTAGATTGGTGAAAGTTTGATTTCAACTGAGGAAAGTACCAGGTAAGGTTTGGTAGCCGCGCGCTAGGTCGGAGGTACACAGTCTCTTACTGCTACGCTATGTAGATAATCAGTGTATATATCTCACCTTTGACCTTACCTTAGTCATCATCAACATGGCTGCCGCTGACCACGTCAGCGCAGATCGTCCTCGTTCCTACCAAAACGAAAGCTATCTACACGGTTTTCTTGGAACTGTGGGTGACTTACAGAAGGACGGGGTACTGCAGGATGTCGTCCTTGAAGTCGAGGGCCGGCGGTTTCCCTGCCATCGGCTTGTTCTGTCCGCGGCCAGCCCCTACTTCAGGGCCATGTTTACGAGTGACATGGCGGAAAGTCGGAAGGAAACGGTCGTTTTACAGGTAGGGTTGGACTGACGTATGGTTTTAGTAGAGTGAGAAAGAGAACGTCAAAATGTGGTACGTATCACAGAGAACGTGAAAAATAGGGTAAACCATTGTTAACTTTACCAAACTACCAAATATTGAAATGTCCTTTGATGCCCATAGTACATCCCCCCCCCCCTCCCCATCCATCTACTGGCCGCTCCTTGGGGTTAAAGGTCAACTTTAGAAGGAGTGGCTGTAGTAGACACACACGGTGCTATATTTTCAATTGAAAACACAGTTTTACAGTTATCAGAAACGTCTGGCTATACGTGCAACTAGTAGCTGTGGAAGTGAGAGCAAGGAGTGAGTAAGTGAGCAAACAGAGTAGAGTTACTTACATAGAACCTTAATAATGATATTTGATAATAAGATGAAAATGTGACTCTCATATTACAAAACAAATAAATTTGTGATATTTTTCCCTACTATATATATACATGTACCCCAATATATGAAACGTTTGCACATTGTTGCATTTTATTATTGTTTTGCAGGGCTTGGATGTAGACATTTTTGGGGAGATCCTGAGTTACATATACTCGGGAACCATCCATGTGTCCATGGACAAAGTGCAGCCCCTGTACCAGGCAGCCGATCTCCTCCAACTGGACTATGTGAGAGACACATGCGGCACCTACATGGCCATGAACGTAGAGGGCTCCTCCTGTGTGGACCTGTACAAGTTTGCTGATGTCTTCTCTGTAGACATTGTCATGAAGAGTTGTCTGAAATGGAAGGCCAGTCACTTTACTGAGGTTGGCCTTCATACCGGGTTATCGATGTATTCCAAATAGCAATTCCATTTTGTATTATTTATATTGCACACTCTGCAATTGATATCATAGAACTACAGAAAATTATGTGATTGAAATTTGGAAATGAAGCTTTGTATTATTTTATGGAAATAGACCTAGCATAACATTACGTGCCTTTGAAAAAAGACTAGGGGTGGGTAACGGTACAGAAAATACAGGTCCAGTTCAGGTTCAGAGGATCAGGTCCAGAACCTGAATTTCAATCTGGACCTCAACCTGGACCTGATTCAGTATGTGAGAATATGTGAATGGACGATACTCAAAATGATGGTCAATTTCCCGATTTTCCCCAAAAAAAACTGAATTGTAGAGCATTTGACTCCAACTGGCATTTTAAAATTCTATAAGGCTAACTACCTCTGTATGATTGACTGTAAAACTTGGTAGAAATGATTATAGACTCTACTTTACCTCGCTCTTGTTATTTTTCTCGACCAGTAAGACCCAAAACGTGTGAATTCATGATCATATGATCTGTTTATTTTCCAATAGGTCCAACATCCTGTCTACCAAATTTTTTCAGGTCTGTTTTTTCTGGACCGGTTGAAGAAGAAAAAATGGTTTGGTACCGGTACCGGTACACCAGCGTACCAGTACCAAACCATTTTTTCTTCTTCGACTGGTCCAGAAAAAGGGGACCTGAAAAAATTACACCAGTGTACCGGCCCTAAAAAGGACACTTGAAAATAAGAACATTTTGATGTGCAAAGATTATGTGTGACAGGTCATTGAGTGTTATGAAACAAACTGCTACTTTGCTGCGTGCTTGAGAGGCTGGTGTGTTACGCCGATGTGCGGTTGTACTGGCTGTACAACTACAGATACAAAGAATTTGGTTGTATTTTCGATCAGCATAATACAAGTTGCCATATACACATATTTACTCTTGTATGTCCAAACAATATTAATTCACACACGTCGTGTATTTTGTACCTCTACAGGTTGCCTCGAGCGAGGAGTTCTGCAGCCTGGGTGTGAATGAGCTGACAGATATCATCAGCCACGATGAGCTGGATGTTAAAGAGGAGACAACAGTGTGGGAGGCTGTGGTGAGATGGGTGCAGCACAACATGAAAGACAGGTGGGTTTTAACATGCAAAAAACATGTAAATAAATGACTATGAAACATGTTTGATAAAGACGCTGCTGCCTTACTACAAAATCAACTGAAGCCACCCTACCCTGAACCCCACAGACTGCACCACCTACCCAGCATCCTCCCTCACATCCGCTTCAACCTGCTGACCTCAGACGACACGGCAGCCATCTTGGAACACCCCCTGGTCAAGAAGAATCGTGAGAGTTTTGAGGTCATCAGAAAGGTGACACAGAAAGGGAACCCCAACCTGAGGCCGAGGCTTGGAATGTATACAGAAGTGGCCATACTGAAAAACTGGGCCGAAAAGTTGGTTTATACTTATTTGTTAGATTTTTGAAGCTGTGAACAGTCCTTGCACAATATTATTCCACATCTAATTGTCCTGTAAGCATTGGATATACAATATATCTAATTCAGAACTACATATATTCAAGGCCGTTTCTTAACAGACTACATGATTACATTTCATAGAACAGTGCATGCTGTGATTTCAGCCTCATCATAAAAAGATTTAACCCTATTCAGACCGGGCCTTTTTGGGCATCCCTGGTGCTTTTGAGGGCCGCTCTTTCTGACTCCTATAACTCTAAAACGATTTATCATATGGCCACCAAATTTTTTGAGCATGATGTAGACATAATATCTAACGATTTATAGATAAATGACGCAACGATGACTCATTGTAACGTAATTATGACATCATCAATTTGACCTTATTGGCTGGAACCGTGAAAAGGGGGTATTCCAGAAAACTTCAAGGCATGCCACAAAAATGTAACCGCAAGTGCAGATGACAGTCTCTATCTAAGATACCAGTTGGGCTCCACCATCTTATATCTACCTCTTTGAATGTTCAAAACTATATTTTTGGCGATAAATAATCGCGAAAGACAACGGAAATAGACTAAAAATGTTCATTTAGACAATTTTTTTATGAAAAAATACTAGGCAGTTACAACATATTAGGGATAATAAGCTAGTTATTCTTGATCTGGTCACACCGTCCGCCATCTTGGATTTTTGCCCGTGACATCATCACATCAGCATAATTTATGCAAAATTAATTACGAAAGATATTCTAGATAATGTGCGATTTAATATACGTAAGAAAATAGCAGTGATATAGCAAATAAACGTGAAAAATACATTGTTAGAACCGAAATTAGCGATTTTCGTCAAAAGTGTCTGTCAACAACCGGTTGCCATGGCAACAAGAAAAATGGAATATTTTTCAAACATTGTAAAATTCTTCCCAACTAATTTTAGGAAAATTCACCAAGTTTGGTGACTCTAGCGTAAGCCGTTCTTGGTGACTCTAGCGTAAGCCGTTCTGGCGTTATGCGACATGAAAGGTCACGGACCTCAAAAGCCTACCCCCAGTCTGAATAGGGTTACGTTTCTTCAAGTCCATTTTTATTTACAATTTCCTATGTGTTTTTCCTTCTCTAGTGGCATTGAGCTCCTCTTCATAAACCCTCGGGGAGGTAAGTTCATCAGCTGCACTTACAGCCCAGAAGACCTTCCTCGTCCTTCACACATGACAGTCACCAGTGATAACGAGATCTATATCCTGACAAGAGAGGAATCAGAGGTTGAAACTCAGCTGTCCCTGTTTAAGTACAACCCTGTTAAAAATGTGTGGGAAGATGCAGGTGTGCCCTCAATATCTAGAGAGCGGCATCAGAAGTGGTCTTTCTTCAAGGAACTGCTCTTTGAAGTTGATGGGACTTTGTATTACGTTCCTGTTGATGAAGATCGGTCTTTGGTGCAGATGAAAAAGTACAACGGGAACACGAAACAGTGGCTGGAATGTTCACCACTGCACTTCGACGATCTTGCAGATGGTGATGACCCCCCTCATGCACTGTCTTGCGGTTCACACATCTACCTCTTAGCAAACGAGGTCATGCATCGCTACGACCCGAGCCTGGACCAGTGGAGCAAGCGAACCCCACCGATGGACATGCCTGAACTCTCTACAGCCGTCGCCATGGGAACAGAGATATTCTGCGCAGACGTTGACTTTACTCATACCAAGGTGTACGACACAGAGTCAGACCGCTGGCAGAGACTGCGATGCTTGCCAAACGCAGAAGACCTTGATATTGATGATCTTCCCTATCTTTTCGTCTTGGAGAATCAGCTCCACATATTGGTAACCGGTGCATACACCGCACCTGTGGTATATGCGTATGACAGGTCTGCTGATGCCTGGAAAGACGTAGCCACCCTGCCTTATGAGAGATATCATGCGTATGGTTGTTCTTCCCCTGTGGCACGTATATACCTACCATATCTTAAGGAGGCATAAAAACACTACTTCTTGTGCGCACATTTTACAGCGTTAATGTGAATTATAATGATCAAGAGAGCACTGTTCACTGGACCATTAAGTTCAATGAAAATTTTGTTTAGGTCTCGGGTTTTGCAGAATGCCTCCACTTTGTGAGAGGCCTTATGATATCGCACCTTTATACTTTTATGTAGCCGTTTGATCTTTGACAAAGACCTTTGCTTTTTTCTTATAATTATCAGATAGTTACGGAATTGAAATTGTGTTTCACGTAAGTGCCAATTTAGGACTGACCGAAGTGATGTCTTGTGCCTTCAGGTCTAGCAACAGTTGTTATATCTTTCGTAAAACTTTGACATTTTCTGTAGTTGTATTGTACATGTATTATTAGATTTCTAATGTTACTTATAGTGTGCTTAATTTTGTATCTGTTATTTCGTACGTCATATACGTTAGCCTAACTAAATCACACAGGTAACAAACCTGACACTGGCTAGACCCCCCAGGGAGGGACTAGATCCCTGGCTGGTGAAATGTTGTAACGCCGTGAGGATTGATCTTAACTCTTGCCAAAGAAGCTACTTGCAATGTTATACACATTTAGGTAGATTGCACCAGTTTTTATGTTTCTATATATCTTTTCGGATCGAGTTTCAACAATAAAGATCTACTGATAGGTACAAATACATCTATGATTTTTGAATTTCTTAATTAAATTACACAAATCAACTGTCGATTTGTATGATATGTATTTTATTATGTGCGTCATTACCTAAGCTATGTAAACACAAAAAGTCATTGCAGTCCTGACTGATGTGTTACGCCAAAGTGTGGTTTTATGCCCTATGTCGATATCGATACAGATACAGATCCGTCAACACATTCTAGAGATATTCTCCTGTAAGCTTTGCGACAAAATCGACCCCTGTACTTACTGTTACATTATGTGGGTAATCAGTGTGTACCTTTTGACCTGAGGTCATACCATCAACATGGCTGCCGCAGACCACGAAAGCCACTCCAGCGCAGTTCGGTCTCGTTCCTACAAAGACGTGAGCTATCTACACGGTTTTCTTGGAACTGTGGGCGACTTACAGAAGGATGGGGTACTGCAGGATGTCGTCCTTGAAGCCGAGGGCCGGCGGTTTCCCTGCCATCGGCTTGTTCTGTCCGCGGCCAGCCCCTACTTCAGGGCCATGTTTACAAGTGACATGGCGGAAAGTTGTCAGAAGACTGTTGTTTTACAGGTAGGGTTGGCGTGACGTGTAGCTAAAATAGAGTGAAGCAATGGCCGTTCAAATGTGCTATGTATTATAGAGAACACATCAAACAGTAATTTAAAACTCTTGGTTCATCAAAACCAACAAATGTTTAACTTCCCCTCAATATATCCCTCGCTATGCCCCCCTCCCCACAAACTGACCTCTTTAGTATCAGGTCAACTTTGCGGGCTACTCGTAAACATTATGAGCATCTATTTGAACTATGACAGAATTGCTATCAGAAATATAATACTATATGTTTATATAATAGAGATTATGTAGATGAAAGGAAAAAATAATGTGATGAAATTTGACTTGAAATGTGAGAATTTGTGATATATTTCCCTGCTAGATAACAGTACATCCTGATAATGATACACTACGACATACGTTGAAGAATTTTATGTTATATTGTTTTGTAGGGTATGGATGCAAGCATGTTTGGGGAGATCCTGAGTTACATCTACTCGGGAACCATCCATGTCTCCATGGACAAAGTGCAGCACCTGTACCAGGCAGCCGACCACCTCCAACTGGACTATGTGAGAGTCACCTGCAGCAACTACATGGCCATGAACGTGGAGCGCTCGACCTGTGTGGACCTGTACAAGTTTGCTGATGTCTCGTCTGTGGACATTGTCCGGAAATGTTGTCTGCAGTGGATCACCAGAAACTTTACTGAGGTTTGTCTTCATATTGGGTGGGACAATAAGCATGTTCAGGGTTCCAACTAGTATGCATGTGTAGTGACAGGAATGCAGCTGATATGTCATGGGTTAAGGCCCCTAAGAAGTTAGCAAAGCACAAGACATATTCCCAAGGAGAACTTCTACAAGTCAAATCTTTAACTTTATCGTCCATAGTTTCTGTTGAAGCACATGCATACTGGAAACAATGAATGGGCTTCTTGTCTGAAATAGCAATCACATTTTTACTTGACTGTATGAGATAAAATGAATTACATGGAAATGAAGCTTGCAATGATCAAAGTCAGTTAAGAAGAATTTGTTCAAAGTCAGTTAAGCTAGCCTTCTTTGTTAACATGAAGGTTATGTGTGACCTCAGTGTAATATAGCCAACTGCTGCTGTGCCATGTTCCTACATACTTTGTGTTACTGCTTAACTGGCTGTGCAGGTACAGATGCAAAGTAATCACTTTCTTTTTGATCGGACCTATTAAATCATATGAAAATGTAGCTTCATGTATATCGAAACTGGATTAAGACACACATACCTATACCTCCACAGGTTGCCTCCAGCGAGGATTTTTGCAGCCTGAGTGTGAATCAGCTGACTGAGATCATCAGCCACGATGAGCTTGATGTTAAAGAGGAGACAACAGTTTGGAAGGCTGTGGTGAGATGGGTGCAGCACAGCAGGGAGGGCCGGTGGGTGTCAGTGTTCTTCTGTTGATACATAACTGTCTTTTATTGAGATGTATTGTGATTTTTCAGGAAGCTGATGAGATACCAGACAATCAGCTACATCTGCCTCTTCCCTGTTCCCTACAGACTGCATCACCTACCCAGCATCCTCCCTCACATCCGATTCAACCTGCTGACCTCAGACGACACGGCAGCCATCTTGGAACACCCCCTGGTCAATGAGGATCCTGGGAGTTCTGAGGTGATGAGGAATGTGGTACAGAAAGGGAACTTCAACATGAAACCAAGGCTTGGGATGACCATGGAAATGGTTATGCTATCTGATATATCTGATACAGAGTATGTACATAATTCTTCGTTTCACTCTCTATGTCGAGAATAATCTTAGCAAAATGTCAGTCCATGCTTTGTGTTCCTGCAATACTAACTTTCACTTTATCAGTCATGTAGGTAACCTCTGCATCTAATTCAAAGTTATACTTGCTAAGCACCTTTCTCCTAGACCACACGGCGTGATTTACAGAATGCCATTAGTGCATGTTGTGATACGTATACGTTTCCCAATCGGTTTTATTGACATTCTGTGATGTATTTGATTCAGGTCAGATGACCTCCTCTACATGAACCCTCAGAATGGGATGTACATCACCTGCAGTTACGACTACCTCCCTGATTCCATAACCATGACAGTTACAAATGATAACAACATTTACAAGCTTAAAAATGAGCAGGAGGATTTTTATCAGTTGTCAATGTTCAAGTACAACCATGCAAAGAACGTATTTGAACATGCTGGTATGTCTTCAGTATCTATGTTCCAGAGAGAGTCCTCAGGTTTATTATCTCACTGGGATGAGTTCCTTGTTGAAGTTGACCAGATTCTATACTACGGTGCTGCTGATCTGGGAGAAGACAATGCATTGGTGCGGATGAGAAAGTACAACCAACACTCGGACAAATGGGAGCAGTGTTCACAGCTGAAGCTTGAAGGAACTTGGCTCTTCAGTACGGCATTGTCTTGTGGTCCGCACCTCTATATCCTCATGGACTCAGCAATGTATCGCTACGACCCCCGCCAGGACTGTTGGTGCAAGCGGGCTCCACCGAATATCACAGCTCGTTACTCAACTTTCACAACCGTTGCCATGGGAACAGAGATTTTCTGCTCAGATTTTGACTTCACTCAGACTATGGTGTACGACTCAGAATCAGACCGCTGGCAGAAACTGCAAGGCTGGCCAAACCTAGAAAACCGTAGTGTCTATTGTACTCCGAGTCTTTTCGTGCTGGAGAACGAGCTGCACATATTGTTGGAAGTCTATGGCAAACAAGGTCCATCAACAGACTATCTCGTATATGTGTACGACAGGGCTACCGATGCCTGGAGAGACTTGAAGGCCATTCTGCCTAATAAGGAGTATTATGCACCTGATCCCATGTGCCCCGTGGTACGTATGTACCTACCATACCTTAAGGGGGCACAAAAACACATCACGTCTTACGCTTATCAGCGTTAATGTGCAGGATAGGGACGTATAGTACAGAGCAGAACAGTCTTGTTCATGACATAAGGATGTACAGAATACAGGACAGGACTGTTCAACGACATTTAGTTTATTAGATCTCGGGTTTTGCTAAATTTTCTACACAATGAGATAGATGTTCTATATTTCAAATTTTGGTACTGCCTTTTTTTCTTATAGATAAGAGACTGAACTAAGGCTCTGTGTCGTTAAATCTAGTTATGTTTGTATTATTTTTACTTAGATAAGAGATATTTTAAGTTCTAATTCTATTCTGTTTAAAGGTCTTCTATCCTTTCAAGGAGTTCTTAGTTAAAACATTTATGATTTGTGTCATGATAAGTTTTATATAAGTATGTTTTCAATTGACAAGCAAGTCAAGCAAAAAGTTGCATGTTTGTCAGTTAAATGTTCATTCTAATGTAAGTTACCCAATGTTACAATAAACCCACTCTTAACTTGGATGTTACTGTTTCATAACCTTAACCTATAAATAGCTTTTTCAAACAAAGCAGCTGGAGCATAAAACAACTAAGACTTCCGAACACTACAACGTTACATGGCTTCTCATCTGACCCAGTGGCGGCGGCACCGGGGGGGGGGGGGGGGGGCGACTGCCCCCCCCCCCAGAAAATATGTTGGGCGTCGCCCCCCCAAAATCAAGCTGAAACCTTGTGTATTTTTTGGATGATGGAAATTTCATAAAATCAAGCTAGTCTAACAGCAAAATTTACCCCTGAAAATGCAAGAAATGGCGTTTCAGAGAGTCCCGATTTCAACATTTCGCCAGACCTCCCTTGTGACGGCTGCGTCTTTGGCGCAGGACAATATTTTGCTGTAGCGTTGCGCTGAAAAATCTTTTAAACCAATAGAAATTGTACTATCGTACTTAGCTTAGTTTACAAGCAGAAAGTGCCACTAAAATGCAGGAAATGACGTTTCAGACGGTCAAGATTTTAAAATTTTCTCCGGACCTCCCAAGCAATGACTTTCGCCTCCGGCGCTCACAACGACATGGTGAAACTTTGTGCGTGGTAGCTTATGTCATCGCCCTCAAACATCTTTTTCTTTGACAAAAATGGCATAAGATTTAGCATAGTCTACCAGCAAAATTTGTCCCTCAAAATACAGAAAATGTCGTTTCAGAGGGTGCAGATTTCGAAATTTCACAAGACCAATCAACCTTGCGACAGCTCGCACCTTCGGCACTCGAAATCGTGAAAATATTTTGGGGGCATCGCCCTCGCTAAAACCATGTGTCTTTCTAACAGAATTGCCATCAAACTTTGCTTAGTCTGGCAGCAAAATTTGCCCGTCCAAACGCAGGAAATGCCGTTTTAGAGGGTCTAGATTTCAAATTTTCCCGGGGGAGCATGCCCCCGGACCCCCCTAGCGTGGTCGCGCCTACGGTGCGACGGGTAGCGACCAAGGTATGACCAAGGTATGACCAAGGTTTGGCCAAGGTATGGCCAAGGTATGGCCAAGGTATGACCAACGTATGACCAAGGTATGGCCAAGGTATGGCCAAGGTATGGCCAAGGTATGACCAAGGTATGGCCAAGGTATGACCAAGGTATGTCCAAGGTTTGGCCAAGGTATGACCAAGGTATGGCCAAGGTATGGTCAAGGTATGACCAAGGTATGGCCAAGGTATGACCAAGGTATGTCCAAGGTTTGGCCAAGGTATGACCAAGGTATGGCCAAGGTATGGCCAAGGTATGACCAAGGTATGGCCAAGGTATAGATATGAAAGGTATGGCTATGACTATGGGTAACGGTGCACACCCCAGTTCTTCCGCGACCGGTATGGCGAAAGTATGGCGAAGGTATGGCCAATGTATGAACCAAGGTATGACCAAGGTATGACCAAGGTATGACCAAGATATGGCCGAGGTATGGCCAAGGTATGGCCAAGGTATGACCAAGGTATGGCCAAGGTATTACCAAGGTATGACCAAGGTATGGCCAAAGTATGGCCAAGGTATGACCAAGGTATGACCAAGGTACGGCCAAGGTATGGCCAAGGTATGACCAAGGTATGACCAAGGTATGGCTATTAAAGGTATGGCTATGACTATGGGTAACGGTGCACACCCCAGTTCTTCCGCGACCGGTATGGCCAAGATTTGGCCAAGGTATGACCAAGGTATGACCAAGGTATGACCAAGGTATGGCCAAGGTATGGCCAAGGTATGGCCAAGGTATGACCAAGGTATGACCAAGGTATGACCAAGGTATGACCAAGGTATGGCCAAGGTATGACCAAGGTATGACCAAGGTATGGCCAAGGTATGACCAAGGTATGACCAATGTATGGCTATTAAAGGTATGGCTATGACTATGGGTAACGGTGCACACCCCAGTTCTTCCGCGACCTCAAAATACAGAAAATGGCGTTTCAGAGGGTGCAGATTTCGAAATTTTTCAAGACCAACCAACCTTGCGACAGCTCGCACCTTCGGCACTCGAAATCGTGAAAATATTTTGGGGGCATCTCCCTCGCTAAAACCATGTGTCTTTCTAACAGAATTGCCATCAAACTTTGCTTAGTCTGGCAGCAAAATTTGCCCGTCAAAACGCAGGAAATGCCGTTTTAGAGGGTCTAGATTTCAATTTTTTTCCGGGGGGGGGGGCATTCCCCCGGACCCCCTAGCGTGGTCGCGCCTACGGTGCGACGGGTAGCGACCAAGGTATGACCAAGGTATGACCAAGGTATGACCAAGGTATGACCAAGGTATGACCTTCGGCCATACGTAAGCGTGAGCCGCAAAATTCTGTTAGGAAAAGTTCGCCCCCCCAGACGAAATTTCCTGCCGACGCCTCTGTGACCAATCGACCACATACAAAAAAAAATCTTAAACGTTTTTTACTATAGCTAGTTGGGCGTTTATTCACTCAAAAATCAACTCTGAAGTTATCTGCACGTAAAATAGAATCTTCCTACCAGTGTTAGATATCTGTTATTCGCATGTAATAGTTGCCATCCTTCCGTCTCAATTATTCTCCGTTCTACTATATGTAAGAACATAACTGATTAGTGAACATAAGGAAGTTGAATTAAAGTACGAATCCCATTCCATTGTCTCTTGTGCGGTAGGTGCACAATATTATACTGGCCGTACAAAGGCTAGGTCACAGGTCAGTTTTATTTTCTTGACATAATAGGTCACAATAATTTTGTATACTAGTATATATTTGAAAGAATGGCCCAGGACGAGCAGAAAGGATTTCTTTCCAATGTATACCCGGTAAACCACATCATGATGTAACTCACCATTGTGTTACGGCATGTTAAGTGCGAATGGAGTCCTATTGTACATACCGTATGCACCCCTATACCAACTTTTAGATCATTTTGTTTCCGTACAAAGGCTAACAAAAGTAGCTAACAATATACAGTCTTAGTCTGAAAATTGCAACAAAAAAACAACAATTTTTAAGTAATGGATGCATGGCAGAAGTGAAAATGAAGTACTGTGGGCACATGCACTGCACACCATACCAAATTTAAGGACATCTGATTTTAAGATATATAGTTAATTGCTGTCAAAAATGGCCAAATATCACCAAATACCTCATTTTAAACGTGTTGCATGCAAACACTGTTGATTTGGTCCGATGTCCATGTGTCCAATGCGCCTCTGTACTAAATTGCAGGTCATTAGGTTGTAATACTGAGGCACCGGGGCAAAAAAATATTTTTTGTCTACAAATGACCAAAAATACTAAATTATGTCTTTGTAAGGCCTTTATAAAAAAAAGTGAAAAAGATCGTCTATTTACTATCTCTATCCCAATGCCAAAATTCAGCTCATTTTCCCCCAAACTAAAATGTTGAATCCATTAGATTTGACAGGAGTAGGAAAAGACGAAACACGACAAAAAAAAATGTTTGGAATGAAATATAAAAATCCAGAAAGACTGTCGGATAATAGTTATGGGCCTGAGGACATATTGCTACCATCTGAGTTGTCAAATTCATGTATAAATATTGGGTACCTTTCAAATAGTGTGGGCGGAACGTACAAATAATGGGTAAGCAGGCATTAGATGACCTTTCACCCATTGTGCCAGTCACCTTTCACCCCTTGCTCCAGATAGCGCTTGCAGGAGGATTGTGCGGGGGTAATAATCCTCACTGGAAGCAGGTAAGAACGAGATTTACGTACAAAAGAACTGCATTATTATGAACTATAGGGGGTAGAGGTCATTTCTATGGTATGTGGGCTACATTAGACAGAAATGTAAGACTTTCTGGGGCGACGAAAATAGGGATGGGGAGGGGGGCATCTTTACCTTCACGGAAACAAAGGAAAACATTGTTTTCGATCCGTTTCTTTTAAATCTTCTCCAAACAAACAATGAAGTGACCAGACAGCTGTCACCATGGTTAATGGAGGTGTAGCAGACAACCTGTGGTATTCGGTCACATGCATCAAGTATTCATAAGGACAGAGCTTGAAGTTGAAGGGCTAGATTATGAAATTCATAATCCATATGTGTTTTGTGTAAGATTATACAGGTCTAGTCTACGTACCCGCTAAAGGTTACAGATAAATCTACCCAAGATGCCGCTGGGGTTACTTAGGTCATTGGGAGAGTCTACTGTAAAACGGGTTGCGCTTTTATGAGGGGTGATTTTCTGTAAGATGTAGCCAATCACAAAATGCTCGGAGCTAGAATAACACAGCTGTAAATTTTGTGACGATGAATAAACTACTCCCTTCTTGGAAATTAAGTACTTATCGTATAATCTTTATCACCTCCTGTCACTTTATAGTGAACGTGAGTAGTATATCGGAAAAATTATTATTATATCTGTTGATTGCAAAAAGACAACAAAAAGAAAAAGAAAACAACACCTAATGGTAAATAGCTTCTATCTTAGACGACACCATGTAAAAGTAAACATTGTGTTTGCTTTCAATTATCTACTTTCAATTCGTCTATTTCATTCTATTCCATTAGGTTTGACATGGCAGAGGCAGGTGCTGGGTCTCAGAACGTCTGTGATGGGTCTCCTACCGAAGATTCATGCGACCCGGATACAAGTAAAACCAAAGACCAGCCAACAGCGAGCAAAGCCAGTTCGGTTAGTCAAACGGAAGCAAACACCCGTGAGAAATCCTACATGTGTGGAGGGTGTGGGTACAGGACAGCTTGGAAGTCTAGCTTATCCCGACATATGTTAACTCATACAGACGTAAAACCCTACAAGTGTCACAAGTGTGACTATTCTACAGCAAAGAAATGTCAGTTGGATTATCATTTAGCCAAACACGCTGGTGACAAACCCTACATGTGCTGTGAGTGTGGCTATAGGACAGCTCAGAAGTCTAATTTATCCCAACATATGAGAACTCATACCGGTGAAAAACCTTACAAGTGTGACCAGTGTGACTATTCTACAGCAAGGAAATGTTATTTGGACCAACATCTAGCCAAACACACAGGTGAGAAGCCCTACATGTGTGGGGAATGTGGGTACAGGACAGTTCGAAAATCTAACCTATACATACACATGAGAACTCATACAGGTTACAAGCCCTACAAGTGTGACCAGTGTGACTATTCTGCAGCACTGAAATGCACTTTGGACCAACATCTAGCCAAACATACTGGTGACAAACACTACATGTGTGGGGAGTGTGGGTACAGGTCAACTCTGAAGTCTACCTTATCTCGACATATGAGAACTCATACTGGTGAAAAACCCTACAAATGCGACCAGTGTGACTATTCTGCTGCACGTAAGTCTAGCTTGAACCAACATCTGGCCATGCATACTGGTGATAAACCCTACATGTGTGGGGAGTGCGGGTACAGGACAACTCAAAAGTGTCACTTATCCAGCCATATGAGAACTCATACCGGTGAAAAACCCTACAAATGTGACCAGTGTGACTATTCTGCAGCGGAGAAAGGCAATTTGGACCGACATCTTAGACAACACAAACAGTAATGAAAAGCTGTGTGGGGAGTGTGGCTGCAGGACAGCTCGTAAGACTACCTTGCTGAACATATGAGGATTCATAGAGGTGAAAAACTCAACAAATGTGACCAGTGCGACTATATTCTGCAGCACACAAATATCTTCTTTGTACAACCAACACATTATTGAGGAGTGTGATTTAGAACATCTGCGAAACTCCTATATCTGCACCGATAGCGTACCAGGGTTGTATATCATCTAGCTGTACATTCATGATAAACTCTGAATGCGTAATAGCGACAGAAATCATCCACTAGTAGCTGTAATGCCATATGTATATGCAACATTCATTTGAGAAGAAAACTGCACGTCCTATTCCATTTTTTCTAGAAAAGGGCATCTCAAAGTTACGAACGTGCATATGCTGTAGTGATGTCGCTTGTTTTCAAAGTTCTAGATCCCTTTTCTTCTTCTTTCTTATAAGGCGATCGTCTTTTGAATCTCCTTTGTCATTTAGTTGTATTGAGTTTGCTGAGAATGACGGTTATGCTGACAGACACTTGAGTCAGATTAAAGTTTTAAAGATGTCCAGGATAAGACACCCTTCGCGGGAAAGTCGTCTTTGATAGTACGCTGGGAAAATGATCTCTACTTTGAGTGGCCGAGTACATATGGAGAAATTGGGGACTACGTGGCGACTTGTGATGTTAAGCGAGATTTTGTCGTATAAATTGTTGTTTCAGTTACCACTGTCTGATATGTAAGAACATAACCGATTAGTGAAAATAAGGAAGTTTAATAAAAGTTACCTTCTATGAAATGAAATGTAATTTCAGTGAATATCATAACTGATGTATAAGAGCATAAATCATAAGCGTAAATAATGAAGTAAAATAAGTAGAAAGTCCACTCTATTGACTCTTATGTGATTTGTTTTTAATGTTGTCTCACAGTAGTGTTCCCTACATGTGTGGGGAGTGCGGGTACAGGACAGCTCAAAAGTCTCACTTATCCAGCCATATGAGAACTCATACAGGTGAAAATCCCTACAAATGTGACCAGTGCGACTATTCGAGCGTTCCATGCCCAAAACGCATTAGTGGCTCCATGAGCCTTCGAGCGTTCCATGCCCAAAACGCATTAGTGGCTCCATGAGCCTTGTTTTTTGGTAAACTTCAAGTAAATAAAAAATTGTAAAAATTTTTGATGGTAGAAAGATCTGACACGGAGTATTGACCAGATTTTCCATTATTTTGAATTCAGTGCAATGTTGTTCTTTACCATTGTCTAAGCAAGGGCTGAATTTCAGAAATAACTATCATTTGTAAAATCTATCTGTTCTCAAGCCGCTGCTACCAACTGTTATCATCTTCATACTACATGTAGTATCGTAAATAAGGGATTTCAGTTTCAAATTTTAACTCACAGTTTAGAAATATCATACAAAAATGCCCTAGTTTCAAGAGGCACTCGTGGCTCATGACTTACACAGCTTTCCATTGACAGTTGACTTGTGTTCCTATAAATATGGAGAACTTGTAATCATGGTGCCTTCTTTGTAATCTTGGAGCTAGACCAGACTTACTGATACAGTCTGACCACCAGCCAATGTTTCGCTAACAGGCTGTTTCCCTATCAGACTCATTACTTTCTTTATTTCCTGTTTAGGGGAAGCAAAAATACCCCATCTTTATGTGCCACCAAACTAAGTAAAAGTCTTTATTTATTGTTTCTAGATTTTATAAGTGTGTCAAAGAGACTATTTGATACTCTAGATCTATTCTACAGTGTCTTAGCCCTGCCTTGCACCCATGCTAACGGTATAGCAGTCAGTGACAGACTGGAGCCAGATAGTTTACACTAGCCGAATTTATTGGGTGCTTTTATAGTGAAACCTCCCAGTTTAAGACCAAAACTAGAGTATGCGTCCTCTGTGTGGGACCCCCACAAACGTATTCATTCACAAACAAACAAACTCGAAGACAAGTTAGAAGCAGTACAGAAGCATGCCGCCAGGTTCGCCACTGGCGACTATCGGTCGTCAACTAGTATAAAGCTAAGTGCACAACCCGCCGTACGTGCAAATACGTGCTGTCTACGTGCCAAAACGTGGGCAATCTTTTGGGATCCGTAAGTGGTAAGTACCGCCTCCGTACGAATTCGTAGGGATTCCGAGAATTTTGGAGCGCGCAGACACGCCGTAGAACTTGACGTGCAGGCAAAACTTTGTGTGCACCTTGCGCAGCCGTGTGAGTGACGTGCGTTGACGTACAAGGGATCGCCGGCAATTTTCAGGAGTCTTACGACGGTCGCGGTGCAGCGAAACATGTTCTTATCATAAGCGACAAGTCGCAGGAGATCTCCGAGATCGCAGAGCTCGTTACCGAGTCGCAGATCGTGCGTGCAAATCGTGCGTACCTCGCAAGGGTATCGGTCAATAGTCTTGCGTCAATCCAACGATTGAAGACCGATAGGCGAGCACAGACATAGTTATTAATCATCGAACGCAAATCGGATGGCGAACGCCCGTTAGTCGGGCGACGTTCGGGCGACGTTCACCCGACTTCCGATTGTTCACAAATCGCAAGATGATCGTGAGAACACCGGACGTCTTACTCACGAAAATGTCATTTAGAGCTCGTAAACTAGTCTTCCGATCGAATCGCGACAGTGTGAGGCGGGTATAAAGAAGACACCTTGTTTGACAACCTTTCTGTAATCGCACGCTCGCATCAGTTTTGGGGCTTCCAGGGTGTCATCCACATTGTCGAATCAAATGAGCCTTGTAAAAAAAATTACCTTCCAAAGACATTAAAAACTGGACATTGTCAGCCACGAAGAAAGATACGCCATCTACTGAGCGGGCGAGCCATTGAGGATCATTGAGCTGTATGGGCGAGCTCGCGACAACTTTTGACTAAGCAGGAGGTGCCCTACGACCGAGGGCCATTGAGTACTTCCTGGTCAGCTACCGCGACTTCCTGTTTGCTGACAGTGACAAGAGCGTCTGGCAGTTTGGAAAAGTTTCCGACTTTAAAAGCTAAATATACCACAACATTCGCAGTTTTAGGAATCTGAGTAGTGTATTGGTGAAAGACTAAGGTTTCAGCTTTGCTCAGGTAAGATGATATGTTGCATATTTTGATTCTAAAAGCTCCGTATGATTTGATAGAAAAGTGAATCGTTTCGTGATAATTTTTGACGCAACCGTCATTGTGCAGTGGGTGGTCCAACTACATGTTTGTGTCGTCTTTGGCCGTGTATAAGTAGAGGCGAAGGATGTAGCTTTGAGGAGGTAAAAGATGCATAAATGTTCTTATGGAATCTTGTTTTTTTTACACCATAGAGGGAGGAAACTGTCGGACGAATGTTAGTTGGATAGCTCGACGGGGGTCTGAAAGGGGTTTCCTGAGTCGTTGTTTTCCATAAGAATTTTGCCAATACAAACGTGTTTGAGGTTTTTCTATTTGTAGAACTAAGATTGTATACGTGTAGTTCACTGGTGTAAACAAAATCCACACTGGCATGAAGGGCGAAATTGATACAGGTATTGCGGTAAGGTATACTCCGAACCCCTCCGCCCGCCTCCTTGTCGGAAACTACCCGCCGGTCTAACATCTGGTGTTCATTATGGCGTGTTTGAATTTTTCGGGGAGGTTCAGTATTTGATACTTCATGTCAACCTTTTTAATTTTGCACTTGGACAAAAGTCAGCATGTGTAAGAACGGCGAAGGCGCGACATGTCGGGCCGAGGCGCGACACTCCTTGGGGGACGGTAAATCGACGCCCCCCCCTCCCCTTCAACAAATAGAAGTCGGCCAAGGAGGCTAGCAGTAAAGAGCAGACCACTGCTTCCTAGCCTTTTTATGGTTTATCTGAAAATGAAAATAAACAATTCTCTACAATAAATACTGACTTGTCAATGTGTCAACAGTTTACTACATGACTTTTCCAACGATTTAAGATTCGTTTGTCTCATTTTTACATACGGTGATGCAGATATTGTTGACATGGCGACAACAGACAGCGTACAAGGTGTGGATGACGTCAGGAGAGGAGCAGCAGGGGGTTCTGTCAGCAGTGTTGTCACCTGGCAAGGAGAAAGATGTGAGGAGTCTGGGAAAGAGTCCAGCAGGCGAGGCAAGGGTGTGAGGGTGTACAGGTGTGAGGAGTGCAACCGGCAGTTCAAGCAGTTGGCTCATTTGAAGAAGCACATGCGGACTCACACAGGTGAGAAACCGTACAGGTGTGAGGAGTGCAGTAAGCAGTTTAGTCAGATGGGCAATCTGAAGTCTCACATGCGGACTCATACAGGGGAGAAACCCTACAAGTGTGAGGAGTGCAGCAGGCGGTTCAGTCACTCGATAGCCTTAAATAACCACAAGCTAACTCACACAGGTGAGAAACCCTACAGGTGTAAGGTGTGCAGCAAGTCTTTCAGACAACTGGGTCATCTGAACAAACACATGCTAACTCACACAGGGGAGAAACCTTACAGATGTGAGGAGTGCAGCAGGCAGTTCGGTGTGCTGGGTGCTCTAAAGAAACACATGCGGACTCACACAGGTGAGAAACCCTACAGGTGTGAGGAGTGCAACAGGCGGTTCAGTCGGTCAGCCCATCTGAAGCTACATATGCAGACTCACACAGGTGAGAAACCCTACAATTGTGAAGAGTGCAGCAAGCAGTTCAGGCAGCTTAGTAATCTGAAGTCTCACATACGGACTCATACAGGGGAAAAACCTTACAAGTGTGAGGAGTGCAGCAAGAAATGCAGTCAGCTGAGTCATCTGAAGGCGCATATGCGGACTCACACAGGGGAGAAACCCTACAAGTGTGAGGAGTGCAGCAAGCAGTTCGGTTTGCTAGGTACATTGAAGACTCACATGCGAACTCACACTGGAGAGAAACCCTACAGGTGTGAGGAGTGCAGCAAGCAGTTCCGTCAGCAGGGTGATCTGAAGAAGCACATGCAGACTCACACAGGGGACAAACCCTACAAGTGTGTGGAGTGCAGCAAGCAGTTCGGTTTGCTAGGTAACCTTAAGACTCACATGCGGACTCACACAGGTGAGAAACCCTACAAGTGTGAAGGGTGTGGTAAGCAGTCCAGTACGCTGAGTAATCTGAAGTCTCACATGAAAACCCACAGGAAACAAGTCCAACAGGAGTAATGCATTTGGTTTATGGTTAAGGATGACAAGTTTTGTTATACGTCTTCTGAATCCGATGTATAACATGAGAACTGTATTGATGTTAGGGGAGCCAGCAGGCTACTTTCTGCACCAGAGTTTTACCTGTGTAGGAAATTAAGCGGAAGTCCATCAAGTGATGACAGGTTCCCAAAGTTGTGTTTTTCCTTTTTGCATTTTTGGACTACTTCTCCTAAGTTACTAGTTTGTTATCTTAACTGTATATTTTTATGCCAGCATGAATGCTATAGTTAAAACAAAACAGTGCATGTAGCCTGATCTGTATCTTTATTCTTTGACAGAAAGAAAGATGAGAGAGATAATATAGAAACGCTTTAGCATGTTGATTCCTTATACTGTAGCTTAATATACTTGTTTGTTAACAAAGTCGTTATGTTAGATGTAATATTACTAATAACGGATATGTTTCTGAGGAGGGCACAAAGAGGCGGCAGCTTATAGCAAGCTTCTTTTGTCTTGCATTCCTTTTTCTCGAACATATGTATATTGTTTGCGTTTACTATAGTTTGTTGTTGTTAGCAAATTTCCTTTAGATGACAGTTCTAGTTATTGTAGGTTAAATGTTAGATAGCTTAATAGATTAGTTTGTGAAGTTTGTTAGGTAGTTCATCGAGGTATTTAAACCTACATTTTACTAAGAAATTAACTAATATGCTAACACTTTTCTGGCATGTATTTCTATGTTGTACAGCACTTCTTTTGTTGCATTTCTATTACATTATTTGGGTCAACTTTGTTGTTGTGTTGTGTTGTTCTATCATCTTTTGTCATAAGCTTACCACATCCTGGATTTTGGTTGCTATGGATCGGATAACAAGATGAATGGAATATGATTTGTGCTTGTATTAAGGTTGATTTGTTAACTGTTACTATTAACCTCTGCGTGATGTTGATGGCATTGTTTGTTGTAGAGATTTACAGTTACTGTAGTGTTAGCTTTATCACACTCTCATGTACCTGTTAAACCTGCCTAGTTCAAGTTTAGTAGATGCCTCTTTTTTTATTAATGTTAGTTGCCTGGATTTGCTTAACATTTTGTTTACAAGTAGTGAAGCTGGTTTGAATTTGTTCACAACTGAGAGGAACTTTATGTAGCAGCCATTGATCGATTAAATAGTATTAGTATTATCATTTTATTTTATTAGAAATAAAACATGGATAACATAACATGGTCTTCTCGCTCACAATCAATATATTGACGTAATTAGACCAAGTTTATCATCTTGCGTACTGAAATTTTAACATGTTGTAGACTAGAAACTTCACATAGACTAGAGGTGTTGTTTGGTTTCATCGGTTATGTTTGTTCAAGTCATTCATTTTCTTCAGTAAAGTTGTTACATTTTATGTTCACTTGTTTTGAAATATTATTTGCGGAAGTTTATTTATTCCAGTATGGTCATAGCCGCCGTCATTGGTAATGTAATGTACCCTGTCACCTTCCTCCTGGCAATTCTGACTTGTTCACATTGTACTGCAGTTTGCAGTCTGTAGCGTAGGTGTCGCTGCTCACAGTTACAGATGCGGTCACAAAGGTTAACTATTCACACCCCTGTACAATGCGGTCCCAAACGTAAATGAGTGCAACATTGCTACAGTGTGAACCAACCATCAGAGTAATAAAACCTATTAAAATAACATAGATAACTAGATTATGGATCCTGACTGAGTGAGTTTGCACATTGGGAGGTTATGAACAAAGGAGTATAACCAAATGATAACAAATGAAATCTTATGATGCTCTGGATGGTAAATCCATAGGTAAGATTTTCAGAGTATGACTATGAACATAGGTGTAAGGTAAAATAAGACTTAACGAAAATATAATATTGAACATAACGTTGATAGAGTGGAGCTGTTGGACATTGATCTTGAGAGAAGGACACCATTTGGGCCATGCGTTTTAAATTGAATTTCTTAACATGCCTATCTTTAATCGATTCCCATGTGCCTTTGCATCCTAGGAGGAAAGATTATTCTTGAATGTAGGATTTATATACCTTACATTGCTGTACGTCTGAAATTTTTTGTTTTTCACTCTGTAACAACCATGACCTTTGACTTGTATGTAATTAGGGCTAGACCATAGACCATTGTTGGGTTAGACCATATGGGAGCTGGTGCTTGCTCGTTAGTCGAGCCCTGATTGGTTGAGGCTTGTGAGAGCAGACCGCTGATTGGCTATGTAGATAGGTTATGTTAGTTAAGCTTGGAAGATGTATTTGTCTGACCAGTCAGTCCAGACCTTGGAGTCAGGTATGTGAACATGTCTCTCTGTAGCTTGTAGTTTGTAGAATGTAATACTTAGAGTTAGACAAACTCTCCCAGTATCTCTGTGTTTTATATACTTGTTGATAGTCACCTTGTATCCTAAACCCGTAACTGTAAACTTGCTGTAACTGAGAAGCACCTTGTATTAGTGATATTCGAGTATAGCACAGGTTGAATAAACACGGCTCAGAACAAGTAATCGATCTGGTTTGGCCCTGAGTTTCTGATAAGCAGATATAGAACTCAGGAACCAAATCCTCCTATTCTTACAGCTCATTTCTGATACATGGAGAAATGCTAGCCTTCTTTATTTAATAGCAGACTTCGAGTGGGACTGGCTTTTATTTTATGGGAGGGGGGCACTGGTTCACGATTTTCAACGTTGGTTTGGTTCTCGCGTGCAGGGAAAGAGAGTTCGCCGAAGAAGGGAGTTTGTCGTGCATGGAAGGTAGTTTTGCCCCGTCTTTACACTTACATGTAATGTTATATACGGGCGAACATAGCAAAATCGCGATTCCCACACACACACCCCATTGAAATAAAAGCCAGTCCCGACCGAAGTCTGCTAGCAGCTAAGGAGGCTAGATGAAAGTAGAAAATAACGTTATCAACTGGGTCGTGTGAGGTGTTAATTAATGGTTAATAACCCGCTCCGAATTGTATATGGTGTCATAACACCTGCTATAACCACTTCAAAAAGCCACCTCGTTCACTTCGTACATTCGGTGGTTTTATTCCGTGGTTATAGCAAAGCATAAGGCGTTATGACACCATATACACCAAGGCACAGGGTGGTCATTAACGTTATCATCATATTTTGCCTACCAAAACTTGCAAACTCCTGTATAACGCATAGATCCCTTGGTAATATACATGTGAATTGCTCTGTCGAATTTCTGAAATTCACATTTTTTTCTTTGGTAAAAACATTTGTAAGAAGTATTACAAATTGCATTTTGAAACCATAAATTTCCACAGAAAATATTCGAAACATTGCAGTCTTAGCACGTCAAACTTTTTTTTTGTTACAGTACTGTATTCTTGATCATTCCTCCCTGCGGGGTCTGATTTTTCCTCCATACCCTGTGCTGTTCTGAATGTTTACTTTCCTGTGTATCACTCCTTCTGATTGGTCAGGTGTTAAAAAGAATCAACACCGGTGTTATAATACTAATATTGACGAACTTAGTGGCTCAGTGATCTTTTATCTTGTTTCTACAGACGTTGCGCTACATCTAGGACGATGGCATCAACAAGCAATATGCAGACTTTGCATGACGTGAGGAGAAAGGGTTCTCATGTGCGATCTGACAGAGGAAAGAATCGAACTCATATTGGCGAGCAACCGCACAAGTGTGGGGAGTGCAGCAGACAGTTCAGTAAGCTGTGTAATCTAAAGACGCACATGCGGACTCACACAGGGGAGAAACCTTACAAGTGTGAGGAATGCAGAAGGCAGTTTAGTCAGCTGGATCATCTGAAGACTCACATCCGGACTCACACTGGCGAGAAACCCTACAAGTGTGAGGAGTGCAGCAGGCAGTTTAGTGAGCTGGGTACTCTGAAGAAACACATGCTGTCTCACACAGGGGAGAAACCGTACAGGTGTGAGGAGTGCAGCAGGCAGTTCACAGAACTGTGTACTCTGAATAAACACATGCAGACTCACACGGGGGAGAAACCCTACAAGTGTGAGGAGTGCAGCAGGCCGTTTAGTGAGCTGGGGGCTCTGAAGAGACACATGCGGACTCACACAGGGGAGACACCCTACAGTTGTGAGGAGTGCAGCAAGCGGTTCAGTGAGCTGGGTCATCTGAAGAAACACATTCGGTCTCACACAGGGGAGAAACCCTATAGTTGTGAGGAGTGCAGCAGCCAGTTCAGTGATTTTAGTAATCTAAGGAGACACATGCGAACTCATTCGGATGAGAAACCCTTCAGGTGTGAGGAATGCAGCAGGCTGTTAGGTGATCTTGGTAATCTGAAGAGACACATGCAGACGCACACAGGTGAAAAACCCTATAAGTGCGAGGAATGCAGCAGACAGTTCAGTCGACTGGGCAGTCTCAAGCGTCACATGCGGACTCACACAGGTAAGAACCCTACAAGTGTGAGGAGTGCCACAAGCAGTTCAGTAGGTTAGGAATTCTAAAGGAATTGCGAACACATGCGGACTCACAGAAAAAAAAACATTCAAGTGTAAAGAGCACAGCTGGCAGTTCAGTGAACAAGGTCAAGAGAATCTTAGCGGACACAAGCAGACTTACAAGGTGTGACTTACGCAAGTGTGGTACATTTATATTATAAGAGAGATGCTGGTCTGGTAGTGAATTTGATGCCAACACCTACATACTTTGTAGATATAGGCGGGTTTTTTTTTCAGATTTTGTCTCTGAGCAGAGAGCGAGTCGAGTACTTTTCCCAAGCCATAAGAAATTAGAGAGGATGGTTGGGTGTTTAGGGTAAAGATACCTTCTTCTTTATATCTCAACACCCTCATACACTTCCTACTGTCCCTAATTGACCCGACTTTAATTTTCGCCTGTTTCTGCCAACCACCTTTTTATCTTCCTCCCCAAAGTCAAACTGTGCGCCTTTTTTGTGATAATATCTTTCCCTTTTATACCCCTGCACTCATTAGCATACGTGTACATTTGCATAACTCCTCTGATTGGTTACCCTCCAAAATTGAGTTAACTGACCACCTGTCTGTGGCGCGCGGGGACAGGTGTGACGCTGTGAATAGTACACAAAGATTATTCTGTCTCTTTGCATGCAGTTCTGGTCACCACTGGCTGAGCTTGTCCAGGTAGACCCACGGGCCAGAGCTGACACATCGTCTTGTTGGGAGACTCGTGCAGTAGTTTCTAACACCACAGCTTATGATGGGCACCAACCTCTTCTGTACTGCTGTTCACGGGACATGGAAATACAATGTCAGCAAGGCCACGGCAGGTAAGTTTTATGGATGACGACATCATTAATTTTAAACATGTAGCCATGACCGTAGTTGTAGAAGGGAAACTAGTTCGATGTACATGTAGTAGTCAACTTGGTGAATGATACCGGTCTTCCAGACTTTGTGCATCGATCTTGTATGGCCTGTTTGATGTGATACCATCCAAGTTAGTTTTGACCATGACGGATGCGGGTTTTCCTGCAATGATAATTTTAACCGTTGGGCGGCGCTTTTTTTGTCTTTGCCATAGGATGCACTCCCTTGGCGAAGCAATCTTGATGCTGTTTCACGGTCCACTCTGCAATGACGAGAAGACATATCCAAACCAGGTAACATCGTTATTGTCTGAAGAGTCAAATTAACCTGATGATATCCCTACTAACTGCTATAATCCAAGTTTATTTTTAGTTGAAAATACGCCCTCTTTAGAGTATAAATATCATGTAAAACTACAATACATATGTTAACAGTTGCAGAAGCTTTATTCTTTGAATCGACGTTTGAACCTCATTAATAAAATAGAACATTATTAACAAAGGGGCACAACCTTAGAAGATGAGCAACACGTATAGACAGCGGAAGTTGTAACATTCTATTACAATCTGGGTTCGTATGATTATCTTAGAGACGTAGAAGTGACGGCCCAGAATTGCATGGAATGGCGCAGGATGGTCCACAAGAGACGTTGCCTTGATGCAGACCACTTGACACAACGATGAAGAGACCTTATCAAGTATCAAGTAAGTCAGTATGATTATCTTTTTTTGCGAGTTACTGTGTGAAGGAAAGACAAAGTTATGTTTTAGATAATTGATGTGACGTGTCATAAAAGCGCGACTTGAGCCCCTAACGTTTTTCTGCATCAAAAACCAGGATCATCCCCAGTCCATTCTACTCCACAGCTGCATAACAGTCGAGCCTAACGATTTTCTCATCGCATCAATGTGCGCAGTTACAATAAACCTGCTTCCATCAAACATAAATCATGTGTTGAGCTATAACTTGTTATGCTACGTGTTATTCAACCATATTTTATCCAATGTGATATCCTAGTCTGTTTTATCAAGCCCCATCCTATGGAATTCCAGTCTTGTGCCTCACGCTAATGTGCCTAGTGCCTCATGCTAATTTTTGCCATCGGAATCACAGCATATAGCCCTCTTCACCGCATGGATGCCACACACTTAGTCTTCTAGCGAAATGGCATCATGACTCGCCACATTGTTCCCGAATTTTCCAATAGCATTGATACATTACATCCTTTACAAACATTATGTGTCATAGAAAGAAAGATTGTTACTTCCATATTGACGCACTAGCTGCAATTAGGTTGGAATTGGATCTCCCATTTTTTAGTTGTAACTGCGTTTAAGTTGTGGACCTGGAAGATGTATGTCAATACACAGCTGTAAACCCTTTCAAATCCTTCTATGACTGCAATTCCTTTTGACAGTTAGGTATCTATAGATTACATCAAATAGCTGGGTGATTTCGGGCGTAAATGACGTTATAAAGCCCTCTTGAGATAGGATGTCCCCATTGACGTACTTGGGTGTTTATCTCTTGCGCTATATAATGGGGAATCTTGGTCTTTATTGCGCTGCATTGTCTAGACCTAAGTCGCATTGGCTTTAAGAGAGATGGCTAAAAGCACCTCATTTGAGCATGCAGATTATGGCCATTGGTCATAAAGTAAGAAACAAGGACTCTCATCACTAATGAGTTGTCGTGGCTGGTTAAGACTATATTTCCCTAAAACAAAACACGAACATATTTCAATATATACTATGTACAATATGATATGTACTATGCACATACAGTAATATATGTATAGATCTGGTATCTACAAGGCTGTCCTGATGAACCCGTATATATACGGGATGCACATATATGATTCCTGTAGGTGGGTCCAGTAAATACAGGTTTGTGGCATTTCTAACCACAGGAAACCGCATTGATCTGGAAGTCTGCAGCAGCAGCACAGAATAGGTCACGCTTTACTGATCAGATTAAACAACCAGCTTAGGAGGGTTAAATTGACAAAAAAAGGCTGAGCAGGACAAAGGATCACAAAGGTCATAAACTTAGAACATTCGAGGACAAGAGAAGTAGTATGGGGATTACGACCCCTATATCCACCTACCAAATATCATCAGGATCAATCAAAGGCGCTTTTCGAGTGATGCTGTTCACATACAGACAGACAGACAGACAGACAGACAGACAGACAGACAGACAGACAGACGTACAAGCCTAAAACATAACCTTGCCATTCTGGCAAAGGTAATAAATATATCTACCTTCGAAAGGCACTTTGAATACGCACAAAGCTCGCTCCAGGCACGTAGGAAAACGCCAGGTCAAGGTTTCGGGTCAAAGTTCAAATCTGACCGGATATCTGTAATCCGCACTGAAGGCCTCGTTTCGGTATTACTCCGCGGGTGGGCACTCAGAAGTATTCCCTCCGAAATATGAATGGAGCCCCAAAATCGTGTGTTTATGTAGACGATAAATTGCCTTTTATCGCTCCCATGTCATACCGAAGGATTTGAGATGAAAGGTTGTGTATTTCTGACAGGATCGGGTGGAAAAGTTTCGGCATTCGGGCGATTCTCGGACGTGTACATTTGTTTGTCTTGAGTAATGTGGTCAGCGGGTCACTGAAGGAAAGCCCCACTTTCTGGATAGTATTTATGTGCAGTTATAGATGTTATAAAAATCGATCCACCGGTCAGATTTTGGGAATTTTGGGTACTGGATAAGTGCTTTTTCAATAGAAATTAAAACATCTCCAGAAGAGCTGTTTCTTTATTGGATTTTCGCCCATTAAAGTTGCATATTTAAGCACTATTGTAAATGAGGCAACAAAAGTCCGGCATGGGACCTTAAGGTTCCAGTTCGAATTGCGAAGTAATCCGTGAATATAAGACGCAAATCATAGTAAAACCCGAAAATACGAATGAAGGCTCACCTGGGGGATAACCGCTAACCGCTAAGCGAACCCTTCGGTAACCGCAAAAAAGCGACCCCTTACGATCGGACTTCCGAAATTTCAAACAAAATGTGCGTTACTTTCAACACTTGAATATCATAGTAAAACCCGTGGGCAAAAGGTAAAAAGTGATTTGAGTACCCAAAATTACTTTGTAACTTTTCTACATACGAATGAAGGCTCACCTGGGGGATAACCGCTAACCGCTAAGCGAACCCTTCGGTAACCGCAAAAAAGCGACCCCTTACGATCGGACTTCCGAAATTTCAAACAAAATGTGCGTTACTTTCAACACTTGAATATCATAGTAAAACCCGTGGGCAAAAGGTAAAAAGTGATTCGAGTACCCAAAATTACTTTGTAACTTTTCTACATACGAATGAAGGCTCACCTGGGGGATAACCGCTAACCGCTAAGCGAACCCTTCGGTAACCGCAAAAAAGCGACCCCTTACGATCGGACTTCCGAAATTTCAAACAAAATGTGCGTTACTTTCAACACTTGAATATCATAGTAAAACCCGTGGGCAAAAGGTAAAAAGTGATTTGAGTACCCAAAATTACTTTGTAACTTTTCTACATACGAATGAAGGCTCACCTGGGGGATAACCGCTAACCGCTAAGCGAACCCTTCGGTAACCGCAAAAAAGCGACCCCTTACGATCGGACTTCCGAAATTTCAAACAAAATGTGCGTTACTTTCAACACTTGAATATCATAGTAAAACCCGTGGGCAAAAGGTAAAAAGTGATTTGAGTACCCAAAATTACTTTGTAACTTTTCTACATACGAATGAAGGCTCACCTGGGGGATAACCGCTAACCGCTAAGCGAACCCTTCGGTAACCGCAAAAAAGCGACCCCTTACGATCGGACTTCCGAAATTTCAAACAAAATGTGCGTTACTTTCAACACTTGAATATCATAGTAAAACCCGTGGGCAAAAGGTAAAAAGTGATTTGAGTACCCAAAATTACTTTGTAACTTTTCTACATACGAATGAAGGCTCACCTGGGGGATAACCGCTAACCGCTAAGCGAACCCTTCGGTAACCACAAAAAAGCGACCCCTTACGATCGGACTTCCGAAATTTCAAACAAAATGTGCGTTACTTTCAACACTTGAATATCATAGTAAAACCCGTGGGCAAAAGGTAAAAAGTGATTTGAGTACCCAAAATTACTTTGTAACTTTTCTACATACGAATGAAGGCTCACCTGGGGGATAACCGCTAACCGCTAAGCGAACCCTTCGGTAACCGCAAAAAAGCGACCCCTTACGATCGGACTTCCGAAATTTCAAACAAAATGTGCGTTACTTTCAACACTTGAATATCATAGTAAAACCCGTGGGCAAAAGGTAAAAAGTGATTTGAGTACCCAAAATTACTTTGTAACTTTTCTACATACGAATGAAGGCTCACCTGGGGGATAACCGCTAACCGCTAAGCGAACCCTTCGGTAACCGCAAAAAAGCGACCCCTTACGATCGGACTTCCGAAATTTCAAACAAAATGTGCGTTACTTTCAACACTTGAATATCATAGTAAAACCCGTGGGCAAAAGGTAAAAAGTGATTTGAGTACCCAAAATTACTTTGTAACTTTTCTACATACGAATGAAGGCTCACCTGGGGGATAACCGCTAACCGCTAAGCGAACCCTTCGGTAACCGCAAAAAAGCGACCCCTTACGATCGGACTTCCGAAATTTCAAACAAAATGTGCGTTACTTTCAACACTTGAATATCATAGTAAAACCCGTGGGCAAAAGGTAAAAAGTGATTCGAGTACCCAAAATTACTTTGTAACTTTTCTACATACGAATGAAGGCTCACCTGGGGGATAACCGCTAACCGCTAAGCGAACCCTTCGGTAACCGCAAAAAAGCGACCCCTTACGATCGGACTTCCGAAATTTCAAACAAAATGTGCGTTACTTTCAACACTTGAATATCATAGTAAAACCCGTGGGCAAAAGGTAAAAAGTGATTTGAGTACCCAAAATTACTTTGTAACTTTTCTACATACGAATGAAGGCTCACCTGGGGGATAACCGCTAACCGCTAAGCGAACCCTTCGGTAACCGCAAAAAAGCGACCCCTTACGATCGGACTTCCGAAATTTCAAACAAAATGTGCGTTACTTTCAACACTTGAATATCATAGTAAAACCCGTGGGCAAAAGGTAAAAAGTGATTTGAGTACCCAAAATTACTTTGTAACTTTTCTACATACGAATGAAGGCTCACCTGGGGGATAACCGCTAACCGCTAAGCGAACCCTTCGGTAACCGCAAAAAAGCGACCCCTTACGATCGGACTTCCGAAATTTCAAACAAAATGTGCGTTACTTTCAACACTTGAATATCATAGTAAAACCCGTGGGCAAAAGGTAAAAAGTGATTTGAGTACCCAAAATTACTTTGTAACTTTTCTACATACGAATGAAGGCTCACCTGGGGGATAACCGCTAACCGCTAAGCGAACCCTTCGGTAACCGCAAAAAAGCGACCCTTACGATCGGACTTCCGAAATTTCAAACAAAATGTGCGTTACTTTCAACACTTGAATATCATAGTAAAACCCGTGGGCAAAAGGTAAAAAGTGATTTGAGTACCCAAAATTACTTTGTAACTTTTCTACATACGAATGAAGGCTCACCTGGGGGATAACCGCTAACCGCTAAGCGAACCCTTCGGTAACCGCAAAAAAGCGACCCCTTACGATCGGACTTCCGAAATTTCAAACAAAATGTGCGTTACTTTCAACACTTGAATATCATAGTAAAACCCGTGGGCAAAAGGTAAAAAGTGATTTGAGTACCCAAAATTACTTTGTAACTTTTCTACATACGAATGAAGGCTCACCTGGGGGATAACCGCTAACCGCTAAGCGAACCCTTCGGTAACCGCAAAAAAGCGACCCCTTACGATCGGACTTCCGAAATTTCAAACAAAATGTGCGTTACTTTCAACACTTGAATATCATAGTAAAACCCGTGGGCAAAAGGTAAAAAGTGATTTGAGTACCCAAAATTACTTTGTAACTTTTCTACATACGAATGAAGGCTCACCTGGGGGATAACCGCTAACCGCTAAGCGAACCCTTCGGTAACCGCAAAAAAGCGACCCCTTACGATCGGACTTCCGAAATTTCAAACAAAATGTGCGTTACTTTCAACACTTGAATATCATAGTAAAACCCGTGGGCAAAAGGTAAAAAGTGATTTGAGTACCCAAAATTACTTTGTAACTTTTCTACATACGAATGAAGGCTCACCTGGGGGATAACCGCTAACCGCTAAGCGAACCCTTCGGTAACCGCAAAAAAGCGACCCCTTACGATCGGACTTCCGAAATTTCAAACAAAATGTGCGTTACTTTCAACACTTGAATATCATAGTAAAACCCGTGGGCAAAAGGTAAAAAGTGATTTGAGTACCCAAAATTACTTTGTAACTTTTCTACATACGAATGAAGGCTCACCTGGGGGATAACCGCTAACCGCTAAGCGAACCCTTCGGTAACCGCAAAAAAGCGACCCCTTACGATCGGACTTCCGAAATTTCAAACAAAATGTGCGTTACTTTCAACACTTGAATATCATAGTAAAACCCGTGGGCAAAAGGTAAAAAGTGATTTGAGTACCCAAAATTACTTTGTAACTTTTCTACATACGAATGAAGGCTCACCTGGGGGATAACCGCTAACCGCTAAGCGAACCCTTCGGTAACCGCAAAAAAGCGACCCCTTACGATCGGACTTCCGAAATTTCAAACAAAATGTGCGTTACTTTCAACACTTGAATATCATAGTAAAACCCGTGGGCAAAAGGTAAAAAGTGATTTGAGTACCCAAAATTACTTTGTAACTTTTCTACATACGAATGAAGGCTCACCTGGGGGATAACCGCTAACCGCTAAGCGAACCCTTCGGTAACCGCAAAAAAGCGACCCCTTACGATCGGACTTCCGAAATTTCAAACAAAATGTGCGTTACTTTCAACACTTGAATATCATAGTAAAACCCGTGGGCAAAAGGTAAAAAGTGATTTGAGTACCCAAAATTACTTTGTAACTTTTCTACATACGAATGAAGGCTCACCTGGGGGATAACCGCTAACCGCTAAGCGAACCCTTCGGTAACCGCAAAAAAGCGACCCCTTACGATCGGACTTCCGAAATTTCAAACAAAATGTGCGTTACTTTCAACACTTGAATATCATAGTAAAACCCGTGGGCAAAAGGTAAAAAGTGATTTGAGTACCCAAAATTACTTTGTAACTTTTCTACATACGAATGAAGGCTCACCTGGGGGATAACCGCTAACCGCTAAGCGAACCCTTCGGTAACCGCAAAAAAGCGACCCCTTACGATCGGACTTCCGAAATTTCAAACAAAATGTGCGTTACTTTCAACACTTGAATATCATAGTAAAACCCGTGGGCAAAAGGTAAAAAGTGATTTGAGTACCCAAAATTACTTTGTAACTTTTCTACATACGAATGAAGGCTCACCTGGGGGATAACCGCTAACCGCTAAGCGAACCCTTCGGTAACCGCAAAAAAGCGACCCCTTACGATCGGACTTCCGAAATTTCAAACAAAATGTGCGTTACTTTCAACACTTGAATATCATAGTAAAACCCGTGGGCAAAAGGTAAAAAGTGATTTGAGTACCCAAAATTACTTTGTAACTTTTCTACATACGAATGAAGGCTCACCTGGGGGATAACCGCTAACCGCTAAGCGAACCCTTCGGTAACCGCAAAAAAGCGACCCCTTACGATCGGACTTCCGAAATTTCAAACAAAATGTGCGTTACTTTCAACACTTGAATATCATAGTAAAACCCGTGGGCAAAAGGTAAAAAGTGATTTGAGTACCCAAAATTACTTTGTAACTTTTCTACATACGAATGAAGGCTCACCTGGGGGATAACCGCTAACCGCTAAGCGAACCCTTCGGTAACCGCAAAAAAGCGACCCCTTACGATCGGACTTCCGAAATTTCAAACAAAATGTGCGTTACTTTCAACACTTGAATATCATAGTAAAACCCGTGGGCAAAAGGTAAAAAGTGATTTGAGTACCCAAAATTACTTTGTAACTTTTCTACATACGAATGAAGGCTCACCTGGGGGATAACCGCTAACCGCTAAGCGAACCCTTCGGTAACCGCAAAAAAGCGACCCCTTACGATCGGACTTCCGAAATTTCAAACAAAATGTGCGTTACTTTCAACACTTGAATATCATAGTAAAACCCGTGGGCAAAAGGTAAAAAGTGATTTGAGTACCCAAAATTACTTTGTAACTTTTCTACATACGAATGAAGGCTCACCTGGGGGATAACCGCTAACCGCTAAGCGAACCCTTCGGTAACCGCAAAAAAGCGACCCTTACGATCGGACTTCCGAAATTTCAAACAAAATGTGCGTTACTTTCAACACTTGAATATCATAGTAAAACCCGTGGGCAAAAGGTAAAAAGTGATTTGAGTACCCAAAATTACTTTGTAACTTTTCTACATACGAATGAAGGCTCACCTGGGGGATAACCGCTAACCGCTAAGCGAACCCTTCGGTAACCGCAAAAAAGCGACCCCTTACGATCGGACTTCCGAAATTTCAAACAAAATGTGCGTTACTTTCAACACTTGAATATCATAGTAAAACCCGTGGGCAAAAGGTAAAAAGTGATTTGAGTACCCAAAATTACTTTGTAACTTTTCTACATACGAATGAAGGCTCACCTGGGGGATAACCGCTAACCGCTAAGCGAACCCTTCGGTAACCGCAAAAAAGCGACCCCTTACGATCGGACTTCCGAAATTTCAAACAAAATGTGCGTTACTTTCAACACTTGAATATCATAGTAAAACCCGTGGGCAAAAGGTAAAAAGTGATTTGAGTACCCAAAATTACTTTGTAACTTTTCTACATACGAATGAAGGCTCACCTGGGGGATAACCGCTAACCGCTAAGCGAACCCTTCGGTAACCGCAAAAAAGCGACCCCTTACGATCGGACTTCCGAAATTTCAAACAAAATGTGCGTTACTTTCAACACTTGAATATCATAGTAAAACCCGTGGGCAAAAGGTAAAAAGTGATTTGAGTACCCAAAATTACTTTGTAACTTTTCTACATACGAATGAAGGCTCACCTGGGGGATAACCGCTAACCGCTAAGCGAACCCTTCGGTAACCGCAAAAAAGCGACCCCTTACGATCGGACTTCCGAAATTTCAAACAAAATGTGCGTTACTTTCAACACTTGAATATCATAGTAAAACCCGTGGGCAAAAGGTAAAAAGTGATTTGAGTACCCAAAATTACTTTGTAACTTTTCTACATACGAATGAAGGCTCACCTGGGGGATAACCGCTAACCGCTAAGCGAACCCTTCGGTAACCGCAAAAAAGCGACCCCTTACGATCGGACTTCCGAAATTTCAAACAAAATGTGCGTTACTTTCAACACTTGAATATCATAGTAAAACCCGTGGGCAAAAGGTAAAAAGTGATTTGAGTACCCAAAATTACTTTGTAACTTTTCTACATACGAATGAAGGCTCACCTGGGGGATAACCGCTAACCGCTAAGCGAACCCTTCGGTAACCGCAAAAAAGCGACCCCTTACGATCGGACTTCCGAAATTTCAAACAAAATGTGCGTTACTTTCAACACTTGAATATCATAGTAAAACCCGTGGGCAAAAGGTAAAAAGTGATTTGAGTACCCAAAATTACTTTGTAACTTTTCTACATACGAATGAAGGCTCACCTGGGGGATAACCGCTAACCGCTAAGCGAACCCTTCGGTAACCGCAAAAAGCGACCCCTTACGATCGGACTTCCGAAATTTCAAACAAAATGTGCGTTACTTTCAACACTTGAATATCATAGTAAAACCCGTGGGCAAAAGGTAAAAAGTGATTTGAGTACCCAAAATTACTTTGTAACTTTTCTACATACGAATGAAGGCTCACCTGGGGGATAACCGCTAACCGCTAAGCGAACCCTTCGGTAACCGCAAAAAAGCGACCCCTTACGATCGGACTTCCGAAATTTCAAACAAAATGTGCGTTACTTTCAACACTTGAATATCATAGTAAAACCCGTGGGCAAAAGGTAAAAAGTGATTTGAGTACCCAAAATTACTTTGTAACTTTTCTACATACGAATGAAGGCTCACCTGGGGGATAACCGCTAACCGCTAAGCGAACCCTTCGGTAACCGCAAAAAAGCGACCCCTTACGATCGGACTTCCGAAATTTCAAACAAAATGTGCGTTACTTTCAACACTTGAATATCATAGTAAAACCCGTGGGCAAAAGGTAAAAAGTGATTTGAGTACCCAAAATTACTTTGTAACTTTTCTACATACGAATGAAGGCTCACCTGGGGGATAACCGCTAACCGCTAAGCGAACCCTTCGGTAACCGCAAAAAGCGACCCCTTACGATCGGACTTCCGAAATTTCAAACAAAATGTGCGTTACTTTCAACACTTGAATATCATAGTAAAACCCGTGGGCAAAAGGTAAAAAGTGATTTGAGTACCCAAAATTACTTTGTAACTTTTCTACATACGAATGAAGGCTCACCTGGGGGATAACCGCTAACCGCTAAGCGAACCCTTCGGTAACCGCAAAAAAGCGACCCTTACGATCGGACTTCCGAAATTTCAAACAAAATGTGCGTTACTTTCAACACTTGAATATCATAGTAAAACCCGTGGGCAAAAGGTAAAAAGTGATTTGAGTACCCAAAATTACTTTGTAACTTTTCTACATACGAATGAAGGCTCACCTGGGGGATAACCGCTAACCGCTAAGCGAACCCTTCGGTAACCGCAAAAAAGCGACCCCTTACGATCGGACTTCCGAAATTTCAAACAAAATGTGCGTTACTTTCAACACTTGAATATCATAGTAAAACCCGTGGGCAAAAGGTAAAAAGTGATTTGAGTACCCAAAATTACTTTGTAACTTTTCTACATACGAATGAAGGCTCACCTGGGGGATAACCGCTAACCGCTAAGCGAACCCTTCGGTAACCGCAAAAAAGCGACCCCTTACGATCGGACTTCCGAAATTTCAAACAAAATGTGCGTTACTTTCAACACTTGAATATCATAGTAAAACCCGTGGGCAAAAGGTAAAAAGTGATTTGAGTACCCAAAATTACTTTGTAACTTTTCTACATACGAATGAAGGCTCACCTGGGGGATAACCGCTAACCGCTAAGCGAACCCTTCGGTAACCGCAAAAAAGCGACCCCTTACGATCGGACTTCCGAAATTTCAAACAAAATGTGCGTTACTTTCAACACTTGAATATCATAGTAAAACCCGTGGGCAAAAGGTAAAAAGTGATTTGAGTACCCAAATTACTTTGTAACTTTTCTACATACGAATGAAGGCTCACCTGGGGGATAACCGCTAACCGCTAAGCGAACCCTTCGGTAACCGCAAAAAAGCGACCCCTTACGATCGGACTTCCGAAATTTCAAACAAATGTGCGTTACTTTCAACACTTGAATATCATAGTAAAACCCGTGGGCAAAAGGTAAAAAGTGATTTGAGTACCCAAAATTACTTTGTAACTTTTCTACATACGAATGAAGGCTCACCTGGGGGATAACCGCTAACCGCTAAGCGAACCCTTCGGTAACCGCAAAAAAGCGACCCCTTACGATCGGACTTCCGAAATTTCAAACAAAATGTGCGTTACTTTCAACACTTGAATATCATAGTAAAACCGTGGGCAAAAGGTAAAAAGTGATTTGAGTACCCAAAATTACTTTGTAACTTTTCTACATACGAATGAAGGCTCACCTGGGGGATAACCGCTAACCGCTAAGCGAACCCTTCGGTAACCGCAAAAAAGCGACCCCTTACGATCGGACTTCCGAAATTTCAAACAAAATGTGCGTTACTTTCAACACTTGAATATCATAGTAAAACCCGTGGGCAAAAGGTAAAAAGTGATTTGAGTACCCAAAATTACTTTGTAACTTTTCTACATACGAATGAAGGCTCACCTGGGGGATAACCGCTAACCGCTAAGCGAACCCTTCGGTAACCGCAAAAAAGCGACCCTTACGATCGGACTTCCGAAATTTCAAACAAAATGTGCGTTACTTTCAACACTTGAATATCATAGTAAAACCCGTGGGCAAAAGGTAAAAAGTGATTTGAGTACCCAAAATTACTTTGTAACTTTTCTACATACGAATGAAGGCTCACCTGGGGGATAACCGCTAACCGCTAAGCGAACCCTTCGGTAACCGCAAAAAAGCGACCCCTTACGATCGGACTTCCGAAATTTCAAACAAAATGTGCGTTACTTTCAACACTTGAATATCATAGTAAAACCCGTGGGCAAAAGGTAAAAAGTGATTTGAGTACCCAAAATTACTTTGTAACTTTTCTACATACGAATGAAGGCTCACCTGGGGGATAACCGCTAACCGCTAAGCGAACCTTCGGTAACCGCAAAAAAGCGACCCCTTACGATCGGACTTCCGAAATTTCAAACAAAATGTGCGTTACTTTCAACACTTGAATATCATAGTAAAACCCGTGGGCAAAAGGTAAAAAGTGATTTGAGTACCCAAAATTACTTTGTAACTTTTCTACATACGAATGAAGGCTCACCTGGGGGATAACCGCTAACCGCTAAGCGAACCCTTCGGTAACCGCAAAAAAGCGACCCCTTACGATCGGACTTCCGAAATTTCAAACAAAATGTGCGTTACTTTCAACACTTGAATATCATAGTAAAACCCGTGGGCAAAAGGTAAAAAGTGATTTGAGTACCCAAAATTACTTTGTAACTTTTCTACATACGAATGAAGGCTCACCTGGGGGATAACCGCTAACCGCTAAGCGAACCCTTCGGTAACCGCAAAAAAGCGACCCCTTACGATCGGACTTCCGAAATTTCAAACAAAATGTGCGTTACTTTCAACACTTGAATATCATAGTAAAACCCGTGGGCAAAAGGTAAAAAGTGATTTGAGTACCCAAAATTACTTTGTAACTTTTCTACATACGAATGAAGGCTCACCTGGGGGATAACCGCTAACCGCTAAGCGAACCCTTCGGTAACCGCAAAAAAGCGACCCCTTACGATCGGACTTCCGAAATTTCAAACAAAATGTGCGTTACTTTCAACACTTGAATATCATAGTAAAACCCGGGCAAAAGGTAAAAAGTGATTTGAGTACCCAAAATTACTTTGTAACTTTTCTACATACGAATGAAGGCTCACCTGGGGGATAACCGCTAACCGCTAAGCGAACCCTTCGGTAACCGCAAAAAAGCGACCCCTTACGATCGGACTTCCGAAATTTCAAACAAAATGTGCGTTACTTTCAACACTTGAATATCATAGTAAAACCGTGGGCAAAAGGTAAAAAGTGATTTGAGTACCCAAAATTACTTTGTAACTTTTCTACATACGAATGAAGGCTCACCTGGGGGATAACCGCTAACCGCTAAGCGAACCCTTCGGTAACCGCAAAAAAGCGACCCCTTACGATCGGACTTCCGAAATTTCAAACAAAATGTGCGTTACTTTCAACACTTGAATATCATAGTAAAACCCGTGGGCAAAAGGTAAAAAGTGATTTGAGTACCCAAAATTACTTTGTAACTTTTCTACATACGAATGAAGGCTCACCTGGGGGATAACCGCTAACCGCTAAGCGAACCCTTCGGTAACCGCAAAAAAGCGACCCCTTACGATCGGACTTCCGAAATTTCAAACAAAATGTGCGTTACTTTCAACACTTGAATATCATAGTAAAACCCGTGGGCAAAAGGTAAAAAGTGATTTGAGTACCCAAAATTACTTTGTAACTTTTCTACATACGAATGAAGGCTCACCTGGGGGATAACCGCTAACCGCTAAGCGAACCCTTCGGTAACCGCAAAAAAGCGACCCCTTACGATCGGACTTCCGAAATTTCAAAAAATGTGCGTTACTTTCAACACTTGAATATCATAGTAAAACCCGTGGGCAAAAGGTAAAAAGTGATTTGAGTACCCAAAATTACTTTGTAACTTTTCTACATACGAATGAAGGCTCACCTGGGGGATAACCGCTAACCGCTAAGCGAACCCTTCGGTAACCGCAAAAAAGCGACCCCTTACGATCGGACTTCCGAAATTTCAAACAAAATGTGCGTTACTTTCAACACTTGAATATCATAGTAAAACCCGTGGGCAAAAGGTAAAAAGTGATTTGAGTACCCAAAATTACTTTGTAACTTTTCTACATACGAATGAAGGCTCACCTGGGGGATAACCGCTAACCGCTAAGCGAACCCTTCGGTAACCGCAAAAAAGCGACCCCTTACGATCGGACTTCCGAAATTTCAAACAAAATGTGCGTTACTTTCAACACTTGAATATCATAGTAAAACCCGTGGGCAAAAGGTAAAAAGTGATTTGAGTACCCAAAATTACTTTGTAACTTTTCTACATACGAATGAAGGCTCACCTGGGGGATAACCGCTAACCGCTAAGCGAACCTTCGGTAACCGCAAAAAAGCGACCCCTTACGATCGGACTTCCGAAATTTCAAACAAAATGTGCGTTACTTTCAACACTTGAATATCATAGTAAAACCCGTGGGCAAAAGGTAAAAAGTGATTTGAGTACCCAAAATTACTTTGTAACTTTTCTACATACGAATGAAGGCTCACCTGGGGGATAACCGCTAACCGCTAAGCGAACCCTTCGGTAACCGCAAAAAAGCGACCCCTTACGATCGGACTTCCGAAATTTCAAACAAAATGTGCGTTACTTTCAACACTTGAATATCATAGTAAAACCCGTGGGCAAAAGGTAAAAAGTGATTTGAGTACCCAAAATTACTTTGTAACTTTTCTACATACGAATGAAGGCTCACCTGGGGGATAACCGCTAACCGCTAAGCGAACCCTTCGGTAACCGCAAAAAAGCGACCCTTACGATCGGACTTCCGAAATTTCAAACAAAATGTGCGTTACTTTCAACACTTGAATATCATAGTAAAACCCGTGGGCAAAAGGTAAAAAGTGATTTGAGTACCCAAAATTACTTTGTAACTTTTCTACATACGAATGAAGGCTCACCTGGGGGATAACCGCTAACCGCTAAGCGAACCCTTCGGTAACCGCAAAAAAGCGACCCTTACGATCGGACTTCCGAAATTTCAAACAAAATGTGCGTTACTTTCAACACTTGAATATCATAGTAAAACCGTGGGCAAAAGGTAAAAAGTGATTTGAGTACCCAAAATTACTTTGTAACTTTTCTACATACGAATGAAGGCTCACCTGGGGGATAACCGCTAACCGCTAAGCGAACCCTTCGGTAACCGCAAAAAAGCGACCCCTTACGATCGGACTTCCGAAATTTCAAACAAAATGTGCGTTACTTTCAACACTTGAATATCATAGTAAAACCCGTGGGCAAAAGGTAAAAAGTGATTTGAGTACCCAAAATTACTTTGTAACTTTTCTACATACGAATGAAGGCTCACCTGGGGGATAACCGCTAACCGCTAAGCGAACCCTTCGGTAACCGCAAAAAGCGACCCCTTACGATCGGACTTCCGAAATTTCAAACAAAATGTGCGTTACTTTCAACACTTGAATATCATAGTAAAACCGTGGGCAAAAGGTAAAAAGTGATTTGAGTACCCAAAATTACTTTGTAACTTTTCTACATACGAATGAAGGCTCACCTGGGGGATAACCGCTAACCGCTAAGCGAACCCTTCGGTAACCGCAAAAAAGCGACCCTTACGATCGGACTTCCGAAATTTCAAACAAAATGTGCGTTACTTTCAACACTTGAATATCATAGTAAAACCCGTGGGCAAAAGGTAAAAAGTGATTTGAGTACCCAAAATTACTTTGTAACTTTTCTACATACGAATGAAGGCTCACCTGGGGGATAACCGCTAACCGCTAAGCGAACCCTTCGGTAACCGCAAAAAAGCGACCCCTTACGATCGGACTTCCGAAATTTCAAACAAAATGTGCGTTACTTTCAACACTTGAATATCATAGTAAAACCCGTGGGCAAAAGGTAAAAAGTGATTTGAGTACCCAAAATTACTTTGTAACTTTTCTACATACGAATGAAGGCTCACCTGGGGGATAACCGCTAACCGCTAAGCGAACCTTCGGTAACCGCAAAAAAGCGACCCCTTACGATCGGACTTCCGAAATTTCAAACAAAATGTGCGTTACTTTCAACACTTGAATATCATAGTAAAACCCGTGGGCAAAAGGTAAAAAGTGATTTGAGTACCCAAAATTACTTTGTAACTTTTCTACATACGAATGAAGGCTCACCTGGGGGATAACCGCTAACCGCTAAGCGAACCCTTCGGTAACCGCAAAAAAGCGACCCTTACGATCGGACTTCCGAAATTTCAAACAAAATGTGCGTTACTTTCAACACTTGAATATCATAGTAAAACCCGTGGGCAAAAGGTAAAAAGTGATTTGAGTACCCAAAATTACTTTGTAACTTTTCTACATACGAATGAAGGCTCACCTGGGGGATAACCGCTAACCGCTAAGCGAACCCTTCGGTAACCGCAAAAAAGCGACCCCTTACGATCGGACTTCCGAAATTTCAAACAAAATGTGCGTTACTTTCAACACTTGAATATCATAGTAAAACCCGTGGGCAAAAGGTAAAAAGTGATTTGAGTACCCAAAATTACTTTGTAACTTTTCTACATACGAATGAAGGCTCACCTGGGGGATAACCGCTAACCGCTAAGCGAACCCTTCGGTAACCGCAAAAAAGCGACCCCTTACGATCGGACTTCCGAAATTTCAAACAAAATGTGCGTACTTTCAACACTTGAATATCATAGTAAAACCCGTGGGCAAAAGGTAAAAAGTGATTTGAGTACCCAAAATTACTTTGTAACTTTTCTACATACGAATGAAGGCTCACCTGGGGGATAACCGCTAACCGCTAAGCGAACCCTTCGGTAACCGCAAAAAAGCGACCCCTTACGATCGGACTTCCGAAATTTCAAACAAATGTGCGTTACTTTCAACACTTGAATATCATAGTAAAACCCGTGGGCAAAAGGTAAAAAGTGATTTGAGTACCCAAAATTACTTTGTAACTTTTCTACATACGAATGAAGGCTCACCTGGGGGATAACCGCTAACCGCTAAGCGAACCTTCGGTAACCGCAAAAAAGCGACCCCTTACGATCGGACTTCCGAAATTTCAAACAAAATGTGCGTTACTTTCAACACTTGAATATCATAGTAAAACCCGTGGGCAAAAGGTAAAAAGTGATTTGAGTACCCAAAATTACTTTGTAACTTTTCTACATACGAATGAAGGCTCACCTGGGGGATAACCGCTAACCGCTAAGCGAACCCTTCGGTAACCGCAAAAAAGCGACCCCTTACGATCGGACTTCCGAAATTTCAAACAAAATGTGCGTTACTTTCAACACTTGAATATCATAGTAAAACCCGTGGGCAAAAGGTAAAAAGTGATTTGAGTACCCAAAATTACTTTGTAACTTTTCTACATACGAATGAAGGCTCACCTGGGGGATAACCGCTAACCGCTAAGCGAACCCTTCGGTAACCGCAAAAAGCGACCCCTTACGATCGGACTTCCGAAATTTCAAACAAAATGTGCGTTACTTTCAACACTTGAATATCATAGTAAAACCCGTGGGCAAAAGGTAAAAAGTGATTTGAGTACCCAAAATTACTTTGTAACTTTTCTACATACGAATGAAGGCTCACCTGGGGGATAACCGCTAACCGCTAAGCGAACCCTTCGGTAACCGCAAAAAAGCGACCCCTTACGATCGGACTTCCGAAATTTCAAACAAAATGTGCGTTACTTTCAACACTTGAATATCATAGTAAAACCCGTGGGCAAAAGGTAAAAAGTGATTTGAGTACCCAAAATTACTTTGTAACTTTTCTACATACGAATGAAGGCTCACCTGGGGGATAACCGCTAACCGCTAAGCGAACCTTCGGTAACCGCAAAAAAGCGACCCCTTACGATCGGACTTCCGAAATTTCAAACAAAATGTGCGTTACTTTCAACACTTGAATATCATAGTAAAACCCGTGGGCAAAAGGTAAAAAGTGATTTGAGTACCCAAAATTACTTTGTAACTTTTCTACATACGAATGAAGGCTCACCTGGGGGATAACCGCTAACCGCTAAGCGAACCCTTCGGTAACCGCAAAAAAGCGACCCCTTACGATCGGACTTCCGAAATTTCAAACAAAATGTGCGTTACTTTCAACACTTGAATATCATAGTAAAACCGTGGGCAAAAGGTAAAAAGTGATTTGAGTACCCAAAATTACTTTGTAACTTTTCTACATACGAATGAAGGCTCACCTGGGGGATAACCGCTAACCGCTAAGCGAACCCTTCGGTAACCGCAAAAAAGCGACCCCTTACGATCGGACTTCCGAAATTTCAAACAAAATGTGCGTTACTTTCAACACTTGAATATCATAGTAAAACCCGTGGGCAAAAGGTAAAAAGTGATTTGAGTACCCAAAATTACTTTGTAACTTTTCTACATACGAATGAAGGCTCACCTGGGGGATAACCGCTAACCGCTAAGCGAACCCTTCGGTAACCGCAAAAAAGCGACCCCTTACGATCGGACTTCCGAAATTTCAAACAAAATGTGCGTTACTTTCAACACTTGAATATCATAGTAAAACCCGTGGGCAAAAGGTAAAAAGTGATTTGAGTACCCAAAATTACTTTGTAACTTTTCTACATACGAATGAAGGCTCACCTGGGGGATAACCGCTAACCGCTAAGCGAACCCTTCGGTAACCGCAAAAAAGCGACCCCTTACGATCGGACTTCCGAAATTTCAAACAAAATGTGCGTTACTTTCAACACTTGAATATCATAGTAAAACCCGTGGGCAAAAGGTAAAAAGTGATTTGAGTACCCAAATTACTTTGTAACTTTTCTACATACGAATGAAGGCTCACCTGGGGGATAACCGCTAACCGCTAAGCGAACCCTTCGGTAACCGCAAAAAAGCGACCCTTACGATCGGACTTCCGAAATTTCAAACAAAATGTGCGTTACTTTCAACACTTGAATATCATAGTAAAACCGTGGGCAAAAGGTAAAAAGTGATTTGAGTACCCAAAATTACTTTGTAACTTTTCTACATACGAATGAAGGCTCACCTGGGGGATAACCGCTAACCGCTAAGCGAACCCTTCGGTAACCGCAAAAAAGCGACCCCTTACGATCGGACTTCCGAAATTTCAAACAAAATGTGCGTTACTTTCAACACTTGAATATCATAGTAAAACCGTGGGCAAAAGGTAAAAAGTGATTTGAGTACCCAAAATTACTTTGTAACTTTTCTACATACGAATGAAGGCTCACCTGGGGGATAACGCTAACCGCTAAGCGAACCCTTCGGTAACCGCAAAAAAGCGACCCCTTACGATCGGACTTCCGAAATTTCAAACAAAATGTGCGTTACTTTCAACACTTGAATATCATAGTAAAACCCGTGGGCAAAAGGTAAAAAGTGATTTGAGTACCCCAAATTACTTTGTAACTTTTCTACATACGAATGAAGGCTCACCGGGGATAACCGCTAACCGCTAACCGCTAAGCGAACCCTTCGGTAACCGCAAAAAAGCGACCCCTTACGATCGGACTTCCGAAATTTCAAACAAAATGTGCGTTACTTTCAACACTTGAATATCATAGTAAAACCCGTGGGCAAAAGGTAAAAAGTGATTTGAGTACCCAAAATTACTTTGTAACTTTTCTACATACGAATGAAGGCTCACCTGGGGGATAACCGCTAACCGCTAAGCGAACCCTTCGGTAACCGCAAAAAAGCGACCCCTTACGATCGGACTTCCGAAATTTCAAACAAAATGTGCGTTACTTTCAACACTTGAATATCATAGTAAAACCGTGGGCAAAAGGTAAAAAGTGATTTGAGTACCCAAAATTACTTTGTAACTTTTCTACATACGAATGAAGGCTCACCTGGGGGATAACCGCTAACCGCTAAGCGAACCCTTCGGTAACCGCAAAAAAGCGACCCTTACGATCGGACTTCCGAAATTTCAAACAAAATGTGCGTTACTTTCAACACTTGAATATCATAGTAAAACCGTGGGCAAAAGGTAAAAAGTGATTTGAGTACCCAAAAACTTACTTTGTAACTTTTCTACATACGAATGAAGGCTCACCTGGGGGATAACCGCTAACCGCTAAGCGAACCCTTCGGTAACCGCAAAAAAGCGACCCCTTACGATCGGACTTCCGAAATTTCAAACAAATGTGCGTTACTTTCAACACTTGAATATCATAGTAAAACCCGTGGGCAAAAGGTAAAAAGTGATTTGAGTACCCAAAATTACTTTGTAACTTTTCTACATACGAATGAAGGCTCACCTGGGGGATAACCGCTAACCGCTAAGCGAACCCTTCGGTAACCGCAAAAAAGCGACCCTTACGATCGGACTTCCGAAATTTCAAACAAAATGTGCGTTACTTTCAACACTTGAATATCATAGTAAAACCCGTGGGCAAAAGGTAAAAAGTGATTTGAGTACCCAAAATTACTTTGTAACTTTTCTACATACGAATGAAGGCTCACCTGGGGGATAACCGCTAACCGCTAAGCGAACCTTCGGTAACCGCAAAAAAGCGACCCCTTACGATCGGACTTCCGAAATTTCAAACAAAATGTGCGTTACTTTCAACACTTGAATATCATAGTAAAACCCGTGGGCAAAAGGTAAAAAGTGATTTGAGTACCCAAAATTACTTTGTAACTTTTACATACGAATGAAGGCTCACCTGGGGGATAACCGCTAACCGCTAAGCGAACCCTTCGGTAACCGCAAAAAAGCGACCCCTTACGATCGGACTTCCGAAATTTCAAACAAAATGTGCGTTACTTTCAACACTTGAATATCATAGTAAAACCCGTGGGCAAAAGGTAAAAAGTGATTTGAGTACCCAAAATTACTTTGTAACTTTTCTACATACGAATGAAGGCTCACCTGGGGGATAACCGCTAACCGCTAAGCGAACCCTTCGGTAACCGCAAAAAAGCGACCCTTACGATCGGACTTCCGAAATTTCAAACAAAATGTGCGTTACTTTCAACACTTGAATATCATAGTAAAACCCGTGGGCAAAAGGTAAAAAGTGATTTGAGTACCCAAAATTACTTTGTAACTTTTCTACATACGAATGAAGGCTCACCTGGGGGATAACCGCTAACCGCTAAGCGAACCCTTCGGTAACCGCAAAAAAAGCGACCCCTTACGATCGGACTTCCGAAATTTCAAACAAAATGTGCGTTACTTTCAACACTTGAATATCATAGTAAAACCCGTGGGCAAAAGGTAAAAAGTGATTTGAGTACCCAAAATTACTTTGTAACTTTTCTACATACGAATGAAGGCTCACCTGGGGGATAACCGCTAACCGCTAAGCGAACCCTTCGGTAACCGCAAAAAAGCGACCCTTACGATCGGACTTCCGAAATTTCAAACAAAATGTGCGTTACTTTCAACACTTGAATATCATAGTAAAACCCGTGGGCAAAAGGTAAAAAGTGATTTGAGTACCCAAAATTACTTTGTAACTTTTCTACATACGAATGAAGGCTCACCTGGGGGATAACCGCTAACCGCTAAGCGAACCCTTCGGTAACCGCAAAAAAGCGACCCCTTACGATCGGACTTCCGAAATTTCAAACAAAATGTGCGTTACTTTCAACACTTGAATATCATAGTAAAACCCGTGGGCAAAAGGTAAAAAGTGATTTGAGTACCCAAAATTACTTTGTAACTTTTCTACATACGAATGAAGGCTCACCTGGGGGATAACCGCTAACCGCTAAGCGAACCCTTCGGTAACCGCAAAAAAGCGACCCCTTACGATCGGACTTCCGAAATTTCAAACAAAATGTGCGTTACTTTCAACACTTGAATATCATAGTAAAACCCGTGGGCAAAAGGTAAAAAGTGATTTGAGTACCCAAAATACTTTGTAACTTTTCTACATACGAATGAAGGCTCACCTGGGGGATAACCGCTAACCGCTAAGCGAACCCTTCGGTAACCGCAAAAAAGCGACCCCTTACGATCGGACTTCCGAAATTTCAAACAAAATGTGCGTTACTTTCAACACTTGAATATCATAGTAAAACCCGTGGGCAAAAGGTAAAAAGTGATTTGAGTACCCAAAATTACTTTGTAACTTTTCTACATACGAATGAAGGCTCACCTGGGGGATAACCGCTAACCGCTAAGCGAAACCTTCGGTAACCGCAAAAAAGCGACCCCTTACGATCGGACTTCCGAAATTTCAAACAAAATGTGCGTTACTTTCAACACTTGAATATCATAGTAAAACCCGTGGGCAAAAGGTAAAAAGTGATTTGAGTACCCAAAATTACTTTGTAACTTTTCTACATACGAATGAAGGCTCACC
>CM033041.1:2500-137500 GCA_019207045.1 Branchiostoma floridae x Branchiostoma belcheri
CCTAACCCTAACCCTAACCCTAACCCTAACCCTAACCCTAACCCTAACCCTAACCCTAACCCTAACCCTAACCCTAACCCTAACCCTACCCTAACCCTAACCCTAACCCTAACCCTAACCCTAACCCTAACCCTAACCCTAACCCTAACCCTAACCCTAACCCTAACCCTAACCCTAACCCTAACCCTAACCCTAACCCTAACCCTAACCCTAACCCTAACCCTAACCCTAACCCTAACCCTAACCCTAACCCTAACCCTAACCCTAACCCTAACCCTAACCCTAACCCTAACCCTAACCCTAACCCTAACCCTAACCCTAACCCTAACCCTAACCCTAACCCTAACCCTAACCCTAACCCTAACCCTAACCCTAACCCTAACCCTAACCCTAACCCTAACCCTAACCCTAACCCTAACCCTAACCCTAACCCTAACCCTAACCCTAACCCTAACCCTAACCCTAACCCTAACCCTAACCCTAACCCTAACCCTAACCCTAACCCTAACCCTAACCCTAACCCTAACCCTAACCCTAACCCTAACCCTAACCCTAACCCTAACCCTAACCCTAACCCTAACCCTAACCCTAACCCTAACCCTAACCCTAACCCTAACCCTAACCCTAACCCTAACCCTAACCCTAACCCTAACCCTAACCCTAACCCTAACCCTAACCCTAACCCTAACCCTAACCCTAACCCTAACCCTAACCCTAACCCTAACCCTAACCCTAACCCTAACCCTAACCCTAACCCTAACCCTAACCCTAACCCTAACCCTAACCCTAACCCTAACCCTAACCCTAACCCTAACCCTAACCCTAACCCTAACCCTAACCCTAACCCTAACCCTAACCCTAACCCTAACCCTAACCCTAACCCTAACCCTAACCCTAACCCTAACCCTAACCCTAACCCTAACCCTAACCCTAACCCTAACCCTAACCCTAACCCTAACCCTAACCCTAACCCTAACCCTAACCCTAACCCTAACCCTAACCCTAACCCTAACCCTAACCCTAACCCTAACCCTAACCCTAACCCTAACCCTAACCCTAACCCTAACCCTAACCCTAACCCTAACCCTAACCCTAACCCTAACCCTAACCCTAACCCTAACCCTAACCCTAACCCTAACCCTAACCCTAACCCTAACCCTAACCCTAACCCTAACCCTAACCCTAACCCTAACCCTAACCCTAACCCTAACCCTAACCCTAACCCTAACCCTAACCCTAACCCTAACCCTAACCCTAACCCTAACCCTAACCCTAACCCTAACCCTAACCCTAACCCTAACCCTAACCCTAACCCTAACCCTAACCCTAACCCTAACCCTAACCCTAACCCTAACCCTAACCCTAACCCTAACCCTAACCCTAACCCTAACCCTGAAACCCTAACCCTAACCCTGAAACCCTAACCCTAACCCTGAAACCCTAACCCTAACCCTGAAACCCTAACCCTAACCCTGAAACCCTAACCCTAACCCTGAAACCCTAACCCTAACCCTGAAACCCTAACCCTAACCCTGAAACCCTAACCCTAACCCTGAAACCCTAACCCTAACCCTGAAACCCTAACCCTAACCCTGAAACCCTAACCCTAACCCTGAAACCCTAACCCTAACCCTGAAACCCTAACCCTAACCCTGAAACCCTAACCCTAACCCTGAAACCCTAACCCTAACCCTGAAACCCTAACCCTAACCCTGAAACCCTAACCCTAACCCTGAAACCCTAACCCTAACCCTGAAACCCTAACCCTAACCCTGAAACCCTAACCCTAACCCTGAAACCCTAACCCTAACCCTGAAACCCTAACCCTAACCCTGAAACCCTAACCCTAACCCTGAAACCCTAACCCTAACCCTGAAACCCTAACCCTAACCCTGAAACCCTAACCCTAACCCTGAAACCCTAACCCTAACCCTGAAACCCTAACCCTAACCCTGAAACCCTAACCCTAACCCTGAAACCCTAACCCTAACCCTGAAACCCTAACCCTAACCCTGAAACCCTAACCCTAACCCTGAAACCCTAACCCTAACCCTGAAACCCTAACCCTAACCCTGAAACCCTAACCCTAACCCTGAAACCCTAACCCTAACCCTGAAACCCTAACCCTAACCCTGAAACCCTAACCCTAACCCTGAAACCCTAACCCTAACCCTGAAACCCTAACCCTAACCCTGAAACCCTAACCCTAACCCTGAAACCCTAACCCTAACCCTGAAACCCTAACCCTAACCCTGAAACCCTAACCCTAACCCTGAAACCCTAACCCTAACCCTGAAACCCTAACCCTAACCCTGAAACCCTAACCCTAACCCTGAAACCCTAACCCTAACCCTGAAACCCTAACCCTAACCCTGAAACCCTAACCCTAACCCTGAAACCCTAACCCTAACCCTGAAACCCTAACCCTAACCCTGAAACCCTAACCCTAACCCTGAAACCCTAACCCTAACCCTGAAACCCTAACCCTAACCCTGAAACCCTAACCCTAACCCTGAAACCCTAACCCTAACCCTGAAACCCTAACCCTAACCCTGAAACCCTAACCCTAACCCTGAAACCCTAACCCTAACCCTGAAACCCTAACCCTAACCCTGAAACCCTAACCCTAACCCTGAAACCCTAACCCTGAAACCCTAACCCTAACCCTGAAACCCTAACCCTAACCCTGAAACCCTAACCCTAACCCTGAAACCCTAACCCTAACCCTGAAACCCTAACCCTAACCCTGAAACCCTAACCCTAACCCTGAAACCCTAACCCTAACCCTGAAACCCTAACCCTAACCCTGAAACCCTAACCCTAACCCTGAAACCCTAACCCTAACCCTGAAACCCTAACCCTAACCCTGAAACCCTAACCCTAACCCTGAAACCCTAACCCTAACCCTGAAACCCTAACCCTAACCCTGAAACCCTAACCCTAACCCTGAAACCCTAACCCTAACCCTGAAACCCTAACCCTAACCCTGAAACCCTAACCCTAACCCTGAAACCCTAACCCTAACCCTGAAACCCTAACCCTAACCCTGAAACCCTAACCCTAACCCTGAAACCCTAACCCTAACCCTGAAACCCTAACCCTAACCCTGAAACCCTAACCCTAACCCTGAAACCCTAACCCTAACCCTGAAACCCTAACCCTAACCCTGAAACCCTAACCCTAACCCTGAAACCCTAACCCTAACCCTGAAACCCTAACCCTAACCCTGAAACCCTAACCCTAACCCTGAAACCCTAACCCTAACCCTGAAACCCTAACCCTAACCCTGAAACCCTAACCCTAACCCTGAAACCCTAACCCTAACCCTGAAACCCTAACCCTAACCCTGAAACCCTAACCCTAACCCTGAAACCCTAACCCTAACCCTGAAACCCTAACCCTAACCCTGAAACCCTAACCCTAACCCTGAAACCCTAACCCTAACCCTGAAACCCTAACCCTAACCCTGAAACCCTAACCCTAACCCTGAAACCCTAACCCTAACCCTGAAACCCTAACCCTAACCCTGAAACCCTAACCCTAACCCTGAAACCCTAACCCTAACCCTGAAACCCTAACCCTAACCCTGAAACCCTAACCCTAACCCTGAAACCCTAACCCTAACCCTGAAACCCTAACCCTAACCCTGAAACCCTAACCCTAACCCTGAAACCCTAACCCTAACCCTGAAACCCTAACCCTAACCCTGAAACCCTAACCCTAACCCTGAAACCCTAACCCTAACCCTGAAACCCTAACCCTAACCCTGAAACCCTAACCCTAACCCTGAAACCCTAACCCTAACCCTGAAACCCTAACCCTAACCCTGAAACCCTAACCCTAACCCTGAAACCCTAACCCTAACCCTGAAACCCTAACCCTAACCCTGAAACCCTAACCCTAACCCTGAAACCCTAACCCTAACCCTGAAACCCTAACCCTAACCCTGAAACCCTAACCCTAACCCTGAAACCCTAACCCTAACCCTGAAACCCTAACCCTAACCCTGAAACCCTAACCCTAACCCTGAAACCCTAACCCTAACCCTGAAACCCTAACCCTAACCCTGAAACCCTAACCCTAACCCTGAAACCCTAACCCTAACCCTGAAACCCTAACCCTAACCCTGAAACCCTAACCCTAACCCTGAAACCCTAACCCTAACCCTGAAACCCTAACCCTAACCCTGAAACCCTAACCCTAACCCTGAAACCCTAACCCTAACCCTGAAACCCTAACCCTAACCCTGAAACCCTAACCCTAACCCTGAAACCCTAACCCTAACCCTGAAACCCTAACCCTAACCCTGAAACCCTAACCCTAACCCTGAAACCCTAACCCTAACCCTGAAACCCTAACCCTAACCCTGAAACCCTAACCCTAACCCTGAAACCCTAACCCTAACCCTGAAACCCTAACCCTAACCCTGAAACCCTAACCCTAACCCTGAAACCCTAACCCTAACCCTGAAACCCTAACCCTAACCCTGAAACCCTAACCCTAACCCTGAAACCCTAACCCTAACCCTGAAACCCTAACCCTAACCCTGAAACCCTAACCCTAACCCTGAAACCCTAACCCTAACCCTGAAACCCTAACCCTAACCCTGAAACCCTAACCCTAACCCTGAAACCCTAACCCTAACCCTGAAACCCTAACCCTAACCCTGAAACCCTAACCCTAACCCTGAAACCCTAACCCTAACCCTGAAACCCTAACCCTAACCCTGAAACCCTAACCCTAACCCTGAAACCCTAACCCTAACCCTGAAACCCTAACCCTAACCCTGAAACCCTAACCCTAACCCTGAAACCCTAACCCTAACCCTGAAACCCTAACCCTAACCCTGAAACCCTAACCCTAACCCTGAAACCCTAACCCTAACCCTGAAACCCTAACCCTAACCCTGAAACCCTAACCCTAACCCTGAAACCCTAACCCTAACCCTGAAACCCTAACCCTAACCCTGAAACCCTAACCCTAACCCTGAAACCCTAACCCTAACCCTGAAACCCTAACCCTAACCCTGAAACCCTAACCCTAACCCTGAAACCCTAACCCTAACCCTGAAACCCTAACCCTAACCCTGAAACCCTAACCCTAACCCTGAAACCGATGGGGATCGTTCACCATGCCCGTTACCACGATCCTAATATCTAGCCTTACCCCCTGCTTAAGTAATGAAACTTCCCATTTCCCCTACCCCCACATGTGTTTGACTACAAACGTGCCGTAATTCGTGGTTGACATGCACTGATCGAAACCAGATGTGAGAATCGCGTTGGCGAGACAATTTTTAGGTGGGGCCCATAGATGGGTTTTGACTTACAGGGCTTATCTACGTTTATGTTTAAGGTTTTTTCCAAGATGAACACAACTTACATTTGATGTCACAACTGACATATTGCTTTCGTTCAGTACTGTTTAGCTTTCTTAGCTCTTGAACTGCCCTTTTTGTTTTCAATCACCCCGTACAAACAACACACTGAATCCATCGCAAAATCGTTACTTATAGCTATGTACTCCAAAACCACATACACAGAGGGTAACACAGAGGGATTAAAAGCTTTTTCAAGCATAACCTAAAATCTACAATTCACAGAAATATTGACATGAAGCATATAAACACTGTAACGTTCTCCACCAATTATGTTGTTGGCTACAATAACGAGGATTTGTCGTAAATACAGCCCTTTGAGGGAGGCGGGCATTCCAATCAAGGTCAACGACTTCTCTGGCTTTGCTAACTGTTTCAGGCTGCACTTTGGAACTAAATCGCTAGAGGTCGCAAGGTGGCGTCGCGCCAATGTCAGAGTTCAACGGGTGAAAGGTCGCCATACACCGGAAGTGGCGGGCAATACCGAAGCTGAAGTTCTGCTCGTCTTTTTCTTGTGGATTTCGTTCTGCGACCGTTTTCGAAGAGTACGAACGAGACGCAAGCGGCGGCTAGCCTTTGAAGAATTTATCGTCGCCTATAACAACTACATGAGTCATAGTGGGGAGCGGGATGCAGAAATATATGGCACCGACAAAGGTTTCGAAGACCAGGAGGGTTCTGTCTACAATTAATCAAGATCAATTAAGGCAAGAAGCGAACAGAGTGCGACATTTCGTGACGACCTGGTGTCAAACAGTCTAATAACTGATTCGTTCACCAAGTTAACAAAAACCTTAACCAAAAATCTGAAAATTGCTCCATGTCCCTACCTCAGTTAGTGAACCGTCCCCAAGTCTTCAGCCTTCTCGTCTGTCTTCAGGGCGGAAATGAAATCCAGATGTGAGAATTTGGCGGCAAACTTTGGGTGGGGTGCACAGAGGGGTTTACACTGCAGAGGACAAGCAAACTTGGTCCGTATAAAAAATCAGCACAAGTCCACTAGCGTAGCTCCACAAAAGCTGACATTAAAACTGCATATAGATAATTAGATTGCGATGCGATAAAGCTTCATCTTATCCTATTTTTATTTAATCTAACACATAAACAAACTTTGTTCAACATATCAACCCTGACGTACGGTTGTGTAGTAAACTATCCCCCCATCCACACACACACCCAGCCCCCCGACGAGCAAATTTCACACAAATAGGCGACAGTACATTACATCAATATGTTGTTCTAGATGAAAGTTCCTTTAGTAGCCTTTTGGAAGGTCAGACCAAAAACAGTTTTCACGCCGGACGTTATCAAATCAAAGAGGGTCACAAACCTTCATCTGTTCCGATCACGTAGCGTTCTCTGGTATGAATCTACAACTTGAGCTTCTCCTGCGTGGCTGTGACGTGTCCCAGATCAGGACGGGTGTTGATTCTGGCGCCTGATTTCTCCGTAAATATCGACTTGATTAGCTATTACCTCTGTTTAATGAAAATTCCCCTTCGCGCTCAACCGCACATATAGTTGTGCCGGAATTCGTTGTCAACATGCACTGATCGACACCAGATGTGAGACGCGTGGGCGAGACATTCTTCAGCTGGGGCCCACAGAAGGGTTTTTGACTTACAGAGCTTATCTACGTTTATCTTCAAGTTTCCTAGATTAATGAAACACACGAACATAACTTATATTTGATGTCAAAACTAACATGTTGCTTTCGTTGAGAACTCTTTAGCTTTCGTAGCCCTTTTTGTTTTCTATAACCCCGTACAAACAACACACTGAATCCGTCGCAGAATCGTTACTAATAGCTATGTACATCAAAATCACCACTATGGACATTCGTACACAGAGGATAACGAAGACGACTTACCTGAGAGTTGTCGGCCATAAAACAGCTCAGAACGTGAGCTCAACACTTCAGGGACATCTGTGACCCGTGTACCAGGGAATCGGCTTGGATACGAACATATACTCGTGTCCCATACATTATCAATGGCATTTTTTCCGGGCACTGTAACAGTGTGTAAGACGCTCAGAATGCCCTAAAACACAGCTTTAAGGCAGAATTCTCGTGTCCCATACATTATCAATGGCATTTTTTTCTGGGCACTGTAACAGTGTGTATGACGCTCAGAATGCCCTAAAACACAGCTTTTAGGCAGAATTCTCGTGTCCCATACATTATCAATGGCATTTTTTTCTGGGCACTGTAACAGTGTGTATGACGCTCAGAATGACCTAAAACACAGCTTTTAGGCAGAATTCTCGTGTCCCATACATTATCAATGGCATTTTTTCTGGGCACTGTAACAGTGTGTATGACGCTCAGAATGCCCTAAAACACAGCTTTTAGGCAGAATTCTCGTGTCCCATACATTATCAATGGCATTTTTTCTGGGCACTGTAACAGTGTGTATGACGCTCAGAATGCCCTAAAACACAGCTTTTAGGCAGAATTCTCGTGTCCCATACATTATCAATGGCATTTTTTTTTCTGGGCACTGTAACAGTGTGTATGACGCTCAGAATGCCCTAAAACACAGCTTTTAGGCAGCATTCTCGTGTCCCATACATTATCAATGGCATTTTTTTTCTGGGCACTGTAACAGTGTGTATGATGCTCAGAATCCCCTGAAAGGACGAAAGATACGCCCAGGTGCAAATCAGGTGCGGCACTCACAAAAAAATGCTTTAGGGGAGGGGCTGCTAAACCGAATTGCCCATTCCCTACATGGTTAAGCGATGCCAAACAATCACTTAAAACACATTTACCTACATTTCAAACCTCAAGTTTTTACCCCCACTGCAAAGCTGGATTTGTCAGGTTTGTTTTGGTTGAAAAAGCCAGAGTTCAACTCCGGCATTTTAACGAGCTATAGCCAGATGATTGTCATGATGTCAGGATTTCACCCCCTCTCCTAGTGGATCAGTCCATGTCTCCCAATTGAATATGAAGGTCACCCACAGGTCAAAGCATGCCAAAGGTCACAATTTTTGGCAAGATTTTACAAATATACATGCTTCAGTCCCTCTTGCAGAAATCTCGACCTTTGTGATCAAAATTTGCCCATGGAAAAAAATATTATCAATGAAGAGGCTAAGGTTAGGCACCCCTTACAGGTAGCACAGCAAGGTGATTGAGAGATGTCTACCCCCCTGGCTGAAACACTGAGGGGGTGTGATGATATTCCCAAAATATGAAGTTCATTGATTGCTCCCTTGGGAATTGAGAGGCAGAACCATACCCTGCCAATGGGCCCCTATGCTGTAACTTGTATGCCATTGGGGCAGTCACTGCTAAGATCACATGACTTTTCTCCAATTTCAAAGTTGTTCGTCTGATTACAACTGTCAATTAGCACTCACCATATCCTGTTCTACTACTTAGATGTGAAATTTCAAGTTTCCAATAGAAATTTTTCTTGTTTTTGCAACTTTTATATAAGGTACCTTACCAGCAAAACCACAACATGTACATACAAAAAGACCAAAATAAACACCTGGGAAGTTCATGCATACCCCAAATCCTTTTTATTTGACTTAGAGTACTAGCCAGTACTACATTTGGGACAAATCAGGCAATACAACCCGTTGTTTTGGCTTCTGTAAACTCTAAAATGACCATATCTGTGTGCTGTGGGGGGGGGGGGTCCCAGGCAGCCACTTTTTGATTGATAGGTCTTCATTGATAAAGAATAGTATGGTATAAACCTAAATAAATCACTTAGTCCATCATTTTCAACAACTCCATACCACATTTGCACTCATCTAAGCTCTCCCAGACACTTCTGACAGCTTTGATCATCCATTTTCACACTGCTCTATATGTACATTATGGATATTGCAATGGTGTCACACTTTTGACAAAAAACAGGCACAACAATGCTCCCACATTCCCCAAATGGGGTCAAAATATACTTCTTGATAATGTTGAGACATGATTTACCACATCTAACAATAAAGAAGTTGAGGATGGGTTAATATATACATTTTACTTCATTCAGTTCAGGGGAGGGGCTGCTAAACCGAATTGCCCATTCCCTACATGGTTAAGCCATGCCAAACAATCAGTTAAAAACACATTTACCTACATTTCAAACCTCAAGTTTTTACCCCCACTGCAAAGCTGGACTTGTCAGGTTTGTTTTGGTTGAAAAAGCCAGAGTTCAACTCCGGCATTTTAACGAGCTACAGCCAGATGATTGTCATGATGTCAGGATTTCACCCCCTCTCCTAGTGGATCAGTCCATGTCTCCCAATTGAATATGAAGATCACCCACAGGTCAAAGCATGCCAAAGGTCACAATTTTTGGCAAGATTTTATAAATATACATGCTTCAGTCCCTCTTGCAGAAATCTCGACCTTTGTGATCAAAATTTGCCCATGGAAAAAAATCATTATCAATGAAGAGGCTAAGGGTAGGCACCGGGCACTTTCTGCGCAGCTCCGGAAGAGAACTCCCTCCCCTTTAGTACCAGTAACAAGAGGGTCTGCATGGGGGGTCCCGACAATTCGTTGAATTCAGAAGAACCCTTTACGTATTACGCTAAATCATGGAAAGCAATTACGCTAAATTTGGTCGCCTCGCTACGAATTGTGTAGATGAGATGGTTTTCTCTACGAGTTACGGGAAATAAGAAAAAGCTGCCCACGCCTTACGGAAAAGGCAATGCAGACCCTCTAACAAGCCTGAGCAATCGGAGCAAATTAAGCCAATCTGGTATCTAACCAATCACATTGGAGCAACGTCTGAACATTGACCAATCATTGACCAATCAGCTGCGCCACTAAGCAATCACCTGCATGCACAGCTGTGCATTAAAACCAGGATAAAAGCTTTCTTCGCTGTCTAGCCAGCCGTAGTTACTCGGAGAAGGCGTAGAGTAGAGTAGAGTTTTTCACTCCGGATACTGACAGATACTGACAGCGTAGCAGATACGGACGAGAGAGTGAGTAAGTGTGAGCTCGATTTTCCGTCCTGTTGAGTTCAGGAGGCAGATAAGCTATAGCTAGAGCTTTTATTCCTGTTTATGGGCTTGCTAAAATGTTGCGCTTGGCATTCGACAACCGAAGGGATTTCAAGATGGCGGATGACTGACCGACGCTTGAAAACAAAAATTCTAGACAGTATAAATGCATTTTGATGGCGGACGAGATTTTGCACACGGGAGCGGCATATGGGTTTTCAGTTCAAACTGGGAAGGAGTTTGAAACGCCACTTGGCAGAAAGGTAGCCCAGAATAGGCTATTTCATGTTCCGTGGCGCAACCTCCATTGTTTACTTTCTGAACGATTTTCGTTCAGCTTTTATGTATTTTCTTTTTGCATTGCGATGGTTGTCACCTCTAACGTTAAATCTGTTTTACTTCGGAAAAGTGTAAATGTTTCCCATCTCAAACAGATGGGAGGACTCCGCGTAGAACTTTCCAGTACATGGGACCCCGCCTTGCAACACAAAGGACAATAGTTTTTCCTATGGTGTTGTCTGACCATAGGAAGTATGCTAACTTGATTTGCATTTGTGTAACCTTTTGCATACGATCCTAATGATTTAGTGGTTAAACCGTTTTTTCTAGTTAGCTGTACTGGTATTGAATTGTTCTGACTAGTTCATTCTTTCAAAGCTGAAGAAGAGTGATGGATGTCACTCGAAACGTCCTGAAATAAATATCCGTTTTTATCCAGTTGTAGAGATTGAATTGTATTTGAATATTGCTTACCTGGATGTCTAACCTTCATAAACGTTCCCATCTCATTCTACAGAAGTACATCGACATGCCACCAAAGATGCCACCAAAGACCAGCTTACCCCACAAATGCACAGAGTGTTCCTATAGCTCAAAGAGAAAATGGGATGTGAAACAACACTTCACAATTGTCCACACTGACGAAAAGAGATTCCAGTGTGAGGAGTGCCCATACAAATCAGCTAAAAAGTGCAACTTAGACCGGCACTATACCTCAAAGCATGGCAAAAGTGTCAAAGGTAACAGACCCTACTATTTACTTTCTGACAAGGCATGAGCCATGACATTATCTGTAATGTTTCAAATGTACTTCATTGACACATATATTATGTAAGTACATTGTAACCTTGCTGACAAGTTTGACAGTCAAAAGTAATTAACCCTGTCCCTTTCTGCAGCCAGGAAATGTCTTCAACTGGAGCAGGCACGCGGCGCGGCAGCAGCTGGTTATATTACACCGAACAACCAGAACAACCTGTCAGTGTCCAGTGATGAGGAGAGAGAGTCCAGTGATGAGGAGAGAGAGTCCAGTGATGAGGAGAGAGACCTGCTCATTAAAGTCAAGGTTAGTCAGACAATTTATGATTTTAAATTCCAGCTGTGTCAGATGAGGATGGACACCTGAGTGATGAGGAGGGTGGCAGCTGTACGCTGGTGGAACATGAACAAATTATACTGGTCAGCATTCATCTGCTTGAGGGCTTACAAGTCCAAGCAAATAACAAGAGCAAAGTAGACGAGAATTGATAGTCATTTTTACCAAGTTTTCACAGTCAAACTTGGTCTAGAACAGAGGCCGCAGTGTTGTTTACATGAAGATAGGACTTTAAAACGCCAATAGACGTCCACCTAACAGAATTCTTTTTTAGCGAAATGTACAATTGCTTTGAGTTTAAGAATACATATTTCTTTTCCCTGCAGTCATTACAAGACAAGAACAGACAGTTCGAGTCCCGTCTTCGCAAGGAGGAGGAGAACAAGAAGCAGCAGATTAAGATCATGCGGAAGACGCACGGCCACAATCTGCAGGAGAAGCAGGACCTCATCAACAATCTGCAAGACGTCATTGATGAGCAGGAGACACGGATCTTTGAGATGGAGGCAGAAAAAAGAGGTTAGTGTTTTGAGATGATGGCTAATGGCCATGTTTGCAAATTAGGCTAAATCACGTCCCTTTCGAAAGACGTTGCATCTCAAATCACAGAATTCTAATTGTTTGGGGTAATACCTAAGTTGAACTCAAGCACCTCTAAGTTGAACGAACACCTTCATACACTTGCAGGTCAGGCCGTTACTCGAACTAAGAAGCCTTCCTCTGGGATCCAAAAGCTGGTGGAACAGATCAACAGGCTACAGGTGGAGAGGGACAGTCTACAGGAGCAGCTACTGACTACACAGCTCAATCTGGAGCAGGCTAAGGTAAGGTGAAATGTTTCTGTACCGTGTTTTCTGTATCCATGTCTAGATCTCACATTGAGAATAATGAAAAGAATGGCCTGGAGAAAAAAAGTGTCCTGATTTGAACTAACCAGTATCATATGTCCCTACAGTTGGATGCTGCAGGGGGGCAGAAGTTCCTGCAGGAGAAACAGCAGGACCAGGAGAAGAAACAGCATAAGGCAGAGATTGACCTCATCAGGATGAGGAGTGAACAGGTGAAGATGGACTTAATCTAAACCTGCTGTCACTTTTGTTGTTTCGGAATTGGGTATGAGTCATTTGTTAGCACCACATTGCTTTTGACTGTCCTCAGCATTGCATGATGAGAGTCTAGATGTTTGCTCTAATACAGTTAAGTCTCAGAATCATAACTCCAGCAGGGCTCAAAATACCACCTGCAGGTTAGTGCAGGGAGAATTGGAGCTGTGCAGGTATTTGTGATGTTTACCTGCACCTAACCTGCACAGGTCCATGCTGAGCCATCCCTTACACAGCTGACACAACTACTACATATAGCCTAAGAAGTCATGGAAACAAATCGTTCCATGATGCCTGTAATTAACTTCAGTTTGTCAATTTCTTGTTTCTCTTGTTTACCCAGGGTGCCACGGACCACGAGAAACAGGTCCAGAGGTTGGAGGTCGCGAATGAGAGGCTTCAGCGAGAGGTGAACGACCTGAGAACCCGGGTTCACAACCCGAGCCTGGAGGAGACGTCTCCCAGTAAAGTGGACAGGAGCGAGCTCACTGTAAGTAGCAGGGAGTCTTGTCAATCCAAGCTTTAAAAGTTAATCTCTGACTCATGTTTAGATTTGAGTCTTGAAATCAAGCTTGTAGCTAGGATTTTATTATAGGGGGTCCAAATGTATTGGTGGATCACGGCAAGTGATATAGGCACTAGTATTGTGGGGGTTCAAAGGCATGCACCTTCCATGGTGCAGAGTTTTAGAGAATTTTCAGGCTCAAATTTTAAGTAAAAATGGTGCATTCCCAGGTATCCTGAGGGCCAAATTACTGTCATAGAGGTCACAGTTAAAGACTGTGACCACAAGTGACCTAGTAGTATCCCTGGTCAATTAGAATTTTGATGCCTGTCATAGGATCTGCGCGCCAGTTTAAGACCGTCTAGTGAGTCCTATTATTTTCAGAACAGTCGTCCAAATGATGCCTCAACGCTTGCCTGTCTAAAAGCCTGCTTTAAATGCCATCATATACATTGTACACTGGTTTCTGATTTTACTGTTGATTTACCATACTATAGTTATTATCACTTACTATCTAAAACTACACCTTATCATGTCTGACGGACCTAATCTTCCCTTTTAATGTTCCTACAGAAACTAGAAACAGCCAATGACAAGCTGCAGAAAAAGATCCTCCGGCTGGAGACGGAGCTTGCCATCCAGGCAAAGAAAATGGCCGAGACACGAGACCACCAGCAAAGCGGGAAGGACCGCGAGATCCAGACGCTCGAGCGCCAGATCCGAGAGGAAACTCTGGAGAGCAATAAGCTGAAGGCCCAGCCTCCACAGGTGGGAACTAGTTTTACTATATAAAGAGACTCTTTTTACACAACCAAAAACTTTACTTTTACCAATACTGCAGCAATATGTGTCACTGCTTACAATGTGAACCAGTCAGATTTGACCTGAGTAAGGTGACTGACGGTCACCGAAATGTTGGTGAAAATAAAGTTGTGGTTGTGTAAAAAGCGGCTCTTTATTCAGAGACATACCAACCTGATGAAACTATTCACAAGAGTTTTACTGTGTTTCCCTGCCCATTGAGGAAACCGTTCTGTATTGTTTGTGTTCACTGCGCTTGTTTTTCTCCACTGGATGTGAAGTCATTCCAACAGGTCAGTATTTCCATGTACATTAAAAAAGTACTGTCCTAACTTTGCCATGACTACTAGATGTTGGTAGATTGTGTTACCCATACTATACCCCTCCCCACCCAGATTGTGAAGCAGACTGTAGACCTGGAACAGCTGAACAGACAGCTGCGGCAGCTGCAGGCACAGCTGGACACACAGAGGAGTGAGAACAGCAGCCTCCAGGTGCAGCTTGGCAGCTGTAGGGAGGCAGAGAAGGCCGCCATGGAAAAGGTTTGTTCCTCTGTTATGGTTTCCCAAAGGAGAAAAAATATTGCTTTTGCTCATGTATTCTTTTTCTTTCTTCCTCCTAGCAGAATAGGCTAGGCTCTGCACCAGGCCAGGCTACCTGGCCTGTCTAGCAGGATTGGCTATTACAACAGGCTACTCAGATACCCCCATTCATAGCCCTAGTTCTTTTTTCACTCGCACACACTACTTTGGGGTGAGCCTAATGGTATAGTATTGTGAGTAGCTTGACACAAGGCTAGAGGGAAAACATTCTGCATTTTTGCAAAAATGTTGCCTTTCTAGTTTGACTTTCATTTTGTATTAACCAATGGTCAACAATTACATGTTGGTCTTATTTTTTACCAGCATAAGAAGTCATCTGTGTTTTTGAATTTTAGTCTGCCATTCCCTGACAGTGTGTCCACAAAGCTGCTTTCTTTTCTTTTGATTGTTCTCGACACAGCGCTGATTTTGCTTTCCAGTGGTAAAGCAAAAAAAATGTAGCCTACTGCATACCCAAGATGAAATAGAATGTTTGTTTTGTGTTGTTTTCAGAGATCGGAGTTGACAGAAGAGGTCAGCCAGCTCAGACGGGCCAATCAGACCGCTCTACAGCAGGCGAAGGAGGTAGAGGTCAAGACAAAGGTCAGTGTTCAGAAGTCAGGTCATATGGTCACATGTCATTCTTTCTCACTATTTAAAAAGCAATGGGCTCGCAAGTATGCATCTGGGGCATATTCAGACTACAATGTACAAGTCCTTCCTGCACCAGATAGTGCATAGGACAGCGACCATCTCTGTTTCAGTAGCCCAGGGCCACACAACTTTTGTGCCATCACTACAGCAGAGGGATAGTCCACTGGTAGTGGTGTGTGTTCAACTACCATACTCTCAACCAAATGCTGAGCGATAATCGGAGAAAGCAGCATGTAACATTTTTACGTCTTTGGTATGACTCAACCAGGGATCGAACTCACGACCTACCGACAGCAAGGCGAACACTCTACCCACTTGGCCATTGCACCGGCCATTTTTTAACACCTCTTTTATTTCCCGTTTTGCACAGACCCTGACAGGCAAGGTCACCTCCATGCAGCAGTCCCTGTGTCAGGTGCGCCCCCTAGTGAGCGAACTGCTGAAGGACTACTCAGCACTGAAGGAGGAGGCACGCATGTTCCCCATGAAGCTTCAGGCTTCCGTCAGACAGGTGCAGACAGAGGTGGGTACACTTGATGCACTCCTCATGGCCTTCTAGTGGTTCCAGGAGCCCCATCTCGGCCAAACCAGTAAAAATGAACATGCTTTAGGAAGCCAGGATGGAGATCAGATAATAACTCTTGAAAAAAAAAAGAACAAAAAAGTTTCCCATTTAACTTCAGCATAGCAACATTTCAACCATCTGCTTCCATTCTGACTTGTGTTTATGTATTTGTCCTGAAATTTCTTGACAGATCTGTAAGTCTATCAGCGACATCTCACAGACCAACCAGGACCTTGTAAGAAAATACAGGCATGAGATGAAGCTGCGGAAAAAGTATCACAATGAGTTGGTGGAACTGAAAGGTGAGGAATCTTATGTGTGTGGGAGGTAAACATAAATGGGTGACATAAGCTTATGTAGGTGGTGCAGGGCTCGAAAAACTGGTTGCATGGGCACTCAGGTGCACCCAAAATTGGAACTGTGCACCCAATTTTTTTTCAGTGGGTGCACCCAAATATTTTCTGTATGTAAATATATCAAGTATACCAGTATACATCATATTCTTGACATCTAAGTGTTGGACGGATAATAAAAATGTCTGTCATGGTACTTGTTTAAGAATCTGATAGCTTGTAACTAAGTTTTGTTATTATCTTTTTCTGACATTCTATTTAAATTAATAAGTTGTACACCAGTGCACCTAATCCCCAAAATAAATTTCTAGCCCTGTGGTGGTTTGCTGGATTGATGAATTTAACATAAAACCAATATTACACCAGCAGGGCTGAAAATACTGGGTGCATGTGCATCTTGGTGTGCACCCCAAACTTAAGCTGTGCATCCAATTATTTTTCTGTGGTTGCACCGATGGACCCAAATATTTTCGTAGGTTTATGTACGTAAAGATATCAAAGTATACTGATATGCCCTTTTTTTGACATCTAAATGTTAGAAAGATAATAGAATGTCTGTCATAGTACTTGTTTAAGAATCTGATGTTGGAATTTGGCCTCATCGAACTTTTTGACGCCCCAAGACTGTGTGCTGCCAAGCCGACATTCTACTTTATTTCATGTGGTGCATCCGAAAACTTTTTGGTGCGCTCAATTTTTTTAGCTTGGGTGCACCAGTGCACCTAATCCCCAAAATGATTTTCGAGCCCTGTACAGTGTTGCCGAACTCTTACCAATTCCTCAGGAAACATCCGCGTACTGTGTCGTGTCCGGCCCGTGATCCACGAGGATGGGAATGGGCCATCGACCCGACAGGTGGTGACCTTTGACCAGGAGGATAACGGGATTGTGAACTGCCTACACAAGGGCCGCTGGCAAACCTTCGAACTGGACCGAGTCTTCACTCAGCAATCCACACAGGAGGAGGTAAGGTCACGAAAAAAATATCAAAGTTTTTAGAAATTCACTCGCCTATCCAGCAAGTACATAGAAAATCTACTTGCCCAAACCCAACTATTCACTTGCCCCAAAATTTAGATGGGCTTTTTCTGTGTATTCTCTGTTCCAGCAATGGAAGTCCTCTATCATTGGCTCAATATTTGTGTAGACCAAAGCTTGATGCCATGACTACGAAAAGTAGCAAGCATATCAAAATCTCACTCGTGGAAATATCTTACTTGTCCTATCAGACATGCACTTGCCCAATTAGCACATTCAATGCCCGGGACAATAGGGCTAATGGACTTGTCGAACCCTGAAGTTTAGAAACGATAGGAACAAACATATGTCCTCATGTTTGGGAGACAGCCTACGTTGCACCATCTGTTTCTGTTGAGCGGCATATTAACTCTCCTCTAGGGGCCTGACCAGTGAAAGTGCTGCTATAAGCTTGCTTTAGTAAGGCTACATAAAGACTTAGTTCCAAGCGATGACTTTATCAACATTTGTTGTCAGTGATAGATGATGTATGATATCTTCTCTTTACTCAGGTGTTCGAGGAAGTCCGTTCCCTGATTGTGTCCTGCCTGGATGGCTATAATGTCTGTATCTTTGCCTATGGGCAAACGGGCTCTGGCAAGACGTACACTATGGAGGTAAGATATGGGAAGGGGGGTAGTATAAAGATCTAAGATTTGAGACAGATAAGATGCCTTGTGGAAGCAAGAAAGGAAGTACACATGAGGTTGGAATACATCATTACACATCTTTTTCATTAATGCATGGTCTATTATTAGAATGGCATGTACAGCAAACAACACTCAACAACAATGCTGTTGATTGCAGGGTCCACCATCTAGCCGTGGTATCAACCAGCGCGCCCTCGACGAGCTTTTCCGGAATGTCGAGGACTGCAAGAAGGATTGGACATACACAATAACAGTAAATGTTATCGAAGTTTACAATGAGATGGTCAGGTATGTGTGCTGTAGTTTGTTTCTGTAACAGATACATAGTTGGTCACCTTATATCTTTAAAGACATTGATGTCAAAATCTTCAAAGCATCTACATCTACAATCCCAGAAATTGTAGATGTTATGACAGAAATGAATGTACTTTCTCATCTTCCTATGCTTGGAATCTACGAGATGGGCAGGTATGTGTACTGTAGTTGTTTCTGTGACAGCTACATGGTCACCTTATACCTTCAATCAAATAAAGACATTGATGTCAAAGTCCTATATCCCAGAAACTGTAAATGGTAGGACAAAAATGAATAATCTTTCTGAGAAAGTTTCCCATCTGTATATGCTTGGAATCAGCCATGAGATGGTCAGGTATGTATTCTTTCTGAAAGTAAGTCATTCGGCTATGTCAGACCTTGTCAAAACTTAAGTCCTTTTCCCTCTGATTTCCCATGCAGGGACCTTTTGGGAGATGACCCAACAGAAAAGCTGGACATCAAGCTGCACAATGAGGGCGGGCTGCACGTGCCCGGGCTGACCTACAGAAAGGTGGACAGTCTGGACGACGTAAACGATGTGTTCCAGGTGGCCATCAACAACAGAGCCACCGCCTGTACGAAGATGAATGAGCACAGCTCCCGGTCACACGTACTGCTCGTTGTAACAGTGGAGGGGACCAACATAACAACAGGGGCCACAGTCATTGGTACGGGGAGTCTCTTACTGCATTTTATTTGTTGTATGCCTTGTTATTTGTGAGCTTGCTCCCAATATACAATGATATTCTTATAGAATCATTGATGTATCCTGCCTTTATGTCCTGCATATCTATTTGATTATTGTATTGACTTCTAAGGAAAAAAGGTTTCAAGCTCCTGGTTCAGAATTTTCTTTCAATCAAAACATAACCTTCTGGCAAAAGTAATGAAATCCAGAGTATTGAACGAAATGGTAAGTGGTGATAAAAGGTACAATGGCCATTTTGGGCATAATAAAGGACCTAAATCTGAAGCGTTTTTTATGTTTAAAAGTGCTAGAGATTGCTGAAAGGATTTGTTCAATGTTGAATACTTTGCAGGAAAGCTGAACCTAGTCGATCTTGCTGGTTCTGAGCGCGTGCACAAGTCGCAGGCAGCGGGCGACCGTCTGAAGGAGGCACAGAACATCAACAGGTCGCTGCTTGCCCTGGGTGACGTCATCCACTCCCTGCGCAGCAAGCAGCCTCACGTGCCCTACAGGAATTCCAAACTCACCTACCTGCTACAGGAGTCGCTAGGTGGGTACTGTACAAAAATGCATTTAAGTTTGCGGGGATTTAATTTTGCGGTAGCGAGAAAAAGCTTTTCGCGGTGGTTTTAAGTTTGCGGAAGCACCATGCACTGTAGTCTCATACTGCCGTGGAAAAATGTTCGCGGTGGTTTTAAGTTCGTGGTGAAGCGGTCCCCGTGAAAACTGCGAACATTGAACCACCGCGAAAGTTTCTGCATTTACAGTACTTAGGCTGGAGCCCTGTCAGTAACGGAGCTGTAACATTTGCCGTAAGCGCTGTATTTTTTTAACATGTTCTGGATTTTCAAGCAGACTGTGACAGAACCAACCACTGATAATAATCTATGACAGCCTTTTTGGGAACAAGACAGCTGAATTTTGTATGATACAGGCACAACCAGGGTTGGGCAAGTTTTGTAAAATTTAATTGTCCCATCGGGGAAGTACATAAAAAAATGCCAACTTTTCACTTGCATTAAATCTAAATGTTGTATTTTCTACGGTGATAAAGGTTGTTAACAAACAAAATTGTTTGTAAGGCATTTTGGAGTTTGGGGGGCCTCTTTTGGCAATGATTGGCTGTGAACCGGGGGAAAAACATCAACAAAAACATCAGTACAATGCAACCAGTGAGAACTTTTGCGGGGAGGGGGGTGCACTCCTGGAAAAATCTTACTACTACAAGTGGGGTAGCAAATGTGCTTGTCCAATCAATTGTCCGGAACAATCAAACTATTGGAATTGTCCAACCATCATAATCATCACAATCATACAACAAATGTGACTGGGACATAAGCTTTACTAAATTGATGTTATTTTATTTTCACATATGTTGTGAAAACGAATGTCTGCATGAACTATGTTTGTTTCTCTTTAAAACCCACAGGTGGCAACAGTAAGACAGTTATGGTTGTCCAGGTTGCCCCAGTTGAGAAGAATGTCGCCGAAACGTTGGCCAGTCTGAACTTCGCGCAGCGTGTGCGAACCGTAGAACTCGGCCAGGCCACGCAGAAGACGGAGACAGCTGAGATGGCCCAGCTGAAGGAGCGACTCGGGCAGCTGGAACAGGTGAGAGGCACAGGAGACAGAGCAGAAGTACACCTGCAGGTGTCTTTCTGTCAGAAGACAAATATTACTGTGTTCTGTGTTTCTTATGTAGCTGCTCAGAAATACCTGTGCAAACACGCACACAAAAACACTAGCACACATATGCAAGCACACACACACACTCACACAGGCAGATATTCGGTTGGACCTGCCAAAAATAATACATCTTTTCCTATGGGATGAAGTACCAAACTTGGCCATATAAGAATGTCAAGTTGTCAAGGATAGCACTGAAGTCATGGATTTCACACATATATTGTACTAACTTGATCTAGTGACTCTCAGTGTTGGTATGGCCATTTTGTAGGTAGTCTAGGGAACATGTTAAAGAAATAGAACTGAACTCTGTTTTGTGGGGGCATATCGTATTATTATTTGTGACCAGAAGAGTAGGGCATTCTAAGTCCTCTAACATCCCCAATCTTTTCATTCTCCTCGTTTCCCTCACTGTACTTTCAGTCTCCGGGACGCAATGGACGCAGACCCCGCAGAACACCCACCGTCACGACATCGCGCTTACCCACCTCCAAGAGAAGGCTGTAGTCCTGAGATCTCGCCAGTCACATTCCTCAGCCACAGTGTCTACTTCTGGAGGCATATCTTGTTGACTTTCTTATTGTGTATAGTAAATGTACATGATGATGGTGTATAGTGAAAGGTCTGCAATTCTGTCATGTTCAGATCCCATCTGCTCTGTCTGTCGTTTCTCTGCCTCTCATGACTGAGTCTAAGGTATTAACTATTTGTAGCACTGTGGAATACTGATTTTGAATTAACTATATGCAATGAATGTTGATGAAAGTTAGACATCTAGGTAGTAAGATTCACCAAATAGCAATTACTTGAACAAATGGATATGATTTTGGAAATGGTCAGACATTTCAGGCAGAGTCCACTACCTATCATCAGAGACAGCGTAGATGCAATGAATCTCTTTAAATGTTCTATGACTATTTTAGAATATTGTCTTTGTATTATTTTCAATCTGAGATGCAATAAAAACAAGAGCTTTTTAAAAAAGCTGGTCTTTCGCTTACTTATATTGTGTAGGTAAAACTTTTACCAGATGAGTTTCAGAACAGTTTCAATGGCATGAACTAGGGGTGGGTACTGGTACAGAAAATTCAGGTACAGGTCAAGAGGATCAGTTGCAGGTCCGGACTTGATGGTCTGCGAAAACTTTTGAAGGGGCGATACTCAAAACAATGGTCCATTTTGGTACTAAGCTGGCCTTCGCTAAGTCAGGTCTGTTAATAAAATTATACTGAATGAGTTTCAAAATGCAAATGCAGTTCCATTGTGGTATGTTGAAAGGAACGTTTCATTTCTTTTCGGAATGCAAAATTATTGAGATTTTGATTCATTACGTCAGGGGTTATGAGCCACAAACTCACTCCATCGGGGCAGCTTGGAATCTTCCCATTTAACATCAATTAGATAAAATATTGGTCAGTGTATTTTACACATATATATGTATGAAAGAGGGATACAATTTTGTTGAAGTTTATTCCACGAAGATACCTTGATGGCCGGAAGAGCAGGCACGGCACGAAAAACGGTATCTAAGCATGCTTAAATGATGCTTAACGAAGACGTATTTTCCTTCTTTACGGATCTATAAACCTCTTATACGAGTACGTAAAGATTGGCGTTACGTAGTCTTACGTGAGTGCTGATAGGTCCGTATTTTCTGTTTTTTTAAGTCACCTTTAAGCAGTTTAAAAGTGTTTTAAACTATTATTAAAATATTACGTATTTTAAAACTTTAAGCATCGTTACGGCCTATTTACGTGTGCGTAAAGATGATCATTAGGTGCTTATAGATCCGTATTTTCCGTTTTTTTAAGATGCCTTTCAGTAGCTTAAATGTTTCGTAAATTATTATTAAAACGCCCTTAATATATGTTTAAAGTTCACGTTAATTTCAACTGAAGCCTTTATACGTGTCATATACGTGTGCATTAAGATGTTTATAAGATGTGTATTGTTGCCCTTTTAGCAGCTTAAAGTTTTCATAAACACTTACAAAAACATCGTTGATACATGTTTAAAGTTTCCTTTTATTTTCTCTGAAGCCTCTTTACGTCACATATACGTGTGCATTAAGAGGATTTTACTGTGTCTATATCTGTCCTTTCAGCAGCTAAAAGTTGTCATAAATACGTCCTAAAACACCCCCAAAGACATGTTTAAAGTTACCTCTCTACGCCTCATATACGTGTGCATTAAGGTGATTCTAATGTGTGGATAGGTGCCATTTTACTTAGCAGAATAAAGTTAATCATAAGCACGTTTTAAAGCAAGAAAACACAATATATGAAACTTTGAAACTTAATTGAACTATTATTAAAATATTACATGGAAAAGTAAAAAAAAAAAACTACAGCCTACTAGGTATGTATGGCCTTTTATTCTGATATAGTTGGCAGTTGAAGCAATCATAACGGCTGTGCAATTCCGTGCAGTTTCCAAGTCCACAGTCCCATTTCCAGTGTCCGGCGAAGCGTCTCGGTGAAAGATAAAAAGAGTACACAGTTCCATCTGGCCACCACAGGAATAAGAATCCCGTAAGATCTAGAGTAGTGGCCGATATGACTCGTGTTGTTGGAACAGGATGGTCCTGGATTCTGTGGACGCGAAACATGTTCAGCTTGCAGTCTCGGCTTCTATTAATCCGGATGGTACAAGGGCCGTGATTTCCATTCTGTGTCGATTTCCAACAACAACAATTTGTACAGAATGATATCCACCTCGTATCTTTGAGTCAAATTCCGTCACCTAGGCGGTACAAGCGGTGTCGCGGCCACAACTTGCGGGCTAGAACAGGCCCAAACTTTCTTCAATACTTCTCTTCAAAAATGAACGCCTGGAAAATAACCGCTCCTAGTCGTACGTATGGCCCGTAAATTTGAACTCCCCACTCTTTTCTGCCATTGGATACATCCTATCACATGACACAGCTGTGCCACAGACGGAGCAAGGAAGTTCAACCTCCTTGGACGGACGGAGGCATGCGCCCCATGGCGAGTACGAAATAACGCTGAATAAATTTACATCTGGCCTGCCCACGCATATCACCATAACCCAAACAAACACGGGCAACACGAGAAGACACCGCCTGTGTGCACAAACTGTTCTTTCTCGACGCTTGCTTGTAGATAAAGAAATGAACATATTTCGTACATTTACCTGTAGTAAGAACTGCTTGCCGTTTTATAGAGAAAACACCACTCACTACACAAAACGCTATATCTACTACATCCTTATTCTTCAAGGATCTTCAAGCAGAGGTTGAGTCGCTGAGATATTCATAGCAGTAGTCGGGATTTCTACCGTCTCTTAGCTCGAGGGTCAACTTGCCACAAAGAAAACAGGCGGCTTCACCCTGAGTTAGACCCTGGAATTTCAGAACATATATGCGGTATAAAATAAAAAGGGCCAAACAAAGGACAAATAATGTTTTTATAGAATTTTCAAACTTCTAAAGATCTTGCAAAGTCCTTTGAATAAATACACATGTTCAAATTGAATATCAAAAGGGAACCATTTGCTTCGGTGTTTTTTAGACATCAAAAGTAAAGATAAGGTTCTGAAGGCAGTGGACTCATTTACATGTAAACCCCAGCACATAATTGTACACGCATGCACGCACGCACACACACACACACACACACACACACACACATACATACACACAAACCTTGTCAACTCCTCCAGGTACTGGTCACAGTTCATGTCCACCGCTGTGAGGAACCTGCCTGCGTTAATGGAACCCTTGATGAACATGACCTCTGCAGGGTTGCTGGGCGTGTTGAAGGGCACCTGGTACATGTCTGTCAGCCTCCTCAGGTCCTGCCCCATGTAGGTGGCCTTAGCTGGGACCATGCCGGGGGACGGTTGTCTGGTGGGGGGAGACATAAGATGAAGTACTAAGACTCAAGTAAAGAGACATCATTTGATATTAGCCATAAAATACAATGCTCCCTACAGAGTTCTTACCAGAATTGTTTCACAGCATAGTGGCCTCTCTGCATGGCAAAGCCACATTGCAAGTGGTAAAGGCAAGAGCATTGAGCAAGAGATCAGAAACATTATTTCTTATGCTGGTTCAAACCCAGCATATGGGCCCAAAGCACAGCGTAGAGGATCCAAATCACAGTGTTGGAGATACAAATCACAGCATAGAGCCCACTCAACTGCACTGGAGATAACCACATCCTATGCTTTTTGCAACATAGTTGACATCAAGCAGACAATAATCTTATAATTTGTGGCCAGTACTAGTTGCTGTCAGAGCAGTGCCCCCGTGCATACTGGTAACACATCTGTCCGATATTCAGTGTATGAGCTGGTATTAACTGTAGCACACATCAACTGATCAAGAGTCATATTTCCCACCCACCTGCTCCCTGCATAATCCCAGACAGGAAGAACGGCCTCAGTTTCAGGTCGATGTTCCACTTCTGTTGGTAGCGGCACATCACCTGTGGAACCGGAGCAGGTAAAATGTATATTTACATAGTAATTTTTTCTTATGTTTTTTGTGAAGGGGATGAGGAATGTTCAGGGAGTATATAATGTAATCTTATACTATTAAAGTAATGATGTTTGCATCTATCAGTTGCTCTAGTCCACTTTGCAACAAATTACACGTGGAAAAACTTGAACCGCTGGTAGAATAGACTGTACGTCAAGGCTTAGCATAGCTACGGTAACAGTTGGAGGCTTCTGTTACTTGCAGTCAAAATGTATAAGTCCTCCAATAGACAATAATAGTGGACTCCCAACACAGACAGTGAATAAATATGACAACTATCGATGGATTTAAATGCAGTGTCGACAAGCATGAAGACAAATAAATAAGATGAGGAGCTTCTAATTAAATAAGGGCTAATCGCCTAGTACGTGCTCTTGATTGCAGAAACCCTGGTCTCTGTAACATGACCTACCTTTACTGAAGGACTTTGTCCTACACACTTTTCTCCGTGCAAATTTTCACTGTTTTATACCATCTACACAACAGAAAGCATGTGACATACAGTCTAGTAAGGCACATTTACTCCGACACACTACTCCGATGTATCATTTCGCTCGTAATATTCTGTTTATACACCAGGGAACTACAGACCAGTGAGTCTGATGTCTGTAGTGGGGAAGTCAATGGAATCAATTGTCCGGGACATACTAGTAGACCACATGATGCAAAACAACTTCTTCACGGATGCCCAACACGGGTTCGTACCTGGCAGGTCATGCATGACACAACTTTTAGTTGTGATGGAGGAGTGGACCAGGTCACTCCAGGAGGGCGAGCCGTTAGATGTGATTTACTTAGATTTCCGGAAAGCTTTTGACACAGTCCCACACATGAGACTTCTCCGGAAACTTGAGCGGTACGGAGTAGGTGGTCGACTTAGAGACTGGATAGCGGACTTTCTAGCAGGAATAAAGCAAAGGGTGGTGGTCAACGGTAAATTCTCATCTTGGCAAAAGGTTAAGAGCGGCATTCCACAAGGAACTGTGTTGGGTCCGATCCTCTTCCTGATCTACATAAACGACTTGCCGGAGGTAGTGTCCAGTGCAGTAAAGATTTTCGCAGACGACAGCAAGCTGTACAACGGGGTAAAACACAGCAGCGGTCAGGAGTCCCTACAGCAGGACCTGGAAGCAGCAGGGTTGTGGTCTGAGAACTGGCAACTACGTTTCAATGTCGGAAAATGCAAGGTCCTACACCTAGGAAAGTCCAACCCTAGAACCACGTACGTCCTAGGAGCACAGAACATAGAGGAAACAACTGAAGAAAAGGACCTGGGGGCTCTGGTGGACAGTCAACTGTCTTTCCATGCACAGGCAGCCAAAGCATCAAACAAGGGAAACCAGATGTTGGGTCTCATCAACAGAACATTTTACAACTTAGACGCACAGACAGTCCCTACCCTTTTTCAGACCATGGTAAGACCACATCTGGAGTACGGTAACATCATTTGGGGGCCCCACTTCATCCTGTGCCAGATTAGGATTGATAAAGTACAGAGAAGGGCAACAAAGCTAGTGAAGGGCTTGAGAGACCTCCCGTACAGCGAGCGACTTAAGCGACGTCGACCACCATCTTTACAGTACAGAGGACAGCGGGGGGATATGATCCAGGTCTACAAGTTCTTAACAGGCAAGGAGAGAGTTCAGGCAGACACCTTTTTTGAGAAGGCGGATAACACAACAACGAGAGGACACAGTCTAAAATTGAAGATTCCCCTTGCTAAGTTGAGGGTGAGAGCGCAGGCCTTCAGTTCAAGAGTAGTGGAACTCCCTGCCAGAGAAAGGAGGTATAGATACCGTCGGATAACGGCGACCCGCACACCATAGGCGCCACGCTGCAGGTCAACCTTCCAGGCCCCGTCAATCCCATTGTATCATATTATTTGTTACGAAACGCCTAGTTGCAAAACGACTCGTGCCTAGTTGTCAAACGACTCGTGTCCTGTTGCGAAAGGACTCGTGCCTAGTTGCGAAACGACTCGTGCCTAGTTGCGAAACGACTCGTGTTCTATTGCGAAACGACTTGTGTCTTATTGCGAAATGACTCGTGTCTTATTGCGAAACGACTTGTTTTGTTACGAAACGACTCACGCCTCACACCAGTTTCCCTGCATCACTTTAGTTCTGTCCCACATCTGGGGCATATGCTAATGGTACACTAGAGACCCCTACTGGTGGCTTGGGTGTACTGCAGCTATAGTCAGTGGTCTCCCCTACTTCAACCAATCATTGTGGCCCTTTTATATCACGTGAGGGTGCTATTCCCAACTCAACAGGGCAGCCATGATGTGTTTTAGCAGTTTGAAGGAGAAAGTGGCTGAAAATCTGCAAAATGCGCCGCGTACAGCTAAAATCACTGCGTCCCCCACCCTTGGGAATTGAGGAAAGTTATCAAGAATTTGTTGGAGCTTTTTGGCGTGAAGGACAATTTTCCCGGGGTTAAAACTTTGTAAAATAAGCAGACGGAGGCTTTGTTTACATCATGGATGCAGTCACTTAATGGTCAGGTTCCTGGGGTTTTTGCAGTGGAGGCCCAAAAATGAGGTATGTATGCCATATTTACCACACTTGGTCCATCCCACCTGTGTATTTTAGGGACATAAGGTGCTTATATGAGTAATTTTGACCATCCAAACTCTATAGTGTGTGCTATAAGATATAAAACACAACAGGAAGGAATGGTTTAGTCCCATAGTGATAGTTTTATGACCTGTCATGGGGAGAAAAGTGATGGTGATATTTAGGGGGGAGGGGGGTAACATTATGTTATATTGTGAAGCCTCAAAATGAATCCATAATGTAATATGTGCCTTTCATGTGTATGCATAACAAGTAGGATCCCATTCAAGATAAAAGGTGTCTAGGAGGCTTTTTTTAAGATACCGGGTAATGCAGTACCCCATAACACTGCATTACAATGCTAATATACAACACTTGACTTGACTTGACTTTATTAAGATCCACAATTAGCATAACAATGGAGTACATTGAAGCTACTCTTCCTGTGGTCTTTATCAACAATTATTAAACATAACAGGACAAAAACCTGACACACAGGAAGACATACAATCTATACAATGTACATAAAATTCACACGTGATAAAAGATTACTTAATGACTACTAGAGGTTTTATATATACAATGGGACCAATTATCTATTGCAAACCATTCCATGTGCTGGACATTCTGTACAAAAACCTTTTCTTTTGAGCATTTGTTCTGGGCTTTGGTAGTCTGATAGTTTGGGATTTTGATGAGCGTGTTTGATATCCATGGGACTGCATTTTGACCTTTTTATACAGAGAGACTGGTTGTTTGTTTTTCATCATCTTACGAAAAGTCACTACACTTTTCTGCTGGATTCTGTCTTTCACGGACAGCCATCCTAGCGTCTGCAGCAAAGCGTCCCTGCTTGTGTACCTGTGGCAACCAAGGGCGATCCTGGCCGCTCTGTTCTGCACGACCTGTAGCCGGTTTATGTTCTTCTTAGACGTACTTGCCCAGACCGAACTGCAGTAGTCTAGATGTGTTAGTACAAGGGCCTGAATCAGTTTTATCCTCAGTCTGCGCGGAAGTAATTTCCTCACCCTGTTCACTTGCGCCATGCTTCTATTACAGTTCTTTACAACATGGTCTACATGATTGTCGAATGTGAGGTTTTGGTCGACATGTACTCCCAAAAGCTTGACAGTGGGTACTTGTTGTAAACTCTGCCCCCTGAGTTCCAACTGTAGTGGAGGTGCGACTCTTGTCTTCTTAGACGTCCCAACCAGCATGGTCTTTGTCTTGCCGTTGTTCAGTTTAAGCATGTTGTGGTCCGACCATTTAGCCACACATTCTAAATCCACCAGAGTCTTTGTTCTTATGTCCTGTACAGTGCGTCCTGCTGCATGTACTGTACTGTCGTCAGCATACTGGTCCAGTTCCCCATTCTCTACTGTACTGGACATGTCATTGACGTAAATACTGTACAGTTGTGTGCATCAGAATTCTTGAGCTGGTTTTCATCTCATCACATGTTTGCATACAAGCTACTTTATTTAATAGTATAACATACTAGTAATGTGATGAACCTGGCTTGACAATTACAGTTGCAAGACAAGGCAGGATGAATGCCGGGAGAAGACGAAAAAGACGAGGGAGATGGAGTGAGATGACACTACAGGCGACAGCCTATATAGGTACTTTGTCGATGCATCATCAATGTATGTATTTCATGGTTCAGGGACCAACAGACAAGGACATATGTTACATTTTAGCACATGTATTACTGCATTTGTAACCTCTGACATGACCAGGCCTGACTTAAATGTTATGATTTTGAAGTAGGATGGACTGTATTTACCCTGTCTGCCAAATGTGTTACCGTACTCTGTGTTTGATAGTGGTAAATGCTAATGCCTTGTTCACCAAGGAAAGCCCAGTCCACACTTCTATCTCCTTACCTAGCATAAAACACATGTTACGCAGCACTACATATTGTGATGGGGAAGGTGCCAGTGGTTAGAAACCTTTGTCTGGAAAATGCTATAAAGTTATTGTCTTCATCTGGGAACACAAGGAAGGAATAGATCTAAAGGTTGTGTTTTGAAGAATTTTTGAGGTGTAATTTTGGGGAAAATCCATATTCTTTATCCATTTGTGTTGGCAGGAGATGCCCATGCACTGATCCAGGATGCCAGACAGCCACAACTCCAGGAACAGCTCAGATATAGCTTCGCCTGAGGGATAAATCATAATGTACCTGTATGGGCTGCTCCAATGGCCAATGATCTGCAACTTTTATAACCCGTTAATGGGCTATGGTTTGAGCAAATTCACCGCTTCTTTTCCCTGGATTAGTCACTGTTTGAAATGTTACTGTTTAACGGTTAGGGACTGAAAGGGAACAGGTTTTCTTCTCATAAAATGTTAGTTCCTGTTCTTACCATTTGTTTAAATGTTACACAATATTCAGAATATAGGATTGTATTACTTCCATTCCCAACAAGCTACCTCAGGACCTGTAACATACATGTTTGGTTCATTGTTGTTGTTTTTTTTGTATTTTTGCCTTTTCATTTAATGCCTTGCAGTCATGCCTGATGATTTATTTTACACTTACAGTACTACATTAAACAGATATGAAGTTGATCAAAGAAATGTGATGAGTATTCTCTCTTAAATACCTATCCGTTCATCTTGTCACAACCTCCTTATGTAGTGCTTAGCTCTCCAGACAAATATGTTCTATAAAAAGCCCAGAACCAGTGTTTTAATTTTGACAAAAGCAATAGTTTAGGAGGTGCAGATGGTGCTAGGGTTTGGTGTGTTGGCTGTGTGATTAAGATGGTTACTGTATGGGGACTGCTTGATGTGCCACAAGGGGAATTACACTGACATGAGGTGTATGTCATATGTCGTTAAGCTAAATGGCCTTGTCCTTTACTCTTTGAGACTCTGTATGTTTTACACTAAAAAGGGTTTGAATGTAAGTAATGTAAAATGACTTGCACCCATTTACAATGGAATAATTGCATCTTCATCCTGTGACAATTGCTGATTCTATTCAGGACAGGTTATGGTCACAGTATCAGTTTACTATCAAAGGTTTCACCTGCTGCAAGCATGTGAAGCAGAAAATGTACAATATCCTAGCAATGACTGACAAGTATAGGATTGACTTGCTAAATAGTACACTTATAGTTAGATTGTAGCTATCCTCCATCCAGGACATCTTAAGACTTTTAACATTATCAAAAAAAGCAGCTGGGTTGGACTGAATATTTACGTACGACACATCTATAGAGGGCAAGCGACCCCAATGTCATCCCCAAGACTCCATGTTGTCATCCCCAATGTCATCCCCAAGACTCCCCAAGACAACATGAGTGCCATGTTGTCATATTCTTTAGACGTATTACTATACTACAGGACTTGTAAAAAAACTTGTAACAGAATCTAGGTCTAGAATCTTTTATCTAGGTCAATACCCAATACTTTTATCTAGGTCAATACCCATGTGCCCATAATAAACTTGGTAAAATCATTATCTCCTAGTTGTGGGCTTTGAGCCTTGGTTGCAACAGGACTTTAGCTCAGAAACAACAGTTTAAATCTTATGTTTTGAATGTGTACTTTAGGAGATTCTTGTTTGCAAAAGTTGAATGTTGCTATGTGTCTACTGTCTACAGCTAGTCTTGTGAAGACTGGTCCAAGTTCCCAGAACTAACAATCAGTCTTAGATGTCACACTTGTGGCGACAGCTTGGAATGTGTCTGTGTAGATACTGTTTCCACAAAGCAGAATTCTTGTGCCTATATCAATGGGGCCCCGGAGGGGGAGGGGGGTGGAAAGGAGGAGGCAAAAATGCAATCAAAGTGTGTTTGAGGCAGTCTTTGTTGATAAAACTAACTGACTTACAGTCACTCAAGGCTACAAAGCAGATCTAGCATACTTATTTCCTTAGATACAGACAAATTAGCCCACCAAATATCAACTATGTGCACATAAGGTGGCTCAAATTGTGAAACACATGGCCGAATAGGGTGAATAGAGGTTTGAATGACCCTCCAAGAAAACCTGGGGACCTGACCATATAGTGACTATGAAATATAAGTAGTAAAATATATGAGGTTTAAGATGTATACAAAGTAATTGGTGGGAAAATTGTCCTTGATATTGAAAATGACCAGTTAACTACCCTAATTTGCCCGTGTGATGAAATGACCTCCCTCACAGTACCCCTGCACAAGAGTGGTTGTTACTGAAAGGGAAACCCCCATAGCCCACATGTGTGAGGGTCTGCATGCCTTTTTCCGTTAAGCGTTACGAGTCATTTTAATTCACCGTTAATCGTTACCGACCCTCTCTAATTTAACGTTAATCGTTATCGGCATATTCTTCGTGAAGCGTTATTGGTTGTTTTAATTCAACGTTAACCGTTATTTGTTATCACGGCACGAAAAACGGTATTTAAGCATGCTTAAATTATGCTTAACATTGACGTATTTTCCTTCTTTACGGATCTATACACCTCTTATACGAGTACGTAAAGATTGGCGTTGCGTAGGCTTTACGTAGGTGCGGATAGGTCCGTATTTTCCGTTTTTTTAAGGTGCCTTTCAGCAGCTTAAAGGTGTTGTAAATTAAAACACACAGATTAAAACTCATTTAAATTGCATTTAAATGCTACGTTTATAAAATTTTAAGCATCGTTACGGCTTATTTACGTGTGCGTAAAGATGACCATTAGGTACTTATAGATCCGTATTTTCCTAGTCACGACTCGTGTCTTATTGCAAAACGACAAATTTTCTTAAGCTAATCCGTTAAGAAATCATAGATGACCAAAAGACAACGAAAATTGCAAAGAACGATAAAAAACAAGGACGATGAGATCCTACATCCTTTCAAGGAAACTGTCCTGATGAAAGGAAAGGCAGTCTTTGTTGATAAAACTAACTGACTTACAGTCACTCAAGGCTACAAAGCAGATCTAGCATACTTATTTCCTTAGATACAGACAAATTAGCCCACCAAACTACTCACTTCAACCCCCAAAAACTACTCACTTCAACCCCCAAAAACTACTCACTTCAACCCCCACAAACTCACTTCAACCCCCACAAACTCACTTCAACCCCCGCAAACTACTCACTTCAACCCCCACAAACTACTCACTTCAACCCCCACAAAATACTCACTTCAACCCCCACAAACTCACTTCAACCCCCACAAACTCACTTCAACCCCCACGAACTACTCACTTCAACCCCCACAAACTACTCACTTCAACCCCCACAAACTACTCACTTCAACCCCCACAAACTACTCACTTCAACCCCCACAAACTACTCACTTCAACCCCCACAAACTCACTTCAACCCCCCACAAACTACTCACTTCAACCCCCACAAACTACTCACTCCAACCCCCACAAACTACTCACTTCAACCCCCACAAACTACTCACTTCAACCCCCGCAAACTACTCACTTCAACCCCCGCAAACTACTCACTTCAACCCCCGCAAACTACTCACTTCAACCCCCACAAACTACTCACTTCAACCCCCACAAACTACTCACTTCAACCCCCACAAACTCACTTCAACCCCCACAAACTCACTTCAACCCCCAAAAACTACTCACTTCAACCCCCACAAGCTACTCACTTCAACCCCCACAAAATACTCACTTCAACCCCCACAAACTCACTTCAACCCCCACAAACTCACTTCAACCCCCACGAACTACTCACTTCAACCCCCACAAACTACTCACTTCAACCCCCACAAACTACTCACTTCAACCCCCACAAACTCACTTCAACCCCCCAAACTCACTTCAACCCCCACAAACTCACTTCAACCCCCACGAACTACTCACTTCAACCCCCACAAACTACTCACTTCAACCCCCACAAACCCACTTCAACCCCCACAAACTCACTTCAACTCCCGCAAACTACTCACTTCAACCCCCACAAACTCACTTCAACCCCCACAAACTCACTTCAACCCCCGCAAACTCACTTCAACGGCCGCAAACTACTCACTTCAACCCCCACAAACTACTCACTTCAACCCCCACAAACTACTCACTTCAACCCCCACAAACTCACTTCAACCCCCGCAAACTACTCACTTCAACCCCCACAAACTACTCACTTCAACCCCCACAAACTCACTTCAACCCCCGCAAACTACTCACTTCAACCCCCACAAACTACTCACTTCAACCCCCACAAACTACTCACTTCAACCCCCACAAACTCACTTCAACCCCCGCAAACTACTCACTTCAACCCCCACAAACTACTCACTCCAACCCCCACAAACTACTCACTTCAACCCCCACAAACTACTCACTTCAACCCCCACAAACTACTCACTTCAACCCCAAAAAACTACTCACTTCAACCCCCAAAAACTACTCACTTCAACCCCAAAAACTACTCACTTCAACCCCCAAAAACTACTCACTTCAACCCCCACAAACTCACTTCAACCCCCACAAACTCACTTCAACCCCCGCAAACTCACTTCAACGGCCGCAAACTACTCACTTCAACCCCCACAAACTACTCACTTCAACCCCCACAAACTACTCACTTCAACCCCCACAAACTCACTTCAACCCCCGCAAACTACTCACTTCAACCCCCACAAACTACTCACTTCAACCCCCACAAACTCACTTCAACCCCCGCAAACTACTCACTTCAACCCCCACAAACTACTCACTTCAACCCCCACAAACTACTCACTTCAACCCCAAAAAACTACTCACTTCAACCCCCAAAAACTACTCACTTCAACCCCAAAAACTACTCACTTCAACCCCCAAAAACTACTCACTTCAACCCCCACAAACTCACTTCAACCCCCACAAACTCACTTCAACCCCCGCAAACTCACTTCAACGGCCGCAAACTACTCACTTCAACCCCCACAAACTACTCACTTCAACCCCCACAAACTACTCACTTCAACCCCCACAAACTCACTTCAACCCCCGCAAACTACTCACTTCAACCCCCACAAACTACTCACTTCAACCCCCACAAACTCACTTCAACCCCCGCAAACTACTCACTTCAACCCCCACAAACTACTCACTTCAACCCCCACAAACTACTCACTTCAACCCCCACAAACTCACTTCAACCCCCGCAAACTACTCACTTCAACCCCCACAAACTACTCACTCCAACCCCCACAAACTACTCACTTCAACCCCCACAAACTACTCACTTCAACCCCCACAAACTACTCACTTCAACCCCAAAAAACTACTCACTTCAACCCCAAAAAACTACTCACTTCAACCCCCAAAAACTACTCACTTCAACCCCCAAAAACTACTCACTCCAACCCCCACAAACTACTCACTTCAACCCCCACAAACTACTCACTTCAACCCCCACAAACTACTCACTTCAACCCCAAAAAACTACTCACTTCAACCCCCACAAACTACTCACTTCAACCCCCACAAACTACTCACTTCAACCCCCACAAACTACTCACTTCAACCCCAAAAAACTACTCACTTCAACCCCACAAACTACTCACTTCAACCCCCACAAACTACTCACTTCAACCCCCACAAACCCACTTCAACCCCCACAAACTCACTTCAACCCCCACAAACTACTCACTTCAACCACCACAAACTCACTTCAACCCCCACAAACTCACTTCAACCCCTTCAAACTCACTTCAACGCCCGCAAACTACTCCAACCCCCACAAACTACTCACTTCAACCCCCCACAAACTACTCACTTCAACCCCCAAAAACTACTCACTTCAACCCCCACAAACTCACTTCAACCCCCGCAAACTACTCACTTCAACCCCCACAAACTACTCACTTCAACCCCTACAAACTACTCACTTCAACCCCCACAAACTCACTTCAACCCCCGCAAACTACTCACTTCAACCCCCACAAACTACTCACTCCAACCCCCACAAACTACTCACTTCAACCCCCACAAACTACTCACTTCAACCCCCACAAACTACTCACTTCAACCCCCACAAACTACTCACTTCAACCCCCACAAACTACTCACTTCAACCCCCACAAACTACTCACTTCAACCCCCGCAAACTACTCACTTCAACCCCACAAACTACTCACTTCAACCCCCACAAAATACTCACTTCAACCCCCACAAACTACTCACTTCAACCCCCACAAACCCACTTCAACCCCCACAAACTCACTTCAACTCCCGCAAACTACTCACTTCAACCCCCACAAACTCACTTCAACCCCCACAAACTCACTTCAACCCCCGCAAACTCACTTCAACGGCCGCAAACTACTCATTTCAACCCCCACAAACTACTCACTTCAACCCCCACAAACTACTCACTTCAACCCCCACAAACTCACTTCAACCCCCGCAAACTACTCACTTCAACCCCCGCAAACTACTCACTTCAACCCCCGCAAACTACTCACTTCAACCCCCACAAACTACTCACTTCAAACCCCACAAACTACTCACTTCAACCCCCACAAACTCACTTCAACCCCCACAAACTCACTTCAACCCCCACAAACTCACTTCAACCCCCGCAAACTACTCACTTCAACCCCCACAAACTACTCACTTCAACCCCACAAAATACACACTTCAACCCCCACAAACTACTCACTTCAACCCCCACAAACCCACTTCAACCCCCACAAACTCACTTCAACCCCCACAAACTACTCACTTCAACCCCACAAACTACTCACTTCAACCCCCACAAACTCACTTCAAACCCCGCAAACTACTCACTTCAACCCCCGCAAACTACTCATTTCAACCCCCACAAACTACTCACTTCAACCCCCACAAACTACTCACTCCAACCCCCACAAACTCACTTCAACCCCCGCAAACTACTCACTTCAACCCCCGCAAACTACTCACTTCAACCCCCGCAAACTACTCACTTCAACCCCCGCAAACTACTCACTTCAACCCCCGCAAACTACTCACTTCAACCCCCACAAACTACTCACTTCAACCCCCACAAACTACTCACTTCAACCCCACAAACTCACTTCAACCCCCACAAACTCACTTCAACCCCCACAAACTCACTTCAACCCCCGCAAACTACTCACTTCACCCCCACAAACTACTCACTTCAACCCCCACAAAATACTCACTTCAACCCCCACAAACTACTCACTTCAACCCCCACAAACCCACTTCAACCCCCACAAACTCACTTCAACCCCCACAAACTACTCACTTCAACCCCCACAAACTACTCACTTCAACCCCCACAAACTCACTTCAACCCCCGCAAACTACTCACTTCAACCCCCGCAAACTACTCACTTCAACCCCCGCAAACTACTCACTTCAACCCCCGCAAACTACTCACTTCAACCCCCACAAACTACTCACTTCAACCCCCACAAACTACTCATTTCAACCCCCACAAACTACTCACTTCAACCCCCACAAACTACTCACTCCAACCCCCACAAACTCACTTCAACCCCCGCAAACTACTCACTTCAAACCCCGCAAACTACTCACTTCAACCCCCGCAAACTACTCACTTCAACCCCCGCAAACTACTCACTTCAACCCCCGCAAACTACTCACTTCAACCCCCACAAACTACTCACTTCAACCCCCACAAACTACTCACTTCAACCCCCACAAACTCACTTCAACCCCCACAAACTCACTTCAACCCCCACAAACTCACTTCAACCCCCACGAACTACTCACTTCAACCCCCACAAACTACTCACTTCAACCCCCACAAACCCACTTCAACCCCCACAAACTCACTTCAACTCCCGCAAACTACTCACTTCAACCCCCACAAACTCACTTCAACCCCCACAAACTCACTTCAACCCCCGCAAACTCACTTCAACGGCCGCAAACTACTCACTTCAACCCCCACAAACTACTCACTTCAACCCCCACAAACTACTCACTTCAACCCCCACAAACTCACTTCAACCCCCGCAAACTACTCACTTCAACCCCCACAAACTACTCACTTCAACCCCCACAAACTCACTTCAACCCCCGCAAACTACTCACTTCAACCCCCACAAACTACTCACTTCAACCCCCACAAAATACTCACTTCAACCCCCACAAACTACTCACTTCAACCCCCACAAACCCACTTCAACCCCCACAAACTCACTTCAACCCCACAAACTACTCACTTCAACCCCCACAAACTACTCACTTCAACCCCCACAAACTCACTTCAACCCCCGCAAACTACTCACTTCAACCCCCGCAAACTACTCACTTCAACCCCCGCAAACTACTCACTTCAACCCCCGCAAACTACTCACTTCAACCCCCACAAACTACTCACTTCAACCCCCACAAACTACTCATTTCAACCCCCACAAACTACTCACTTCAACCCCCACAAACTACTCACTCCAACCCCCACAAACTCACTTCAACCCCCGCAAACTACTCACTTCAACCCCCGCAAACTACTCACTTCAACCCCCGCAAACTACTCACTTCAACCCCCGCAAACTACTCACTTCAACCCCCGCAAACTACTCACTTCAACCCCCACAAACTACTCACTTCAACCCCCACAAACTACTCACTTCAACCCCCACAAACTCACTTCAACCCCCACAAACTCCTCACTTCAACCCCCACAAACTACTCACTTCAACCCCCACAAACTACTCACTTCAACCCCCAAAAACTACTCACTTCAACCCCCAAAAACTACTCACTTCAACCCCCAAAAACTACTCACTTCAACCCCCACAAACTACTCACTTCAACCCCCACAAACTACTCACTTCAACCCCTAAAAACTACTCACTTCAACCCCAAAAACTACTCACTTCAACCCCCACAAACTACTCACTTCAACCCCCAAAAACTACTCACTTCAACCCCCACAAACTACTCACTTCAACCCCCGCAAACTACTCACTTCAACCCCCACAAACTCACTCCAACCCCCACAAACTACTCACTTCAACCCCCACAAACTACTCACTCCAACCCCCACAAACTACTCACTCCAACCCCCACAAACTACTCACACGGCACGAAAAACTGTTTTTAAGCATGCTTAAACCATGCTTAACGTTGACGTATTTTCCTTCTTTACGAATCTATACTCCTCTTAAACGAGTTCGTAAAGATCGCCGTTAAGTGATCTTTCCGTAGGTCCGTGTTAGTCCTTATTTTCCGGTTTTCCAGTTGTCTTTCAGCAGCGTAAAGATGCCTTAAATAATTATTAAAATGCCTTTAAATTATGCTTAAATGTTACGTTTTATACACTTTACGTTACGTTTTGTTCACGTTTTTTTCTTATTGAAGCCTTTTTAAGTCCAATATACGTGCGCATTAAGATGGTTATTAGGTGTGAATACTTGCCCTTTCAGCAACTTAAAGTTGTTCCAAACACTTATTAAAACGCTCTTAAGACACGATTAAAGTTCACGTTTTATTCTTCTTGAAACCTTTTTAAGTCTCATATACTTGCGCATTAAGATGATTATATGGTGTGGATAGATGCCCTTTCGGTGGCTTAAAGATGACATAAATATTCATCAAAACACCCTTAATACACGATTAAAGTTCACGTTTTTCTTTCTTCTTGAAGAATTTTACGTCTCATATACATTCACATTAAAATAACTAGTGTAAGGTGTGGATAGACTTCAGGCAAAACACATTGGTTAAAATTTTGAAACTTTATTAAACTATGACAGAAGTGTAACATGGAAAGGTATAAAAACAGCTAGTCTAATGATTTCTTGGATTACATATGCATTATACAAGTAAATTGAAAACACCTCTACAGCTATATTAGGTTACATTACACAAGTCTGAAATCTATCGCTAATTTACGTACAAAAACAACCCCTAGACCCCAAAGCCCCCACCCCACCCCATGCAATGATGTAAAATAAAAACAAACGATAATACACCCGTCCGTTCCTCTACAGTTCTATTCAGTAAGGCTGCCGTTAAGGCTGCTGTTGCTCTCATCCACGTCTTCTGGGTTCCAGTCAGCCCTTATAACCCACGTCGGGGCTCCGTTGGGCACTGGCCTGTCCGATAACTGCCCATTACGTTCCCTAGTGGTTCCTTTCTGGGGACATACCTTATCCAAGTCCTTTTTCAGTCGCTTGAGGGACTTGGACTCCCAAGGTAGACGTTTCACCACCAGCCGCGGAGGACCCTGGCGCTCGTCCCCGCTCGACTCCGAGGACATGTACTTCTTGTCCAGGATCTCCGCAGCTCTCCGCAGGTTTTTCTCCTCCCACGTATCTTTGTTGCATTTGTTGAGAGCCCTGCTTCTTCGATTGATTTTCTGTAAAAGAAAAGTTTCCTTATGATATGCACAACTCCAGTCATAATATACAGTGTATGAATTCTGAAATCATCAATTTGTACATTTTGTACGCCAGTGAGAGTTTTACGCCAGTATGACATTTTAAGCTTTCTTAAAGCAAAACATGAAGGAGTGTTGAGTGTCTGAAAGGTGAAAACTTGATTTTCACACTTGTTGCATAAATTAATTGTGCAAGTTTTGAGCGCTGATGGCAGCTTAAATTTCTATCCTGTCGAAATACGAGCCCTGTGGATTTTCCGGTGGCTAGGTTTTCTATACCCGGGCACGTCCTGACTTCAATAGAAGCAGATGTTGTCTGTAGGTCGGACCGCCGTTTGGAACGTTACGTTGGTCGCCCATTCAAATTCAACGACAATTGCCAAACAGACGACAGACAATACCTGCTCACATTTCGTCATTAAGTGCCCGGATGTAGACAAAACAGTGCCGGCGAATGATGTAAGTTCCGTCTCATATTGCTTGAAGTGTAAGTAAGCTTTGTCTCTACCGTTATATTTTGTATGGTTGATCAGGGTAATTTTATTCGGGTTTCGAACCAGAGGCGGGGCACTTTCCTTTTCTCGATATATTTCTTTAACATCCATCACGACGCAGACACGCGAGCCGGCAAAATCCCCTGGGGTTACGTCAAGTTTGAAACTTGAACTGCCGTCAGCAAATATATAGATATCTGCGGAAAATATTGGCTTTTCGTATATGTAGTGTAACCGATAGTTAATGATTCCGCGCTCCTAGCTGTTTTGCTTTTAACAAGACAAAATCAACAATTCTGTCACTAGTAGTTACCTGGGTAATGCGTTGCGCCTTCCTCATCTTCCTCCTGTGCTCCTCCAGACGCCCCTTGCCTCTGCGAACGTTGTCATCCTTCAATGATCTGTAGTACCGTTTTGCGGCATCTGAATTGAATTACGGGAATAAATATCAATGTAACTTTTTATATCCTTTACCAACAATTTTTTCAATAAGCGTTAACACACACAAGATCATCATTTTCAATGTAGTCTGTAATTCCACAAACGGCGATCGCGCTAGCTGCGCTCTCACTGCGACCTAAACAGGTTATGTGTAACCTTTGATTTCATACTGGGTATATCATACAGCATGTGAAAGTCTCACTGAGAGGACAACAAAACACACAAAGTCTAAAAAGATTCGTTTCTTTTCTATACCATTCGTTGAGCGATCTGTCAACTTTAAGGTCGCAGAGAGAGCGCGGCGAGAGCGCCGTCCTAGTGGAAAGGGGGTATAATCAAATGATCTAACTTGTCACCTCTGATTTCCCTGGGCGTAAAAGGGCACTTGTCCTCGCCGCCATTGTCCTTGATCACTTCCGAACGCAGAGTCTGCAACACTTGCTGGTTGTGCGGCGAGTCCACTCTGCAAGTAAAGGAAGACATATAATTAGATTGTTACGAATGGGTCCGTATCTGGTGGCATTAAGTATTAATCTCCAAGCATATCTTACGGTAGCAGAAGCTAGTATCAAAAGCTGACAGATGAGTGAAGCCGGCCCTAGAAGTGTGTATGCGACCGGTGCCCGTTTGACTCCCTTTGCCGGCTATTCTCTTTGGCCATACTATCTTATGATACCGTAGGATCTGCTTGGAGATTAAGCACGGTCTCTACAACATTGATTTCGACAGTCATTCAACCAGCTAAAACCTACCAATGACTGAATAAGAACACGTAGAATAGTTGAATAGTTAACAGAAGTTTATTTGCAAGTTCGTGCCCGAGGGCTAATTGCAAGTACATGGTATGAACATAGTAGATATACAAGTGACAATAAACAGTTATAAAAAATATTCTACTTTAATTCTAGTGTTGGCTATTTCTAAACAGGTTGGGTTTGACTTCTTTTTGGAAGCAGCGGGAGACGAAAAGCCCCACCTTTTCTAAAATTTGTGGGTTCTGCGATTTCAAGAGAAAAGTGGCTTTCTGTTCGCCTGTCAATGCGGGGAAGTTGGGATAAGTCTTTGTGGCTTCTCTGAACAGAGTGATTCTTTCGGTTTCGTTGTATGAACATTTGGAAATGAAATGTGTTTCGTCTCCCACTACTTGAGATGTACAGAATTTACAAATTCTTTCACACACTGGTAATCAAATATATAATAGTGACACTTACGTCTCGTTTAAGTCGAACCCCCTGAAGTTGTTGTCTCCTTGAACAAGAGCCTTGTAGATTTTCCTCGTGTCATCCTGAAAAATGGCAAAATTAGACGTACTGGTGGAGGAGGTGTATTTGTGACTATGCATATATTCAAACTTGCACCTAAGGCCCAAAACAAGGAAATCGGCGCCACATATACATGCATAATTTAGAAGTCTTTTGCCAAAGTGTCATTGAAAGACGCATCTTTTTTTTAAATATTCGGGCACTAAAATGGGTATAAAAGGTCACAAAGTAACACTGGTCTTCTGATTTGCAACATTGCATAGCAAGGACATTATTCTATATGAATTATACCACCATAATTGTACATAGATACATGTATTCTGGGTGGCAGACATTTGATCTCAATTCTGTCTATCGTGCGCGGTCTAACTCAGAGGGGGGCTGTCCTGGAGCCGAGTTAAAAATCAAAGCCTGTGCAAGCCCTTGAAACTGTCTGGCATCGAGGCTTTTTGTAGCGAGAAATTATGTCCATCGTAGCCTTGATACCTGGTGCTAAAATGACAAGTTATTATGCTAGGATGATCTAAAATGGTGTCAGCATGGTTCCGCAATCCATCTTCCTTCTTCCTTGGGGCAGGTCTGTGGCCAATTTTCTGGTGACATGTTGGCCCCAGGGCCGAGCCCTCACGGTCACACGGGTTGGAATATGGATAATATGCAAAACCACGCTCACAGTCTTTTAGATATAGATTATCCTAGCACTGTACGTAATATTTACCGGTATCAGGAAGCTCAGCACCTGGGACATGTAGGGCCCCTACCGAATCGAGACAATTCGGTACCAAGTAACGTTATGGGAAAAGTCGGCACCTAACCCCAAAACTAACATAGATCAGAACAGAACATCGTTAAGATAAGACATGAAATGTATTCCACTGGAGCGAGTTGAATTTCTACACTTTTATTTCAATTATTATGCTGCCGGATAGACGGAAATCATCATGCTTCGAGCCCAAAAATCACAAATCAGGTGTATTAAAATATGGTGCCGACTTTTTTAGAGTGCTTGGCGGGCATGGGTGCCGACTTGTCATGGTTGACTTGGGGCAGAGTCGTCCCAGGTGCGGAGTTGTCTGAGAATCACCTTTAACTTTGGAGTATGGAATCCAACAAGAAAATATAAACTTACCCTACATCTATCAGGCACCTTAGAAGTTATCCTGGCTTTACGGAGTTTCCGACTAGCTCCAGCGCCCTGGTCAATGTCTCCTGAAGAGCCGGGCTCCGTGCCTGGCTTTTCTCGATTCTGCTCGGCTTGAAGCTGTTGGAGGCGTTTTCCATGGTCCTTAACTTCTTGTAGAACCTGGGTCATCAACAGGGCCATGTTCTCACTGTGGCCCCGCTCGGTCGGGTTTGTAGAAGAAGTATTCTCAGCCATGATGACAAACGGGAAGCACGCGCGTTTTGACTACCGACTCTCGGAGAAGCTAGTAACGGTTGTGGCTTGATCTAGTCCTGTACGGGGATTTGAAAATAACCCGTCTTGTTTCTGATTGGATATCGCTAGTTACCACGTGGCTTTGCGTGTGAAAAAGCCGTCGGCGACAAACAAACTTCTGGGGCTCAGTATATATTTCACGCCTGGGTATGTTTAACACGTCAACAGAATCTGACTTTAGAGGAGATCTGGATCAAAGAGAACAAGCGACGGTGACAGCTACCAGACTTATTCTGAACCATGTATGAAATATCACTCTAACCACTAAGATTTGAATATCAAAAAACAACAAAGGAAAACATAGATTTTGCAATTTGATTAGGCGGCCAGACAAAGAGCAAGTGAAACTCATGCAAATTGCTGCACTGTGACTAGTATTTCACGCCTGGGTATCTTTCAATATTCCAAAGATTACACAAGGGGAGACTTGGGTCAAAGGGGACACAGAAGGTGATCCACTTTTAATCATATGTGACTTTATGATAAAATGAAAACAGCGGTGGCAACACAGAAGAGGAATTATAAGCCATTTTCCGTCACTCGGAGTCAAGACACTTAAGTTTTTTAAGCGTCCAGTGCACTTTCCTGAAAGGAAGAAGGTAAGTGATCAATCTTCTCATAATGTGGTATCTAATTCCCAAACTGTCACTAGTTTTAGATACAGAAAATGCGTCTATTTTCCTCAACCTCATTGCTGTACTTTATTTGCGCCAAGCTGAAAATATTAACGCATTGGTTTTCATTCAATGCATAGATCCAGGAGTGACAGAATGGATTTGCCTCAGAGATCATCTGTGTCAACTTACAACAAGTTCTGTGGCCACTGCAAGGATTATCTAGAAGAGCGCACATTTCGCAATCACCAGCAGAAATACTTCAACAGGTCGACAGGTGAATGGCGTCAAGAAGCAAGCGACATTCACATCCGGGACCCACTTGCTGACACAAGCAGTGATGAGAGTGATATTTCTGGTAAGTTTGAAACCAATTTATACCTCCATTTACATATTAACTTTATCTCGATATCTAGTATCAACTTTTAAATACTTTAAACGCCATCACTACACATGTTCACGTTATAATCCTTGTAAAGGTATTCTCCAAGCAGATCAGAGATTATGGTAGGACGGGGTGGATATAAGTGGTAGCTACTAGCCCTCTCCAACCGTAAAATTTACTGAGAGTGTAGTATGTTTGGACCTCTCTCGAAATGATGTATTGCTTGTCTGTGGGCCACAATTCACACCTTGATTATTACAACAGAATTGGAAGTTAAAGCCCGGTTTGCAGTTTTACCGATTAAACCTAATTGTTTATATGTTCATCTTGTTATATGCAGAGCCTTCCTGTGAGTTCCCACCGACGAACTGTGAAAGTGACCTGACAGATCATGATGCGAGCAGTTCTCCGGAAAGTTCGACCTCGGTTAGTAATTATCTAAAACGATCTTATAGTACTAAAAGGAGGCTTTATCATCCTTGCTAGTAATTAACTGAGAGGAGAGACGTAGAATGTATTTCACCCTTTATCCGCCGAGCCTTACGGAGACAACAAAATACAGACTGCCTGCGTCTTTATATCTAAAAATAACACACTTTATGTTTTCGTTCTGTAGGGAGGACGCGATACCGACACAACCGAAGAAGACTTAACACAAGGTAGCAGCGAGGAGGAGTGGGATGGTTCAGAGTCAGACGGAGAACAACAACTTCTGAGGGACCTGCACACGTCTGCCGTACAGACGGCGGAGCCCCAGCCAAAAGCTGCTCGGATCGATCCTGCCGTTACCGTGGTAACATGGCTACTAACGTTTTTGATTATTTGGCAAGCACACTATCACATAAGCGACAACGGCTTAGAACATCTCATGTCTTTCCTTTACCCTGCATTGGAAACTTTGGGAAGTGTCTGAGGGGATTGTCCTCATTGTATATGACATGGAAAGTTTTAGGTATTGATAGAGACAACTTTGAGAAGTATTGCGTTTGTCCTAACTCCAAATGCTGTAGGTTATTCGCTATGGATAAGCTGTATGATACTGTAAATGGTGTACAAAGACCGAGACGTTGTGACAACACAAGAAGGGTGAGAAATAGGGACGTTAAGTGCAACACCATTATTTCACGCCTAACCATCACCCCAGTTTCTAAAAAAAAGTGTTTTATCCTTTGAAAGTTTACTGTTTCAAAAGCATTATTGAGACGCTTGAACACTTTGTTAAAAAAGACGGTTTTGAGGACAAATGCGAAGCGTGGAGAATCCGAAATGTATCTGAAGCTGGGTTGCTTGGAGACGTTTATGAAGGGAAGATTTGGCGAGACTTTCAAACATGGGGTGGGGATGAATTTCTTTCAACTCCAAGAAACTATGCCCTAATGATGAATGTGGATTGGTTTCAACCTTTCAAACGCAGAAATGATTATTCCGTCGGTGTAATATACATGACAATCATGAATTTGCCACGTGCTGAGAGGTATAGGTTAGAAAATGTGCTTTTAGTCGGGGTTGTTCCTGCTTTGGAACATGAACCAAAGCATCTAAATTCATTCCTCCAACCCATAGTTACAGAGTTAAAGTTTCTGTGGCGAGGTATCCCATTTACGACTTACAATTCTCCATACTATGCGTTACAATTCCGTGCCGCGCTTCTGTGCTGTGCAGCAGATATTCCTGCTGCACGGAAATTGTGTGGGTTCTTAGGGCACGCTGCTAAATTAGGATGTTCTAAATGTAAAAAGTCCTTCAAAAAGTTGACAAGAAAACCGACTATTCGGGTTTCGATAGGGAAACTTGGCCCGCTAGAAGCGAAACCCAGCATAGACAACACGCGCAGCAAATCAAAACATGCACCAACAATGTGAAGCGAGAAAAACTCGAGAAAAAATTCGGCGTTCGCTATACCCCTCTATTAGAACTAGAATATTACCAGCCTATCAAATCTTGTGTGATTGACCCTCTTCATAACTTATTTTTGGGAACCGCTAAACGTTTGTTCAAGGTTTGGGTTGAGATCGTGACATTATAACTAAGGCTGGCCTAGCTGAGATAACAAAACGTATTGACAACATTGCAGTACCGGCTGGTATTGGCCGCCTTCCGAGTGGGATTGCATCAAACTATGGTGCGTTCACAGGCGAAGAGTGGAAAAATTGGACGCTATACTACTCCTCGTATTGTCTGGACGGGATTCTTCCGAAAGAACATTATGACTGCTGGCAACTCTTCATTTTAGCAAGTAAAAGAATCTGCCAACCAGTTTTGAAAGAAAGCGATATAGATTACGCCGACGCTGCATTTGTTAACTTTGGCAAAAGAGTCGAGCGCTTGTACGGTGAACTTTTCGTAACCCCCAACATGCACCTGCATTGTCACCTAAAGTCCTGCGTTTTGGACTATGGGCCGGTCTATGGCTTTTGGCTGTTCAGTTTTGAAAGATTTAATGGAATCCTTGGGTCAGAATGTACAAATAACCGTGGCATAGAAATTCAGTTAATGAGGAAATTTCTCATAAGCGGGTTTGCACATTGTCTTTCTTGGCCGGCCACCTTTCGTGAGAAATTTGGCGGGCTTTTTGTGCGTTTTTTTTCCAAGGGCGAGTGTTCAAATGTACAAGCCGAGAAGGGAATTAATCTCCTCAACATGTGCAACAACACTATCATTTCAAATATAAATTGGACTGAAGACAACATGCCCATAGACTTATCTAAAACCTTTTCAAGAGTAGCTCTTTCTAGGGACGATAAATCTTCTCTCCTTCGAACATATGCATCAATGTACCCAGAGAGCAGAATTTCAAATACATGTATGGCAGAGTCTGTTCGAAAATATGGAACCTGTCAAGTTGGGCAGGAACACTTTGGTTCTAGGGTAGCAAGTAGGTCGAGTCAATCTGCCTATATTGTTGGCAGGTGGGCAAACGACCTGGGCAGTGTTGACCCAGCTGGCGACATGAGGCCGGGTGTTATTCAGTATTTTTACAAACATGTTGTGGAAATCAATGGCAAGGCATGTAGCCATGTTTTTGCTGTCGTTAGATGGTATAAGTCCTCTCCCAAGAAAAACGAAATAGGCGGAGGACGAACATGTACAGTATGGAACAAAACCTTTGTGCGTGGGGGTAGTGCATCCTTCATACCTGTACAGAGGATATATGGGAAAACTGTATACGCAGAGACTGTGAAAGATGGAAGGAAGATGATAGTTGTGAATCCCGTAGGTAGGAAAGCATTCCTGTAATATGCAATAATAAGGCAAATAAGGTATTGTTGTCACCCGATCTGTGATTTTGCTGAAAATAATAAGGTGTAACGAGCTGTTTTCTTTGATTCTTGCGATTCTTGTTTATTCATGAACGCGTGGCAATTGAATAAGCTACTGTTTCGTGCATTTTAGCTCTTTATTGAAACCTTATTTACGATGATGTTGTTATACATTTGTACGCAATATTAGTAAGATACTATGTATGCTGTATATATACATATATGTGTGTGTGTGTGTGTTAAACTACTGTATATGCATCATGACTTGCTGCGATATAAAAAGAATGACATGGCACAGAACTGTGACGTCCGGGTTCATAGTGAGAATGGCCTTGTATTTTGTGCTTTACATAGTAAATGTGAAATATCGATGTGAAAAATAAAATGTATTGAAAATAGCCATCACATGCTATTGCCTGATTTTATCTATTATTCAATGTAAGTCCCAGCAGTAATAACTACGAAATACATCATCATAATAATTGTAGAAACAATGAGTATCATAATAATGGCAGAAACGCTACTTTCAACATAATAGACAATGGACTTTATGAATAACAACAGACATTTATGTTCACAAATGTTCACAGACATTTATTGAACAAATCTACATCATGATATCTTACATTATATTGAATATTGCCCAATAGATATATCATGAACCTCATTCAAGCAAATATTGAAGAGTGTAGGAATTATAGTCTGGTGGATGTGTTAATTGAGTTGTGCTAAATCCGCATAAAGTTACTCCACCTATCCACTGTCTATTACATAGCTAAATTAGCTATATGATTACATTGCAAAAATTGCAACTAAGAACTAGGAGCTCAGCGTTCTTGCAACATGCGTTAATGAAGGTCGCAGGCTCTTGTCAATGTGGACACATTCTTCCCAAATAGCGTTTAACTGGTGATCATTAATCTTCAATCTTAACACAACGTTCTGTACCATCTTCCCAAACGAATATATGTCTGTCCACACTGAATGTGCACTTCCTCTCAACATGTACAGGCTTGGGTCTATGTGTGGATAAGCAATAACACGCCGCTCTCTCTCTTGAACACTAAGGTTGTGATATCCTGTGGGCATGTGTACCTCACAACTCTTCCCAAAGTCTATGATAATAGCTACACAAGTATCACCTTTCTTTTCTAGACAAACATTGTTAAGCTTCAAGTCGCAGTGAAGGAAACCACACGAGTGAATGTGGTTTAGACCTGTCGCTACTTGACCAAACACATCCTTCCACTGCGGTACATTTACAAATTGTATGCCTTTGTGAAGCGCTTTCAACAAAGTTACAGATGCCCCGTTAGATTCATGAAAAGACGTAATTAACATGAATGGTGGGCGATCCATAACTACACCTATAAGTGTTGGTATCGACTTGTGAGTAAATATGTTCATCAGAACCTTGGCTTCATGAGCTAAATCTTTTTTAACTTCATGCTCTGAACCTGAAAGGTTGAACTCCTTAACTGCTACATTACTTCCACGATAGGAGTAAAGTTTGCACTGACCAAATGTCCCTTCACCGAGAACAATGTCCTTGTCTGACATAGGTGTGTGAACGGGAGATAACAACATTCTGTCTATACAATAAGCAGGCGGTATCGTGCCTGTACGTCTGACGGGAGCCCTGACATTTCTCAAAACCTGTTTTTCTGCTTGTGCTGTCTTCAGTTTATCGGTGATGATCCGATGAGCATCCTTGTATTGTCGAACTTTAGCGTGTAATGTCTCGTTTTCCTCTTCAAGTTTTAGTATCCGTGATAACGATGTATTAGGCTGACCGAGCGAAGTTGTATCGTTGGATAACGAAACTGCCTCGTCTGCACCACTCTCTGTAGACGTTATCTTGTAAATACCGTAATAACATGTACCTTGCTTGTAAGATTTATCCCTTTTGCATCTAGGAAATGCTGCTCCTACTATACGTCCAGCTTCACGCCAACCAATGTACCCAAATTCCTTGCGCAAGGCGTCACGAACTTCCGAAACCGGCACTTTGGATGATACTTTTCCTCTGTAGGCTCCGGTACAATACGAGGGATCCCATCTGTACTGCTTCCGTAGCCTGATATTCAAACATATAGTCTATTTTAGTTACAGAATCATCAATATATTAATGAACAAAGTATAATTATGTTTAAATACATGCTTCATGGTTCTCTCTAGAGAGTTTTAAATGGTTTTAGAGTAAAATACTCACCAGAGGGCCCTCTTGTCGATAGAAAGCTCTTGCGATGTCGTCTCCATGACGCATATCCAGTCAAAATGACTTACACCAGTAAGGTGAGAAATGTTCGGTATTACGTGTAAATATTTTCACACGTGCTCAATTACCGATTTCCACGAGGGATATGTACCAGATGTCGCCAACAAAGGAAACTAAAATATGCGACTTGTGAATAAATCTTGTGAGACTTGTGACCCATCATGAATAAAAACTGTTGATTTACGTCGAGATGCAAATTTCACTTCAAAGGCCAACACTAAAACACACTTAGACCTCCATTTCAGTAGACGGCGATCACGCGTCTTCGATTTCACACTGGGTATATCCAAGTCCTTGGTATATCATATACAACTTGAATCGAAAAGAGTGACGGAAAAGATAACAAAACACATCAAGCGTAAAAAAATTCGTTTTTTTTTAAATACAATTCGTTGAGCACTCAGCCAGATTTTAGGTGGCAGAGAGCGCCGTCCTAGTGAAAGGGGGTATGAAACGTTGACAGGTATAGCACAAAATCAAAGACCTTTAATTCTGTCTACCATGCACCCTCCCTGGTAAAAGTTTTCGTGATTCAACAATTAAGGTACAATATGTCGTAAACAACATAACTCCTTCTAAAGAAACACTAGTTGCAACCATCTTCTACAACTAAAATGGGCTTAAACCACGCTTAGAGAAAGATTAAACATGCCGTATACTAAGAGGAAAAACGGAATATTTCAACAAAGTTTTTAAAGCATATAAGCTAAATGGGGGGGGGGTCTCCCCTTGTTCATTTAAACAGCCCGTACAGGAAGATTAAATACACCGAATGCTTTTAAACCGTGTAAATACACGAAGAAGGATTGTTATGTTTGAGGGAAGTATGATTCATATGTATTTTGTGACGGAGGAATGCTATTTATCAGTGTTGTCTTAAATGTTACCACAGTTTTAAAGCAGAAAACGCTATATTTTATGATCTAACATTTTGAAACATATAAGCAAAACAGGGGAGGTTTGCTTATACCTTGCTTAGAGAAAAACGGAAGATTTCATCTAACTTTTAGGATTATATAAGCTATACAGGGGAGGGACCGCGTGGCACGATCGGGAGCGCGTTGGTCTCAGGCCCGAGAGGTCCCGGGTTCAAAACTAACTTTTAGGACTATATAAGCTACACAGGGGAGGCCTCCCTCTGATCGCTTAAACCGCGCTTAGAGAAAAATTAAACATGCCGTATGTTAGAAGGAAAAACGGAACGTTTCATCTAACTTTTAGGACTATATGAGCTATACAGGGGAGGCCTCCCTCGGTTCGCTTATACCGCTTAGAGAAAAATTAAACATGCCGTATGTTAGAAGGAAAAACGGAAGATTTCATCTAACTTTTAGGATTATATAAGCTATACAGGGGAGGCCTCCCTCGGATCGCTTAAACCACGCTTAGAGAAAAAGTATTCATGCCGTATGTTAGAAGGACAAACGAAACATTTCATACAACTCTCGGAAGCATATAGGCTAAACGGAGATGTTTTTAATCTCCAAGCAGATCTAGTATCTAAAGCTGCCAGAGGAGCGAAGTGGGCCTAGGAGTGTGTTTGGCTACCCGGTCTCTACCTGTTGGCCTACACATCGCATACAGAAAGATAAGATATGCCGTAAATTTCCTGAATAGCTTTGAAATCACAAGACAGAAACACTTTTTAACAGAAAATGTTACAATAGTTATTATACAGAAAACGCAACATTTCATCTAACTTAAGGGGATCATACGAGCTAAATGGGGGTGGTTATCCCTTCTTCGCTTAAACCGCGCTTCGAAATAGATTATACATGACGTATATGCTAAACAGAAATACGCAACATTTCATATAACGTAAGGGAGCATATAAGCTAAACGGGAGAGGTCTACCATGTTATAACGTTCGCTTAAACCTCGCGCACAGAAAGATTGAATACGCCGTAAGCTTTCGGAAAAGCTAAAAAAAAACACAGAAGATTATTGTATGTGACTTTGCTGAGGTATAATCATGTATTTTGTAACAGAAAAACGCTATTTGCCTGTTTTGACAGAAAATATTGCAACATTGATAAAACACTAAAACGGATTATATTTTATAACTTTTTGGGACGTTTAAGTTGTGTTTTCGGCATACTAAAATACATGTAAAATTCACGTAAAGAAACACGATAAATTAAGATACATTTACACACGCTGAATTGCACTGAAACCTTACGTAAAGGCCAGATGTATATTTCCGATGCATTTAATAGGTCTTAAAATCAGCTGAAATATTTCTCCGCCTTTAAGGTCATCATACGTATATCTGAAACTTTGCTTAAATAGTTGTTTTCGTGCTATGTCACTTCAACCCCCACAAACTACTCACTTCAACCCCCACAAACTACTCACTTCAACCCCCACAAACTACTCACTTCAACCCCCACAAACTACTCACTTCAACCCCCACAAACTACTCACTTCAACCCCCACAAACTACTCACTTCAACCCCCACAAACTACTCACTTCAACCCCCACAAACTACTCACTTCAACCCCCACAAACTCACTTCAACCCCCACAAACTCACTTCAACCCCCGCAAACTACTCACTTCAACCCCCACAAACTACTCACTTCAACCCCCACAAACTACTCACTTCCACCCCCACAAACTCACTTCAACCCCCACAAACTCACTTCAACCCCCACAAACTACTCACTTCAACCCCCACAAACTACTCACTTCAACCCCCACAAGCTCACTTCAACCCCCACAAACTACTCACTTCAACCCCCACAAACTACTCACTTCAACCCCCGCAAACTACTCACTTCAACCCCCACAAACTACTCACTTCAACCCCCACAAACTACTCACTTCAACCCCCACAAACTCACTTCAACCCCCACAAACTACTCACTTCAACCCCCACAAACTACTCACTTCAACCCCCACAAACTACTCACTTCAACCCCCACAAACTCACTTCAACCCCCACAAACTCACTTCAACCCCCACAAACTACTCACTTCAACCCCCACAAGCTCACTTCAACCCCCACAAACTACTCACTTCAACCCCCACAAACTACTCACTTCAACCCCCACAAACTACTCACTTCAACCCCCAAAAACTACTCACTTCAACCCCCAAAAACTACTCACTTCAACCCCCACAAACTCACTTCAGCCCCCACAAACTCACTTCAACCCCCGCAAACTACTCACTTCAACCCCCACAAACTACTCACTTCAACCCCCACAAACTACTCACTTCAACCCCCACAAACTCACTTCAACCCCCGCAAACTACTCACTTCAACCCCCACAAACTACTCACTTCAACCCCCACAAACTACTCACTTCAACCCCCACAAACTACTCACTTCAACCCCCACAAACTACTCACTTCAACCCCCACAAACTACTCACTTCAACCCCCACAAACTACTCACTTCAACCCCCAAAAACTACTCACTTCAACCCCCACAAACTACTCACTTCAACCCCCACGAACTACTCACTTCAACCCCCACAAACTACTCACTTCAACCCCCACAAACTACTCACTTCAACCCCCACAAACTACTCACTTCAACCCCCACAAACTACTCACTTCAACCCCCAAAAACTACTCACTTCAACCCCCACAAACTACTCACTTCAACCCCCACAAACTCACTTCAACCCCCACAAACTACTCACTTCAACCCCCACAAACTACTCACTTCAACCCCCACAAACTACTCACTTCAACCCCCACAAACTCACTTCAACCCCCACAAACTCACTTCAACCCCCACAAACTCACTTCAACCCCCGCAAACTCACTTTAACGCCCGCAAACTACTCACTTCAACCCCCACAAACTACTCACTTCAACCCCCAAAAACTACTCACTTCAACCCCCAAAAACTACTCACTTCAACCCCCACAAACTACTCACTTCAACCCCCACAAACTACTCACTTCAGCCCCCACAAACTACTCACTTCAACCCCCACAAACTCACTTCAACCCCCGCAAACTACTCACTTCAACCCCCACAAACTACTCACTTCAACCCCCACAAACTACTCACTTCAACCCCCAAAAACTACTCACTTCAACCCCCACAAACTACTCACTTCAACCCCCACAAACTACTCACTTCAACCCCCACAAACTACTCACTTCAACCCCCAAAAACTACTCACTTCAACCCCCACAAACTACTCACTTCAACCCCCACAAACTACTCACTTCAACCCCCACAAACTACTCACTTCAACCCCCACAAACTCACTTCAACCCCCACAAACTACTCACTTCAACCCCCACAAACTACTCACTTCAACCCCCACAAACTACTCACTTCAACCCCCACAAACTCACTTCAACCCCCACAAACTCACTTCAACCCCCACAAACTCACTTCAACCCCCGCAAACTCACTTTAACGCCCGCAAACTACTCACTTCAACCCCCACAAACTACTCACTTCAACCCCCAAAAACTACTCACTTCAACCCCCAAAAACTACTCACTTCAACCCCCCCAAAACTACTCACTTCAACCCCCACAAACTACTCACTTCAGCCCCCACAAACTACTCACTTCAACCCCCACAAACTCACTTCAACCCCCGCAAACTACTCACTTCAACCCCCACAAACTACTCACTTCAACCCCCACAAACTACTCACTTCAACCCCCACAAACTACTCACTTCAACCCCCACAAACTACTCACTTCAACCCCCACAAACTACTCACTTCAACCCCCACAAACTCACTTCAACCCCCACAAACTACTCACTTCAACCCCCACAAACTACTCACTTCAACCCCCACAAACTACTCACTTCAACCCCCACAAACTCACTTCAACCCCCGCAAACTACTCACTTCAACCCCCCACAAACTACTCACTTCAACCCCCACAAACTACTCACTTCAACCCCCACAAACTCACTTCAACCCCCACAAACTACTCACTTCAACCCCCACAAACTACTCACTTCAACCCCCACAAACTCACTTCAACCCCCACAAACTACTCACTTCAACCCCCACAAACTACTCACTTCAACCCCCACAAACTCACTTCAACCCCCGCAAACTCACTTCAACGCCCGCAAACTACTCACTTCAACCCCCAAAAACTACTCACTTCAACCCCCACAAACTACTCACTTCAACCCCCACAAACTACTCACTTCAACCCCCACAAACTACTCACTTCAACCCCCACAAACTCACTTCAACCCCCACAAACTACTCACTTCAACCCCCACAAACTACTCACTTCAACCCCCACAAACTACTCACTTCAACCCCCACAAACTCACTTCAACCCCCACAAACTCACTTCAACCCCCACAAACTCACTTCAACCCCCGCAAACTCACTTTAACGCCCGCAAACTACTCACTTCAACCCCCACAAACTACTCACTTCAACCCCCAAAAACTACTCACTTCAACCCCCAAAAACTACTCACTTCAACCCCCAAAAACTACTCACTTCAACCCCCACAAACTACTCACTTCAGCCCCCACAAACTACTCACTTCAACCCCCACAAACTCACTTCAACCCCCGCAAACTACTCACTTCAACCCCCACAAACTACTCACTTCAACCCCCACAAACTACTCACTTCAACCCCCACAAACTACTCACTTCAACCCCCACAAACTACTCACTTCAACCCCCACAAACTACTCACTTCAACCCCCACAAACTCACTTCAACCCCCACAAACTACTCACTTCAACCCCCACAAACTACTCACTTCAACCCCCACAAACTACTCACTTCAACCCCCACAAACTCACTTCAACCCCCGCAAACTACTCACTTCAACCCCCCACAAACTACTCACTTCAACCCCCACAAACTACTCACTTCAACCCCCACAAACTCACTTCAACCCCCACAAACTACTCACTTCAACCCCCACAAACTACTCACTTCAACCCCCACAAACTACTCACTTCAACCCCCACAAACTACTCACTTCAACCCCCACAAACTACTCACTTCAACCCCCACAAACTACTCACTTCAACCCCCCACAAACTACTCACTTCAACCCCCACAAACTACTCACTTCAACCCCCACAAACTACTCACTTCAACCCCCACAAACTACTCACTTCAACCCCCGCAAACTGCTCACTTCAACCCCCACAAACTACTCACTTCAACCCCCGCAAAGTACTCACTTCAACCCCCACAAACTACTCACTTCAACCCCCACAAACTCACTTCAACCCCCACAAACTACTCACTTCAACCCCCACAAACTACTCACTTCTTCGAACCTAAGAAGTCAGGGTCAGGGTCAGGGTCAGGGTTCGGAACAATGAAGCTATGGATTTCCATCCTCAAGAGTAACCATATACCTCAGAGAGTTTGGGTTTCGAGTGCAAGAACTGTGTGCTACCAAAATACGAACCTTTCCTCAACTCACATGAAATGTGACATCTCAAACAGAACTAAATTTCGAGGAAAACATGCGAAACGACTCGTGTCGTGTTGCGAAACGACTCGTGTCGTGTTGCGAAACGACTTGTTTTGTTGCAAAACGACTCATGCCTTGTTGCGAAAGACTCATGTCTTATTGCGAAACGACTCGTGCCTAGTTGCGAAACGACTCGTGCCTAGTTGCGAAACGACTCGTATCCTGTTGCGAAACGACTCGTGTCTTATTGCGAAACGACTCGTGTAGGGTTAGGGTCAGGGTTAGGGTCAGGGTCAGGGTTCGGCAACAATGAAGCTGTGGATTTCCATCCTCAAGAGTAACCATATACCTCAGAGAGTTTGGGTTTCGAGTGCAAGAACTGTGTGCTACCAAAATACGAACCTTTCCTCAACTCACATGAAATGTGACATCTCAAACAGAACTAAATTTCGAGGAAAACATGCGAAATAAGCTGTTTATCCAAGCTTAGCAACATCTAGGCGCACTAAAATTGAAAAAAAAACAAGGCAGTAACTCCATCTTAACCGGAAAACGTAATTGGAAACAGGCCCTGGAATGCTATGTGCCACTGACTGTGTATACCAACAGTTGAACAGTCTTTTTTTTAAATACGACAAGTAGCCTTTAATGCAAAATATTTCGAAATACACCCTGTAAGCAAAGTTTCAATGACATCTAGGGGCACAAAACAATTTTTAAAAACATGGCAGTAACTCCGTCTTAACTCTCTACCCCTGACCCGGAAAACGTAATTGGAAACAGGCCCTGGAATGCCATGTCACATTGACTGTATATCAACAGTCTTTTTTGAATACGACAAGTAGTCTCAAATGGAAAATATTTCAACATACATCCTCTACGCAACAACGTTACAAATAATCCATGCAATAATGCAGGCCTTCACATACCTTCATCAACGGGCAAGATCCTCCAAGTTCAAGAATAACCTCCGTGGTTCATATCGATTTCCTTACAGTAGGCGCTGAAATAGTGATAGAAACAGTTTAAAGTTTGTCTAACCCTTGCAGTTCCGATTGTTGACGGTGCCAGGCGTGAAAGTCCATGTAGCCCTGGGTTGATCTTCACGAAGCTGGTGCTCTGAGTTATCCAGCTACCGGTTTCAGCACTAACTTTGCTATAGGAGGGTCTGCATGCTCTTTTCCGTAAGGCGTAGGCAGCCTATTTTATTTCCCGTAATTCGTAGGGAAAACCATCTTATCTACGTAATTCGTAGCGAGGCGACCAAGTTTAGCGTAATTGCCTTCCTTCATTTAGCGTAATACGTAGGAGGCTCTTCTGAATTCAGCGTAAATCGTTGTCGGAACCCCCCATGCAGACCCCCCTATAGTATAAGTCCTTTCCCATTGGGGTACCGCTAGGGCTAACACTAACATAAACAATGCCCTGGGGATGCCGAGTACGGCAGTGCCCCGGATTACAGAAGCAACTCCCTGAATTACTAACATAGTTAAGGTAAAATCAATCAATCCGCTGTACTTACAATACGGCGAGTCGCCACAGGCATAGGAAATTACACAGCACCCAAAAAATTTCCGAGATGGCCCGGTGTTTGCCTTCTAATCAGGAAACTTAAAATAGCAGGAGAAGTGAAAAATTTAGAAAAAGAAACTATATTGAAGCAAATTCAGTACTTATCTTTGAACCTGAATCACCACACAAGCTGATGGCGTGGTTTGAAGAAGATTTTAAATGGATTTCGGAATGGATTTTAGGACAGAAGTCAAACAGCAGCCATGTTGGTCACATTGATATGCAAATTGGTTTGGCTTTGCTCACTCTTTCAAGCTGCACGTTGGAACTAAATCGCTGGAGGTCGCTAATGCGTGGTGCTAATATTTGTGATAAGGTTCAACACACGCTGTTTGGCAATGGATTAAAAGCTTTTTCAGGCATAACCTGACATCCACAATTCACAGAAATATTTACATGAAGCACATAAACACTGTAACGTTCTCCACAAATTGTGTTGTGGGCTACAATAGCGAGGTTTCGTCGTCAGTACGGTCCGTTGAGGGAGGGGGGCGTTTCAAATTATCAAGGTCAACGACCTCTTTCGCCTTGCTCACTGTTTCAGGCTGCACTTTGGAACTAAATCGCTGGAGGTCGCTAATGAGTGGTCGAAATATTTGTGATAAGGTTCAACACACGCTGTTTGGCAATGGAATTGTGGACTGAAAGCTTTTTCAAGCATAACCTGACATCCACAATTCACAGAAATATTTACATGAAGCACATAAACACTGTAACGTTCTCCACCAATTGTGTTGTGGGCTACATTAGCGAGGTTTCGTCGTCCGTACGGTCCGTTGAGGGAGGGGGGCATTTCGATCAAGGTCAACGACCTCTTTCGCCTTGCTCACTGTTTCAGGCTGCACTTTGGAACTAAATCGCTGGAGGTCGCTAATGCGTGGTGCTAATATTTGTGATAAGGTTCAACACACGCTGTTTGGCAATGGAATTGTGGACTAAAAGCTTTTTCAGTGATAACCTGACATCCACAATTCACAGAAATATTTACATGAAGCACATTAACACTGTAACGTTCTCCACCAATTGTGTTGTGGGCTACATTAGCGAGGTTTCGTCGTCATTACGGCCCGTTGAGGGAGGGGGGCGTGCCGATCAAGGTCAACGACCTCACTGTTTCAAGCTGCACTTTGGAACTAAATCGCTAGAGGTTGCTAATGCGTGGTCCTATATTGATGATGAGGTTCAACACACGCTGTTTCGCAATGGTATGGTGGACTAAAAGACTTTTCAGGGAGAACGTAACATCCACAATTTACAGAAATATTTACATGAAGCATATAAACACTTAAATTTTCTCCACCAATTGGCATCTAAAGAAAATCATATGAATCCTGGAGATAAGTTTTACAGCAAAAATTATTGGCACTCACAATTGGCTCTATTATAAAATGTTGATGAAGCAAACAGGAAAATATATTCACCATCTGTTTATTTGATCATTGCAAACTCTCCAAAAAGACTTTGGTTGTCAACAAAGCATCTCTGGCTTTTTCAAACACATAGAAGATCAGTACACATGGCATGTGTTGTGTTTGCCAATGCTGAACAACCAGAGAGTTGCACTAAAGAACACAAAACTGAGCTCTGACAAGAATCTTTGCATCTTGTATTAACTAGCGATGGGTCGTTCTTCTTCATTCTTTTTACACCCTTCCATTCTCTGGTCTTGGTCCAAGCTGGTAATGTTACAATTCATACTTGGTCCACCAATAGCTACAAATATGCTCTGCACATTCACGCAATTTGGGAAAACATTGTGAGTGTATCTAAACTGAGAAAAGTTTACAATCAAATATTCTGAACATAAGTATATTTATCAAAATGACAACCACAATATGTACGACAATTTTTCATTATCAAGCCTTGCTGTGCTTTCTCCTTAGCATAAGAAAAGGATATATTTCAGCTGTATTCACTTCACACTGACATAATTAGAAATTATCTGATTAATATTTCAACCCTTTTTGCCAAGACATATGAATGTTGTAACGTTAGTCTTTTTAACAACAGCCTCTTTCAGTGCAGAAAAGGGGTGACAGTCTTGGTTAGAAAACACTTGCATGATGACAGTTTCCTAATTATGGTGGAATTTTCAAAAATCCTTGTTCAGACAGACCCCCCCCCCCCATACAACAGGATAGTTGTGTCATCTAGTTTAAGACTGGTTGATACCAACTTCTCTTGAAAGTAGACATACAATCAATCTAATATAAACTGTGCTGGGATGGAAACGTTCAGAATTGCAAGGAAAAAAGGAGTCTACTACATATCAGAAATGTGGCATACAGAATTAATTTTTAAGGACCAGTGACTCAAGTGAGATATTTGCTCTCTAACTTCCAATCCTGCATCATTAACAAACAAAACCTAAAACATGTGAAACAAGCTCTTCCTTTCTATGCGACTTATAGTGCTTTAATATATTGCCAAAATGGGACATAAACTATTATTACTTTTCAAGATACAATAATATGAAACATGTCACGTGAAATTGGAATCTTTTCTAAATTTCTATTCTGCATCTCTTACAAACCCCATTTACCCCCCCCCCAAAAAAAAACGAAATTTGACCTCTGGGTCTTTACAAACAAATATGTACTCTGATATATTGCAGAAAAAGTTAACAGCAAATTTTTCCAAAGAAAGAGTTTGCAATCTGGCATAACAGACAGCCCCTATAGATGTGCCCTGGTGCTGAGATAGTCGCTGATGGTTACAGACGTGCCCTGGTGCTGAGATAGTCGCTGATGGAGGTGGTTACAGACGTGCCCTGGTGCTGAGATAGTTGCTGATGGTTACAGACGTGCCCTGGTGCTGAGATAGTTGCTGATGGAGGCGGTTACAGACGTGCCCTGGTGCTGATGGAGGTGGTTACAGACGTGGACTGGTGCTGAGATAGTTGCTGATGGAGGCGGTTACAGACGTGCCCTGGTGCTGAGATAGTTGCTGATGGAGGCGGTTACAGACGTGCCCTGGTGCTGAGATAGTTGCTGATGGAGGTGGCTACAGACGTGCCCTGGTGCTGAGATAGTTGCTGATGGAGGCGGTTACAGACGTGCCCTGGTGCTGAGATAGTTGCTGATGGAGGTGGCTACAGACGTGCCCTGGTGCTGAGATAGTTGCTGATGGAGGCGGTTACAGACGTGCCCTGGTGCTGAGATAGTTGCTGATGGAGGTGGCTACAGACGTGCCCTGGTGCTGAGATAGTTGCTGATGGAGGTGGTTACAGACGTGCCCTGGTGCTAAGATAGTCGCTGATGGAGGCGGTTACAGACGTGCCCTGGTGCTGAGATAGTCGCTGATGGAGGCGGTTACAGACGTGCCCTGGTGCTGAGATAGTTGCTGATGGAGGCTTGGTGGTTACAGACGTGCCCTGGTGCTGAGATAGTTGCTGATGGAGGCGGTTACAGACGTGCCCTGGTGCTGAGATAGTTGCTGATGGAGGTTACAGACGTGCCCTGGTGCTGAGATAGTTGCTGATGGTTACAGACGTGCCCTGGTGCTAAGATAGTCGCTGATGGAGGCGGTTACAGACGTGCCCTGGTGCTGAGATAGTTGCTGATGGAGGTTACAGACGTGCCCTGGTGCTGAGATAGTTGCTGATGGTTACAGACGTGCCCTGGTGCTAAGATAGTCGCTGATGGAGGCGGTTACAGACGTGCCCTGGTGCTGAGATAGTTGCTGATGGAGGTGGTTACAGACGTGCCCTGGTGCTAAGATAGTCGCTGATGGAGGCGGTTACAGACGTGCCCTGGTGCTGAGATAGTTGCTGATGGAGGTGGTTACAGACGTGCCCTGGTGCTGAGATAGTTGCTGATGGAGGTGGTTACAGACGTGCCCTGGTGCTGAGATAGTTGCTGATGGAGGCTTGGTGGTTACAGACGTGCCCTGGTGCTGAGATAGTTGCTGATGGAGGCGGTTACAGACGTGCCCTGGTGCTGAGATAGTCACTGATGGAGGTGCCCTGGTGCTGAGATAGTTGCTGATGGAGGTGGTTACAGACGTGCCCTGGTGCTGAGATAGTCTCTGATGGAGGCGGTTACAGACGTGCCCTGGTGCTGAGATAGTCACTGATGGAGGTGCCCTGGTGCTGAGATAGTTGCTGATGGAGGCGGTTACAGACGTGCCCTGGTGCTGAGATAGTCACTGATGGAGGTGCCCTGGTGCTGAGATAGTCTCTGATGGAGGTGCCCTGGTGCTGAGATAGTCTCTGATGGAGGTGGTTACAGACGTGCCCTGGTGCTGAGATAGTTGCTGATGGAGGCGGTTACAGACGTGCCCTGGTGCTGAGATAGTCACTGATGGAGGTGCCCTGGTGCTGAGATAGTCTCTGATGGAGGTGGTTACAGACGTGCCCTGGTGCTGAGATAGTTGCTGATGGAGGCGGTTACAGACGTGCCCTGGTGCTGAGATAGTCGCTGATGGAGGTGGTTACAGACGTGCCCTGGTGCTGAGATAGTCGCTGATGGAGGTGCCCTGGTGCTGAGATAGTTGCTGATGGAGGCGGTTACAGACGTGCCCTGGTGCTGAGATAGTTGCTGATGGAGGCGGTTACAGACGTGCCCTGGTGCGGAGATAGTTGCTGATGGAGGTGGTTACAGACGTGCCCTGGTGCTGAGATAGTTGCTGATGGAGGCGGTTACAGACGTGCCCTGGTGCTGAGATAGTTGCTGATGGAGGTGGTTACAGACGTGCCCTGGTGCTGAGATAGTCCCTGATGGAGGCGGCGTCGCGCGCCAGCCAGGCGGCGTTCAGGCGGATGTTCTCGCAGGACTGCTGCACGGTTCGCTCGGCGGCCGGCGCGGGGTGCAGCTTGAAGAAATCCTCCACCTCCCGGGCCCTCGCCTCCTCCACAAACCCACTGGTGCTGAACTGGGGACACATCGCCATGGCAACCGGTTAGTAACACTCAAACACACATCGCCATGGCAACTGCTTAGTAACACTCAAACACACATCGCCATGGCAACTGCTTAGTAACACTCAAACACATTGCCATGGCAGCTGGTTAGTAACACTCAAACACACATCGCCATGGCAACTGCTTAGTAACACTCAAACACACATCGCCATGGCAACTGCTTAGTAACACTCAAACACATTGCCATGGCAACTGCTTAGTAACACTCAAACACACATCGCCATGGCAACTGCTTGGTAACAAACACATTGCCATGGCAACTGTTTAGTACCATCTTACAGTACACAGTCATGTTTTGCAGTCTCCATTCTTCAAAGGCACAACCAATGAAAAGGCATCACTTGTACCAGCCTGGCCAATGGAGAGGCTCTAATAAACCGGCCAATAAAATGTCCTCACACACCTGGCCAATGGGAAGCCTCTAACAAACCAACCAATGAGACGACCTTACCTGCACCAATAGCCTGGCCAATAGGAAGCCTCTATGAATCAACCAATGAGATAGCCTGACTGATAGGAAGCTTTACTGCACCAACCAATGAGATGTCCTTACCTGCACCAGCCTGGCCAATAGGAAGCCTCCCTGGTAGCGTGTGTGGAGCTCGTCCCAGCGGTCCTGTACGAACTTCCAGGCGAGCTCGCGCCCCTTCAGACTGGACGTCGCTCCGCCAATCACAAACACGGTGTCCTGGGAGCGCACCTCACTCTACAGACAACATCAACAACAGCAACAACATCAGGCCATAGAGCTTTATTAAACTACAGAAATATACATCAATCATTATGTCAGGGCCTCCATGGTGACAATATGATAGTAACTGTGTCTTGGGGGCACATCTCACTCTACAAACAATAACAACAATACATCAGGTACTGGAACCGTGGAAATGATTGGGTTTCAATATAAAGATACAATGTCGTGTGATAGTAACTGTGTCATGGGAGCACATCTCACTGTAACTGCTCATCAGGCAGCGGTGGAGTGGGGGTAACTTTAAACATCAGGCAAGGGTGGAGTGGATATCTTGGAGGTAAGATACCTATATCTGATAAGAAGGGAAAGTGAAAGTGATCTCAATCTAGTTTAGCCCACAGAAGAGCTACTCTTCCACTGGTCGTGACAGACAGTTTTACACGACTGGTTCGTTTTACCTGGAAATTCCCCTAGCTCTTTTTAGCAAGCACAATGAACAGCGGACCACGGCTTAACGTCCCGTCCTAAAGACTGCAACCCTTTCCAGTAGCGTGCATGTTGGGTGAGCGACAACAACAGCCGGGATTCAAACTCGTGGCTTCTTGGTGCAGAGGCAGGGCTACGCACGCTACAGAAGGCTCAATCTAATCTTAGCATAAGACATGGTCAAATCCACCACCTACCGATAAGGCGAACTCCAGGACTCTCTGGATGAGCTCTGGTTGGCTGACGGAGCCGAGCGACCGGAGAATGCGAACCTTTTCCTCGTGCAGGTCGGCCTTCCGCAGGAGATCCAACAGCTTCTCGTACGTCTGCTCATCGCCATGGCGAAGTACTGTTGCATACACCTGATTGGACAAGGTCAGTTGGCAACATTGATGTCACAATGTTATAGCATGAAGCCATATAACATTGGTCACCTTGAATTTGAACAACTATTTTCTGAATTCTCAGAGCTGAAATTTGTCACTTGATGAAAAGTAAAATCTTGGACACAGCAAATACCTTTCTTTACTCATCTACAGTAAGTCTTGAAATGTATGCAGTGGTTTAAGTTTTGCAGTTTTTATGGTAAACTTTTTATTGCAAAATCATGATACAGCACAGATTCAGATAAACCGATATGATGAATCAGGTGGTGAGTTTTTGTGTCCCATTTGTATTCTACTGTGCCACAGAATTATTTCACTCCCAAACTTCAAACACCACCAAAAGCTTCTTTGCCCTCCTTCCACAAAACAAAATCACCACGAAAGTAAAAACATTTAGAGAGTAAAATTGGAACAAAATGGAAACCAGAACAGCTTAGAAACAGAATGTCCCAGAGGAAAACTTTGACTAAATGTTGTAAAAGCTCCCCCTACCGGCCCCCTCAGATCTGCAGCCAGAGTCCTGGTGCCGGAGATGTGTTCCTCCAGCCGCTGGCTGGCCTCGGCGATGGTTGCCTGGTGACCGTACTTCCCCAGGTGGGACAGAACGATGCTCCGCAGCATGGCGTCAAGGTGACCTTGGGGGGGGGGGGGGAGTGAAAACATTCCATGGCTCATACGGGGGTCTCATACAGGGGTTTCTGAGCAAAGTTTATGACCTGAGCCAAATCAATATTTTGCAAGGAACTTCCAGGCCATTACATTTCGAGTGTGAGGAGGCAGTTTTTCTGCTAAGATGGACTCAGGCAGAGACTGCAGACATAGACGCTGATAGAATTGTGTTTAACTTAGTAGTATGCTGTAAATGCATTTAAGTTCGCGGGGATTTAATTTCGCGGTAGTGAGAAAAAGGACTTTTTGCGGTGGTTTTAAGTTCGCGGAAGCACCATGCACTGTAGTCTCTTACTGCCATGGAAAAATGTTCACGATGCTTTTAGATTCGCGGTGAAGTGGCCAACGCAAAAAACGCGAACATAAAACCACCGCGAACATTTCTGCATTTACAGTACATAGATGATAAGACCATATTTTCAACTGCAGGTGCCATGCATATATGGTGAAGCCGTCATATTACTTCAAGCATTGTTTCTTCGACCACGCCATATTCATTATTCATGTTGGACTATACTAAGTTGGGTGCTAACAGCCGTCTTACTTGGGACGGAAATGTTTCCCTGCTCTCTTTAAATCATCATCTCCTCAGTCACATTTACAACAGCCTCAAGTACTAAACTGCAGTCTTGATTGCATGTTGCTGAATGAGTGAAAGAAAAGGTACCTTCCCCGTCCTTGGGCTCCCAGCCCAGCTTCTCTCCGACCAGTTTGAACAGGTCCTGTACGAACAGTTTGAAGTGCGGGTAGCAGTCGGTGCCGCTCAGGAGCGTGGCCAGGCTGGCGATGTTGGCTGACAGGTCCGACCAGACCGTGTAGTTCGACTCGTTCACAAACGCTTCCATCACACGCAGGATGTCCACTGTGCTCGCCACACCCGATTTGGCCTTGAACAACAACAAAAAACCAAGGCATTTAAGTTGCCTTTAGAGGTGCTGAAAAAAACCTTAATTTGAATGCAAATAGGGTCTTTGTAAAGATCTTTTAAAAATGCAATTATTTCTCAAAAGTGTACCTTCTAGACTAGTGCAAGCCAATGAAAATTTTGCTAACTTAATATCAATCAATAAATATACATCAGCTAAACCTCTTTAGCAAAGTTAGATAAAGAGTCTAAAAATATGCCTGACTGAAAATCTTCCAACTATTATTGGTCAAGCAACCATACATGATGCTAAAAACACAACTAAGTCTTGATGAGCATATTAGCTAACCAGTGCAAAAAGGTCGTTCTGGATGCCGAGGCGGTCACGAGGCGGCAGCGACTGGTCCTTGATGGCGGGCAGCAGGCGGTCCAGCATCTCAGCGCTGTACTGTGTCCGGTAGAACCCAACCGTGCCCGGGTTCAGCTGGAAACAGTCAGAAGTGTGAAAAACAGTTCTACACAGCTCATAATATCACAACTATAGCATCATGAACACTAACCGCATAGCAGGTAAACCAGATAAAGCATCAGTCTTGTCCTTCCTGAACCAGATGACGCACCGGGCAGCACCTATCTCCATAGCCCTGGGCCACAAAACTTAAGGGCTAGTCCACTGGTAGTGGTCTGTGTTCAACTCCCATACACACAGGCCACTACAGCAGGGGGCTAGTCCACTGGTAGTGCTGTGTGTTCAACTCCCATACTCTTATGCACACAGGCCACTACAGCAGGGGGCTAGTCCACTGGTAGTGCTGTGTGTTCAACTGCCATACTCTTTCTCAAATGCTTTCTCAAATACTGAGAGAGCAGCATCTACCATTTTGGTATGCCTTGGTATCTTTGGTATGCCTTCAGTTGATATCTTAAATTTGGCAGGATTGAACACACGACCTACATGTACCGAATGCAATTTTAGCACTCTATAACCACTTGGACATTGCACCGGTGAACAGAAAGAGAATGATGTGATATTCATTAAGACATCTGTTGACCCCACCTTGACCCAGTCGTCAGGTTTGACGTTGTCGATGGTAACGGTTGTCTCTCGTTGGTCCAGAAGAAGCGTCTTGACGGCCGTGGCTGGTGATTGGCTGGTGCTGATGCTGACAGGAACCATCCAGAGGGAGCTGTCATCTGGAAGGAACATGTTTAAAATAAGGGCCCCTTCTGTCATTGAATACACCACCATGATATTCATAATAATAACTATTTGTAGATAACGAGCAAAGACAACGAATTCAGTCAAGTGCTGTTATTCCATAATTATGTAGTTTCGTCAGTAAGCAATGAATAGAATTCCATTCATTTTTCAATACCGATTGCCTGTAGCTAGTTTGCCATCATGTTTCAACTGTAAGAAGTTCTTCACCTTCTGCAGGTCCTTCTGCGCAGAACTTGGACTGTTTGATCTTCAGCACTCGAGACGTCCCCTCCTGCAGACACAGAACATTTTCCTTTAGTTTCTATGCACGTTGGTCAACTGGTCACTCATACAATGATGTGACTATGCACTTCGGTCAACTGTGCACTGATACAATCATGTGCTATGCACGTTGGTCAACTGATCACTGATACAATGATGTGCTATACACTTTGGTCAACTGGTCACTGATACAATGATGTGCCTTTAGTTTCTATGCACGTTGGTCAACTGGTCACTGATACAATGATGTGCTATGCACTTTGGTCAACTGGTCACTGATACAATGATGTGACAGTCATAAAAACACTTTTTTTTTTTCATTTATAAAGTAATTGATAATGTCCAAAATTCGAGCAGATTAGCAGGGACAACTTGCTGGTACTTCTTACTAGTCGTTATCTCAGGTGGTAGACCAGTGATATTTTCGGGCAGGTGTTGGGTCCAGATGTTTTTACCTGCATGTGTAACAGGTGTAACACGTGTATTCACCTGTGTAGCAGGTGTTTTCACTTGTGCAATAGGTGTTGATAATTACCTGATTGTGTAGCAGGTGTGTTTACCTGTGTAACGTTTGTTAGTACCTGTGGGGCAGGTGTCCTTACCTGTGTGGCAGGTGGTCTTACCTGTGTGGCAGGTGATCTTACCTGTGTGTACCAGGTGTTAGCAATACCTGCATAACAGGTGTTAGTAATTACCTGTGTAGCAGACACCTGCAGGACAGGGAAGCCCATCTGTTTGGTCCAGGTGCTCATGATTTTGTCCACAGGTTTCCCGCTGGCCTCCCCCAGACTGGCCCACAGGTCCTCCGTGAAGGTGTTCTTGTACATGAACTTGGTCAGGTACAGGTTCATGCCCTTACGGAAGTCCTGGGGAGGAGAAATGTGAACATGGCTGTGTGCAAACTGCATTTGATGAGTGGCAATGATACAGTTAGTAACGGTTTATAAGACACAGAGGGTTTAGGGGAAAACACATTAAAGAAAGCAAACTTTGACATGACATGATTTGTCCCAGGCTTGCCTTCTATGTAGATCTTGACAGGATTCATACTGTAATATTCTGTTCACATTCCTGAATGTGTTTTCCCCTAAACTTAACAATAACAACAGTACAAACTAAGATGAGGTCAAGCACTCTCAAAAGTAACATTTGTAACTGTTACAATAGTCTCATCTCCGAAATGTTCACACACAAAAGTCTCACCTCCGAAATGTTCACACAAAAGTCTCATCTCCGAAATGTTCACACACAAAAGTCTCACCTCCGAAATGTTCACACACAAAAGTGTCACCTCCCAAATGTTCACACAAAAGTCTCACCTCCCAAATGCTCACACACAAAAGTCTCACCTCCCAAATGCTCACACACAAAGTCTCACCTCCGAAATGTTCACACAAAAGTCTCACCTCCGAAATGTTCACACACAAAAATCTCACCTCCGAAATGTTCGCACACAAAAGTCTCACCTCCGAAATGTTCACACAAAAATCTCACCTCCGAAATGTTCGCACACAAAAGTCTCACCTCCGAAATGTTCACACAAAAGTCTCATCTCCGAAATGTTCACACACAAAAGTCTCACCTCCGAAATGTTCACACACAAAAGTGTCACCTCCCAAATGTTCACACAAAAGTCTCACCTCCCAAATGCTCACACACAAAAGTCTCACCTCCCAAATGCTCACACACAAAGTCTCACCTCCGAAATGTTCACACAAAAGTCTCACCTCCGAAATGTTCACACACAAAATCTCACCTCCGAAATGTTCGCACACAAAAGTCTCTCTCCGAAATGTTCACACAAAAATCTCACCTCCGAAATGTTCGCACACAAAAGTCTCATCTCCGAAATGTTCACACACAAAAGTCTCACCTCCGAAATGTTCACACAAAAGTCTCACCTCCGAAATGTTCACACAAAAGTCTCACCTCTGAAATGTTCACACAAAAGTCTCACCTCCGACATGTTCACACAAAAGTCTTATCTCCGAAATGTTCACACACAAAAGTCTCACCTCCGAAATGTTCACACACAAAAGTCTCATCTCCGAAATGTGCACATACAAAAGTCTCACCTCCCAAATGCTCACACACAAAAGTCTCACCTCCCAAATGCTCACACACAAAGTCTCACCTCCGAAATGTTCACACACAAAGTCTCACCTCCCAAATGCTCACACACAAAAGTCTCACCTCCCAAATGCTCACACACAAAAGTCTCACCTCCGAAATGTTCACACAAAAGTCTCACCTCCGAAATGTTCACACACAAAAATCTCACCTCCGAAATGTTCGCACACAAAAGTCTCACCTCCGAAATGTTCACACACGAAAGTCTCACCTCCGAAATATTCACACACAAAAGTCTCACCTCCGAAATGTTCGCACACAAAAGTCTCTCTCCGAAATGTTCACACAAAAATCTCACCTCCGAAATGTTCGCACACAAAAGTCTCATCTCCGAAATGTTCACACACAAGTCTCACCTCCGAAATGTTCACACAAAAGTCTCACCTCCGAAATGTTCACACAAAAGTCTCACCTCTGAAATGTTCACACAAAAGTCTCACCTCCGACATGTTCACACAAAAGTCTCATCTCCGAAATGTTCACACACAAAAGTCTCACCTCATCCCCGATGAAGTCGTGCAGCATGCGGATCACCGACGCCCCCTTGCTGTAGGAGATGGTATCGAAGATTTCATCGACTTCGTCTGGATGGCCGACCGGCACCTGGAGACAGGTGAACAATGGGCAGGTGTGAACACACATTTGAACTGCAGGAGAACAATGGGCAGGTGTGAACACACATTTGAACTGCAGGAGAACAATGGGCAGGTGTGACACATTTGAACTTCAGGGGAACAATGGGCAGGTGTGAAACACACATTTGAACTGCAGGGGAACAATGGGCAGGTGTGAAACACACATTTGAACTGCAGGGGAACAATGGGCAGGTGTGACACATTTGAACTGCAGGGGAACAATGGGCAGGTGTGACACGTTTGAACTACAGGGGAACAATGGGCAGGTGTGAAACACACATTTGAACTGCAGGACAACAATGGGCAGGTGTGACACATTTGAACTGCAGGACAACAATGGGCAGGTGTGAAACACACGTTTGAATTAGATAACATGGGCTATAGGAAAATAATCTACATGGCTGCAGGCATAAGTGTTCATAATACAAGTCTGCCTTATATATACACACACACACACACACACACAAACAAACATCCAAGAAAACACTCCCATGTACCAATGATATTATCACTACTGTCTCATCTGCTGCTCTAACATTGATCACAAATCCCTGTGCAGTGGACATGGTCACACATGACGTGGGGCATGAGCAGAGCTGCTGAATGAAAGCATGACACTCACTGACACACACACATGCACACACACAAACATCATTTCTGGAAAGGAGAAAATGTCCCACCTTGAAGGCTCTTCGGAACAATATTTCGTAGGAAAACATCTTGTAAGAATGAGGATTAGCCTGGGTGTAATTCCTGAAGGCAGTTCCCGCTCATGGCTACATGGCTACAATTAACACCAACAAGCTTTGCTGCACGCTCGGTTAGCTCATTGATTGGCTCAGGGAAGTGGGTAATGTAATTATACGGACTTTGGCTGGCGGGGCTGCCTCATGCATAAAACATGAGACACTGCAAAAAACACTTATCGTGTGGTTATTATACAAAATGGGACGACGACACATTCCAATGCCAAATAAGGTCATTTACCTGAGTGCATTACACAGGTGTATAGCAAAATAAAAAATTATGGCATGTGCACATGGAAGAATTGGAGGGTATTAAATTGGCACATTTATTGAGAATATCTAGAATGTGAAATCAAAATACAACTTTCAGAAAATGGGTCATGTAGCTTTCAAATCACCAATTTACATGGAAATGAAGAATTTCATTTCTGAAAAAGTTACAAGAAGAAAGGAAATAACATCTTACCACTATATCAATGGAAAGAAATTTGACAAAACAATTTTTTTTAAATAATAATCTTAAATCAAAACTTAATTTCTTTCCTTTTACATGAAGGAATTACTACCTGTTATAACAGTTCCAGAAGATAACTACTGCTGTGCTAAGACTATTTCATGCCCCAAATGGTTCGTGCCAGCCTGTAGTGTTTTAAGGTTTGTGCCAGCTTGCCAGCCTGTAGTGGTTTATAGGCTGTTGTTATTGCAGAGTGTCTGGAGCAGTCAGGCAGAGCCTGGCATGGGATCGTAGGTTACACACCAAGGGATGGCTGAATATGGGGGGGCAGGGATTGTAGGTTACACAGCAAGGGGTGGCTGTATTGGGGGGGGGCAGGGATTGTAGGTTACACACTAAGGGATGGCTGAATATGGGGGGGCAGGGATTGAAGGTTACACACTAAGGGATGGCTGAATATGGGGGGGTAGGGATTGTAGGTTACACACCAAGGGATGGCTGAATATGGGGGGGTAGGGATTGTAGGTTACACACTAAGGGATGGCTGAATATGGGGGGGGGGCAGGGATTGTAGGTTACACACTAAGGGATGGCTGAATATGGGGGGGGGGGTGGCAGGGATTGTAGGTTACACACCAAGGGATGGCTGAATATGGGGGGCAGGGATTGTAGGTTACACACCAAGGGATGGCTGTATTGGGGGGGGGGGGCGGGGGTAGGGATTGTAGGTTACACACCAAGGGATGGCTGAATATGGGGGGGTAGGGATTGTAGGTTACACACCAAGGGATGGCTGAATATGGGGGGACAGGGATTGTAGGTTACACACTAAGGGATGGCTGAATATGGGGGGGTGGGGGGGGTGGCAGGGATTGTAGGTTACACACCAAGGGATGGCTGAATATGGGGGGACAGGGATTGTAGGTTACACACTAAGGGATGGCTGAATATGGGGGGGGGGGGGGTGGCAGGGATTGTAGGTTACACACCAAGGGATGGCTGAATATGGGGGGCAGGGATTGTAGGTTACACACCAAGGGATGGCTGAATATGGGGGGGGGGGGGGCAGGGATTGTAGGTTACACATTAAGGGATGGCTGTATAGGGGGACAAGGATTGTAGGTTACACACCAAGGGATGGCTGAATACTGCACAGTAAAAGTCAACACCTTTCATCCAAAACTTAGGAATATTACTACACATCTCACACAGACTTGTTTATACACACTCGTGCGACCACTCCCAAATGATTTGAGGAGTTTTGGACCTCAAACAGCCAGCTGCTTAACAGAAAATATGTCAGAATGTACTTATTGTTGCCATGTTGTCAATCATTCTTAAACTCATCGAACTGTTTCAGTCTCCCCTGGCTCATTTATCATTCATAACAGGTAGTTAACGACCGTTGCTATGACAACACAAGGTCGTTAACGACCATTGCTATGACAACACAGCCGTCCTGGCACCAGGATGTGTCAGAGTTCACCTTCCAAGGAATGATGGGTAATGAGCTGTGTAATAGACCAGGCAAGCAACAGGTGGTGTTGCCATGGAGACGTAACTATTATAGAGTCGTATGGTACTGAGCAGAAAGGTAAGGTGAACTGAATGCTGGACAAGATGCAGAGGCATGTAGCTATTACAAAACCCATCCAGTTGCTTTGAGTAAATAACTGTGTAATATTATTAGATAAAATGGGACACTGACAGTCAAAACTTGCACCAGGACCAGGCATTAAAACGATGTAAAGACCACAGACCTCGATGGGATGGCTGTTCTTGAGCGCGTCCAGTTTGAGCGCTCCGGTGTAGTCGGTGGAGACGAACTGCGTCCAGATGTCGTACTCCGGGAGGCAGAAGTCCACGCAGAGATACTCGATCCACGACGCAAACCCCTCGTTCAGCCACAGGTGGGTCCACCATTCCTGCAGGGGGGGGGGGGAGATAGTTTTGTGTCTGAACTGCAATCCTTTAAAAAATCCTTTCATGTCTAATTATGTGTCAATATGGTGGAGATGTAAGTATTGTTTCTCAACTGCAATCTTTAAAACAATTATTAGACATCTAATGATGTGTCAATATGGCTTAGAATTATCCAGGACCAGAAATAATCTAAATACACTAAGTTTATTTGAAAAGTTTTTATTCCCCTTACTGATGAACATTCATCAAAAATGCTGTAGTACCAAATGCTGCGCTTGTATCTGAATGCTCACCATGGTGACCAGGTTACCGAACCACTGATGGGCCAGCTCGTGTCCTGGAACGGAGAAAGATTTTCTCATCAACTTGTGTCCATGATAGTCAAGATCAAACTTTACTTGTATAGATCTGTGGTCTAAGCTTGTACAGAACAAAGAAACAAGCTGTGAACTTAGTTAACTGGTAATTAGGTTAGTGACAATATCTTGGGGAAGCTACAAATACTACTAAAGTGTAAAATTCCAATAAACAAATGTACATACTTTGGATACTTTAACAGTCCATTAGCTGCCATACAAACTTCACAAACTGTACACAGCTAATTTTCCTGGACATATGACATGTAGATTGAGACTAAGGTTGAGGCATTTAAATTCTGTAATACGAGGAAAACGTTACTGTTAAAGGCATACTACGGGATTTTTGAACAAAACAAAAAGTAGCTTTTCCTACTTTTTCTTTACATTGTTAGCTCAATCAACCCTATAGCATTGCATACCAATATTCATGGAGAGATGCTGCGACATCAATGCACCACATTATGATGTATAAAAATTGTGATCTTCCAAGAAACAGATGGGCACAGGCTGGTTACTGCCTCTGTGTGTTGTTGTTTCTTGCTTATCAGCCTGGCTTCCCAGTGGGGGGCCAGTTGACAGTTCCTCTGAGTACAGTAGACTAGCTTTCTGTACAAGGTTTCTTGCAGTTTTGAAGGGAATATGACCTTAGCTTGTTGATATCCTACAAAATAGACTAATAAGTTCATGATTATATGCTATTTTAGAATGATTAGATATAGGTGTTTCCAAAGAAGATCTCCATTGTGTTCTTTATCTGCAGTCTGCCATGCATGTGCTAACTGATTACACCACCCCGGGGGACCTACCGATGGCAAGCAAGACCTGGAGGGTCTAACTTGGGGGGACACAAGGTTACAGGGTGCCTATAGCGGAATGTTTGTAGGCTAATCCTTTACGTTGCAAACGTGAAATAATGACACAAAAGTGTCAAAAAGTGACAAAAAGTAGTAGTAAATCTGATATTTCTTAATTCTAGAATATTTCAAATTTGAGCGCAAAAAACTGCGTAGTATGCCTTTAAAGACTCAGTTTCAAGCTATACTCACCCACCACCAGAGCGACCCACTGTTTAGCTATACTCACCCACCACCAGAGCGACCCACTGTTAAGCTATACTCACCCACCACCAGTGCGACCCACTGTTTAGCGTGGGAGGAGGAGTTTTCTGGGTCAATCAGAAGAGCAGTTTCTCTGTAAAAGAAGAAACATACTGATAAACTCTGACTCCAAATATCAATGACTGGCAAGTTGTGATATATTGTGCAAGTATGACAAACATGATAAAACAGAGCAATACTAGAAGTCTGACTTACATGATAAACAGATGAGCAGTACTGGAAATCTGGAATAAGAGTTTAATCTTTGCTCAAAGCACAATGACCTTTCACCTGTAGGTCACAAGCACAATGAACTTTCACCTGTAGGTCACAAGGCCCCAGTTCTCCATGGCTCCAGCTGCAAAGTCAGCGATAGCGATGAGGTCAATTTTTGGTAGGGGGTAGGGGATCTTGAAGTACTCCTTGTAGAAGGGCAGAGTCTTCACTGCGACCTGGAAAGGAAACATTGAAGACATTATAAGAAAAGTCTTTCACTAACATCTCAAGTTTGGCCAGACCCTTATATTGCTAAGGCACAAAGACAGAACGTACAAGACTGATTATGTCAGAAATACAAAGTTTGCAATGCAGAATTTTCTGGCATTTCTTTTCTTTTGCAACATGCAAAGAAGTACATTTTTTATGGGTTCTTCACCTTCCTACCTACAAACTTGTATCATACATGTCTTTAATAAAGTTGTAGCATTAGACTTTCGTATGTACCAGCCTATGGGTGGAAGGTGGGGACCAGCATGTCTTAACGTTCCACTGATTGTGCTTGTGTGTTCCATTGATTAATTGATTATAAGTAATATAACACATAAACACATTAACTCACCTCCAGTGCAAACTTGCCCTGCTCGCTCTTCCCCACAGGCGTGTAGACCCTGACCGTGACCCCGTCAGCGTCGCGACCCTCCACGTAGTCGTATTCGCCCACCACGAAGGCCAGCAGGTACGTGGACATGACAGGTGTACGCGCGTACCTCACTTCCCGCAGGTCCGATCTCAATGGGACCGGCTTCTCATCTACAACGTTCTGTCATATACAAGTAAAAAAACATTAATAAATCATAAACAAGTAAACAAACACCAATGTGTCATAAACAAGTAAACAAACATTAATGTGTCATAAACAAGTAAACAAACATTAATGTGTCATAAACAAGTAAACAAACATCAATGTGTCATAAACAAGTAAATTAACATCAATATACATGTATCATAAACAAGTAAACAAACATCAATATGTCATAAACAAGTAAACAAACATCAATGTGTCATAAACAAGTAAACAAACACCAATGTGTCATAAACAAGTAAACAAACATCAATGTGTCATAAACAAGTAAATTAACATCAATATACATGTATCATAAACAAGTAAACAAACATCAATATACATGTATCATAAACAAGTAAACAAACATCAATATGTCATAAACAAGTAAACAAACATTAATGTGTCATAAACAAGTAAACAAACATTAATGTGTCATAAACAAGTAAACAAACATCAATGTGTAATAAACAAGTAAACGAACTTTGATGTGTCTCAAACAAGTAAACAAACATTAATGTCTCAAACAAGTAAGCAAATATTAATGTCTCATAAACAAGTAAACAAACATTAATGTGTAATAAACAAGTAAACGAACTTTGATGTGTCTCAAACAAGTAAGCAAATATTAATGTCTCATAAAGAAGTAAACAAACAAGTATAATAATAATTCCTTTCTTCATCAGAACATCCTTCTTTAAAATTTTCAACGGATATAAATACTTATTGACATCCTAATATTCTAATGTGAAACTTGATATTTCCCTACCATGTTTGACAGCGCCACCCTGTCCTTGGGAACCACCAAGGTCACGTCGAAGGTCGCCTTGCGGGCAGGTTCGTCCCAGCAGGGGAAGGCACGGCGCGCGTCGGTCGCCTGGGAAGGGAAATAAAGAATTGGATCAGGGGAAAGAGGCTAAGTTGCACTACTCACTCGTTCTCATTGAAATGTCGAAAATGGCATTTTTTTGGTCGAAAAATAAATCGGCTTTATTTTCACTGAAAACTACTGGGTTGTTTGCGAAAATGCCTCTTTTAACCATAGCCAAAAAATGGCAACTTATTATTTTCGGTCCCATTGGTAATGCATTACAGGGCATGTAACAAACGTTACCGGTAACGTTTGTTACAACAGTAGCCTTTACCCTGTTTTCTTCGAAAGGAATTACCTTATTGACTACATCATTTAGGTATAAGTGGATGTCCATAGGGACATTTGAAAAGTGGGCAGCTTTTTTACACCAGGTCAAGTAGAAAGCTTAGACAGCATCGAACAATGGTAACGTTTGTTACAGTCATCTCTGTACAACATTTTGGTAAGCAAGGTGGGATACAAATGACAGTCAACAACCCTTTCTTGTCTCTTTAGAAAGCCAGCAAAACTGTACAGCTTCACAAAAACGGCCATTTCTAGTCTTATACGTGGATAACATAACCGTGGCAACCATCGCACTGGTGGTGGTAACGTTTGTTACAGAATCTGGCGACAGGCATAAACCGCGTCACACAGCCTCCAAGATCAGTGACAGGAGCGATCTGACGTGATCGATCAGAGGGCCTGGTCAGCTGGTTTCACCTGCCGAACAATCATTCTGGGTTTCTTCTCAGGCGACAGCCATTTTTTAGGGTGTGAAATCCCACCCGTGGCTATAATAATCTTCTAACCCAACAACCTATACGAATGTTATTGTGCATCTTTTGTAAAACATTACAGGGGTTGTGGAAAAATGAAGGAACCAGTGAAGCTGTCTATAATTTGCGCCATATCAAGGCGTAAAGTCAGGCGACAGCATTTCGACATTTAAATGAGAACGAGCCTACTACAATTCCATGTTTAAACACATCTGTAAAGGTAAAAAATGCAGTGGAGTAAAAACCTGTCTCTCTGACCTCGAACTGTGTGACAGCACAGAAGCGGTCCTGTCCGTCAGGAGAGCTGTACTTGCTGCGGTAGAACCCCTTCATCTTGTCATTCAGCTCACCTTCAAACTCCAAGGTCAACTCGCCGGCACCTGGGGGTAGAAAGGATTTTGGTTTCTGAAGCTCTTGTCTTGGAAAGGACTTGTACAGTTGTTATTGGAAAAGCTTTGTTTAATGTCTCACTTTGTTTTCATTCCAGCCATGTAGTTGTAAAGTTTTTTGTACTGAAACAGGTTAATTTAGGTCATGAGATGACATTTGAGACTACAGAATCATTCATACTCAAACAAACCTGGGAAACAACTACAGTTGCACAAAACACATCACGTCATGTGAGAAATACTAACAGACTTACCGGTGGGGAGGTCAGAGGTTACACACTTACCGGTAGGGAGGTCGGAGGTTACACATCTACCGGTGGGGAGGTCGGAGGTTACACACTTACCGGTGGGGAGGTCAGAGGTTACACACTTACCGGTGGGGAGGTCAAGGTTACACACTTACCGGTGGGGAGGTCGGAGGTTACACATCTACCGGTGGGGAGGTCGGAGGTTACACACTTACCGGTGGGGAGGTCAGAGGTTACACATCTACCGGTGGGGAGGTCGGAGGTTACACACTTACCGGTGGGGAGGTCGGAGGTTACACATTTACCGGTGGGGAGGTCGGAGGTTACACACTTACTGGTGGGGAGGTCAGAGGTTACACACTTACCGGTGGGGAGGTCGGAGGTTACACACTTACCGGTGGGGAGGTCGGAGGTTACACACTTACCGGTGGGGAGGTCAGAGGTTACACACTTACCGGTGGGGAGGTCGGAGGGAAAGCTCAGAGTCACCGTCTCATTCTCCTTGTCGAACTGGATGTCGCTGGTTGACAACTCTGAAAACAACAAATTTTTCCAGAATGTTACTTCAAGTTCCATCAAATAAAGGCCAAGTCATTGATAAAACTACTCTCCAAGCAGAGGTTAGGCTCCGGCTGGTTTTTAACGTTTTTTTAGTCGTTTTTATCGGGCTTTCTATTTCAGAAACATCAAAAGGCAGGGAGAAATTCCCCCAAAAGATGCCTTCTCATGATGATGACAGATGAGCCAAAAGGTTTTCTCAATGGCAGTACAGTACTAGTACAAATTATGAAGTCGAATGCTGATGTTACATGCCAATCGCTACCCTTAACCTCACCTTTAGTTTCGTTCTCTGCCCTGAAGGTTGTCGTAGCGATGGTGATGTCAACACTGTTCAGCACCACCTTGTCTGTGGCCTTCTGTACCTGCAGTACAAAACAGCACAAACGGTGGGGGTCACATCCAGTCTCCGTAACAAGTAAAAACCTTTTTCTGCATTAAACTAATTATAACCTGGTCTTCAGACTTGTGGCCTACAGCGGGCTTGCTTGGGTATTGTCGGTGATGTAATTATAATAACATCTGGCCCAGTTAGGGCATTTTTTGTTGGGGATTTACCAATGTTGAATATCAATAATGAGTTTATTGACCTGGTTGCAGTTTCAATCTCACAGTCACTTTCAGTTTCATAGTTTCAGTTTCACTTTCCAGGTTTTGGACACGACTTTACAACTTGCACAAGGCCCAGAAGATCTGGTACAAATGCACGATTTATAATAACAGATTCTTTCAGTTTATATTACAAAAATTGATGATATAACAATACCAAAGCAAAAATCTACTTTACAAATGAAGAATGAGATATGAAAGACTTAAGAAGGCAAAATTAAGCTATCCAGAAGCATGGCCCAGTACGTGCATGTGTCTCACCTGACCCAGCAGGTGTGCGTGTGTCTCACCTGGCCCAGCAGGTGTGCATGTGTCTCACCTGGCCCAGTACGTGCATGTGTCTCACCTGACCCAGCAGGTGTGCGTGTGTCTCCCCTGACCCAGCAGGTGTGCATGTGTCTCACCTGGCCCAGTACGTGCATGTGTCTCCCCTGACCCAGCAGGTGTGCGTGTGTCTCACCTGGCCCAGCAGGTGTGCATGTGTCTCACCTGACCCAGTATGTGTGCATGTGTCTCACCTGACCCAGCAGGTGTGCGTGTGTCTCACCTGACCCAGCAGGTGTGCATGTGTCTCACCTGAACACTGATGACCTCCTTCCCCGTGAACGTGAACTTGTCCAGGTCCGGCTGAAGGCGTAAGGCGTAGTTGGTGGGGTTGACATCTTGCGGGAGGCGCTCGAAAGGCTTCTTTTGGCCCATCCTGGACGGCAGAGAGTCAGGGCGGGCGGGAGATGTGGAAATGAAAGCTTTAGTGACGCACGGATGTGGACAATGGGTTGTTGTTGTGAGCTGGGAGTGGGAGGGGCCAAGGGGCCGACTGGGGACAAAGTCAAGGTGCAGCAAGAAGGGCGCCTGGCAAACCCGGAAGTACGGACGTGCGGGCTGTCTTGTAAGACGTCTTAGCGCGCAAACGGAAGCAAGCGACGGGTTTCTCAGGTAGGTTTTACCTAAGCCGGTGAGAATCCTGACGTAGCCTGGGACAACCATGTGCATGACACAGCAGCAACGTGCACAGGTCATTAGACGACCAATGTAACATTACGTAGTGCCTAAAATATGTGCAGCCAAACTGCGAATTTAGCAAAGAAGATACGAATTCTGAAATTATTTAATATATTGTTATTCGCAATACATATTTAGGAAACAATAGAATTGTACTTGTTGTGAGTGAAACTAGTCAGATAGCCTAGTTTTTATTAGGCACTAACAAAATAATGATCAAGTCGCCCTACATTGGATATAGCTATACTACCTATTTAACGGGGGGTTTCCTGGTAATATATAAAATATTTAAAAAGTACCCAAATCTTTCAAAAATAGATACTTTGTAGTTATACATTTTATTGTTCATGAAATTTGGAATGAATTTTTTAACTTTTTCATAAAATACACCATAAATGGGAATTTTTGAACGTACATCACTCTCCATTTACCATATGAACTATTCCTATACCCTATGACCTAGTCCTGACGTGTCCAAGCGGTGGGAGGGCGGAAGTGAACGTAAATTTCGGCGTTTTTCTTGTTTTCGGACAGAATTTCACGTCTAACCATGGAAACTTTGTACCACCAGACCAACAAGTAAGTGCTATCAACATTTGACCTCACTTTGATCTACCGCAATGACCAAAAAATTCCCACCATATGGAACAAATTCTGATTTTGGAACCGGACCTGACCCGGCCCGGCAAAGATAGCGGCTCTCACTACACTACTTTCTTCCTCTACCACACGTTTCCTTTACTTCGCTCGAGCGATGGGCAATTGAGCATTGCACGTAGTTTAATGTCGATTGCGACCGTTATATTTCCACATTGTCTACCGGTCGCCAGGCCTTCATAAATACCAAAATAGCAAAATTGGACGCGAAAACAAGCCTAACCAAGTCGCCCCGTGAACAAGAGATGTTAGCAGATAAACTTGAGATGTACGAAGTCCCGACGCAGTGTAGAAAAAGCAGCGCTAGCAGCTTAGCAACTGTAATACGTTACCTTCCCGATCCCCCGTCTCCTTGCCTCCGCGCGGTACCAGCCCCTCCCCCTCCGGTCCCCCACAGCTGTCCCGGCGTGTTCCCGCCGAACCACGTACAGGCCCACCAGCACCGCTACCAGCCCCACAGCCGCGCCCACCGCCAGCCGCTCAGGCATCTACTGCACGTACCACGGTCCGTGGGTGCGCTGGCGATGGTGCGGAGATTTGGACACGCGTGTTAGTTACCGGTGGTACAGAGTGTTGTATACACGTGTGTTAGGTAGCGAAGGTACAGAGCTGTACGCGTGTTGGGATGTCCTGAGGTGTGACTGAGTTACCGCGCACGCGCGCATACTTGTAAAACAGGTGCGACCGTTACCACCACTTGTTATATGGGATCAAGTGGAAGTTGTCTGAAATTTAAAAAAAAAATTGCAAAGGTGATTCAGTTTTATTTATTTACGGAAAAGATCAAAGTTAAAATGGGTTTTAAAAAGATTTCTACATATTATCTAAATCATAATTCATATAAACAGAAGAGTTTTGGTTAATCTTGATTGATAAGAAGAGTTTAATGAGGCAATCCATATCCATAATCCATTTTTCATAGTTTCTTAAGCTTAATTTTTTAAGTGAAGTTGTTTGTTGAGTGTGTAACTTCTAAGTAAGATCTATTTATTGTTTATTTCAGGATGGTCCACGAGGTTCAGAACGGGATGGGTAGACTGGAGATGGCGGGGGCAGATGAAGTCCACTGTAAGTGTGGAAAGAACAATGTATTTTCAATGTCTCCTCCTCTAGCAGCAATGTCATGATTTTGATAAAGAATTGTTGTTTCCCATAATTTTGTAGCCCTGTGTTCACCTGTTTTATCTTTTTTTGTTTCCCCAATGGCAAATAAAAACCTACAGAGAAAGAAGTTACAGAACAGATTTTCTCTAAGTCTAACCAAGGAGGTTGAAAGAGGGGATGGTCTAACCTGTGATTTTGTTGAAGAAAAGACTGTTATTTTTCCAATGTTTGTATCCCTGTGTTCACCTGTTTGTGTTCACCTGTTTGTGTTCACCTGTTTGTGTTCACCTGTCTGTGTTCACCTGTCTGTGTTCACCTGTTTGTGTTCACCTGTTTGTGTTCACCTGTTTGTGTTCACCTGTCTGTGTTCACCTGTTTGTGTTCACCTGTTTGTGTTTGTGTTTCCCCAGTGGTAGAGAACGACCTGCAGAGAAGAACGGAGCAGATTTTCTCTAACCTGGAGCGACTCGACATCCTGGTCAGTAAAGAACCCGTCAACAGGAGGCAAAATGCTAAACTGTGAGTTGGACAGTTATTCACTTGAATAGGTAAAAAACAAAGTCCCAGGCCCTTTTTTAGGCAATATGGGTAGTGTGTTGTTGTCTACTGTGTACAAGTCTAAGGCACAATATTGCAAGGTGGAGCCCAACACCTTTTAGTACCTCGTGTCTTGGGTAGACATCAAACTTCCTTCATGTTTACCAGCACGCTAGTACCTTCTGACTGATGTTGTCTTCCCACAGCAGAGTGGACCAGCTGAGGCACAATGTGTTTTTTACAGACAGTGTCTAATGTTCCTGCCTAATTAGTGCCTCCCTACAGGAGAGTGGACCAGCTCAGGTACAATGTGCAGCACATACAGCACTAATGTAGAACTGCTAACACCAGTGTTGTTGCCTACAGGAGAGTGGACCAGCTGCGGTACGATGTGCAGCACCTGAAAGCCGCCCTGAGGAACTTCCAGCACAAGCGGTACCAGCGCGAGCAGGAGGACCGGGACCGCGAGGATCTGCTCAACAGGGAGTTTGCACCCAACGTGAGAGTCTGGTCATTGCCTCTGTTTGGTGTTTGTTAACACTTCAGCAAGCACCATATTGTTTGCTCCAATGTTCAGAATTTAGTAAGTACAGAAGAAACACTATCTTGAGGTTAGGACACAGAGTCTCTCTATGTGCTATATACACTGTGCCCAAAGTTAAGTCCAAAAATGACATAGTTCTGATGCAAATACTTTGACGTTTTTCCATACAGCGATTAATGTGGTGCGCAAGCCAGGGTGCCATTGTAGCTGTAAGCCAGTCAGGATGGTACCCAGGCTAAGTGTGCCCTTGAAGTTTTAAATTTGATTATGGTTTTCCGATTTCAAAACAGCAGCATTGAAAGGCTGTTTACCACTGTTTTTACTGATCCTCCACAGGAGGACACGTCCATTATGATAGACCACGCGCTCCAGCACAACTCTTCCCTACACAATGCACACAGGGGGGTCGACGACCTCATTGGGTCAGGCAGCTCTATCATGGCCAGCCTGCAGGGACAGAGGAGCACACTCAAGGTACAGTTTGAACAGGCACTTATGTCATGGGCAGGGGACATCATAATGATGATAAATACGTAATTTGCATAATGTTCAGCCTCTAACCTGTGTGTGTGAATGAATACACCCCACAAGTTGGCACTTACAGTTATGTCTCCTTGATCTGAATTGTACACCAGCTTTTTGCATGTTATTGAAGTGATAGGCAACCAAAATTTTGTTGTGTTCTTCCATTGTTTGAAAAGTTACTTTGAAATGAAAAACAGGAAACTTTGAACCTTGTGAGATTGCATTTAAGTGTTAACAACTTCACTCAAGCCTTCTGCTGAAACCAACAAAATATCATGCCTGCACCTGCAGTAGAAATAAGGTTATGGTTTGGGGCTGAATATAAGTATTACTCACTGTACAAACTCTTCCCTTCTCCCCAGGGAGCCCACAAGAAGATGCTAGATGTAGCCAACATGCTGGGGATGTCCAACACAGTCATGCGGCTCATCGAGAAGAGAACCTTCTATGACAGATTCATCCTGTTCGGCGGGATGATAGTCACAGGTGTCATCATGTACCTGGTCTTCCAGTACCTCACATAACACACCTGTTGTCTCATGTAACACACCTGTAAAACCTGTAACACACCTGTCGTCTGATGTAACACACCTGTCGTCTGATGTAACACACGTCGTCTGATGTAACACACCTGTTGCCTGATGTAAAACACCTGTTGTCTTACGTAACACACCAGTCGTCTTTCTCACGTCACACCTGTCATCTTACACACGTAACACATCTGTAAATGTCTACTCAAAGCCCCTGTCACTTGACCTTCTCCAAACGATTGTTGTGATTCCTTGATTCACGTACAATAGCCAACCATGACCTCCCAACCTTCTCAGACCATGGTTAAGAGTTATAGTAAAGACATGAGTTAGGTCATCTGTGGTTGGGAGTTAGTGGGCTATTCTGTAAAAGCTGTCTGTGCCAACTGACTATGACTTTTGGCAAATCAAACTCAATAAAGTCATATTCTTCTTAGATACAATGAGAACAGCAAAACTGCAGCTAGAATAGGACGGATTCCACCCTTGGTCGGGAAGTGGTTGGGAGCTATTAAATGTGATGGGAAGGTCCTTCATGTGTGGCAGGGGCTTGAAACACTCCTCTTTCTGCCAGGTACACTCTGCTTTGAACAAGAGCCATGTCCTACCCTTTCCATTGGTTAAGATCACCAGTCGTTACATGCATGGTCGTGTACATTGTATGAACCTATCTGCAATATCAAATCCTGTACATTTTACTGTATAATCAAATAAACTAAGTATATTATTACATGTATCAAGATAAGTTTATGCTGATATAAATAGTGTACATATTGTTGTTCATTAATCAGATAACTTAGAAAATAGATGATACTTTCTGGACTCAACTTTTCAATTTGTCCGTTATGGGGGTGGATTTTCTCTTATGGTTATTCTGAGGAATGAGCACAGATTAGGCATTATTTCCGCCCTTCCATCCCTCCCCATAGATGAAAGCCACCTGATTGTACCAACAAGAAATTCAATGTACATATGCAATAAGAAAAATGTCTTGTTGCATTTCTGTGAAATAATACAACTTAACTGCTCATGAATTGGGACAGCATAGTTTCAATGATATTCTAAGCATGTGTACAAAAGGGCTATTAACAGTCAGTTGTTTTCCATAATTTATTGTTAAAAATTGCCCGAAATTGCATTTGTTGTGAAAACCTGCATAACATGATGGTTCTGAAATGTATCAAGTGCCCCCCCCCCCCCACACACAACTTATCTGACTAACTTGTTATCAGATCAAGTATACCAGAAACATTTCCACATCATACTATACTGTTGCTCTATTGTGCTTGTGCTGTTATCATTATGTGGACATGTTTTTGGCAAGCAGACGGAATGACTGGATTACAGTGAAAGCCCAGTGATTTAACATTACAATGTCCAGATGTAAAGATGGAATCAAACCCATGATTGACACCTTCCTCTTGATTCGTATAATTCTATACCTTAACAGTAGAAACAAGTGTCATGACAGCTGTTTATAATTGTCTCCAAATCTCTTGAAATAAACCTTGTGTCCAGTTCCATTGTTACAGGCTTTGTTTCCTTCTCCATGATGGTTATGTTTTTGATAGTGTTTATTTGCATGTTCGTCCTTGAATAACATAACTCAAGAAGCTATGAAATTCAGTATGTGTCCAGGTCTTGTCCTTTAGATTTTGGTCCCCCTGGTGGCTTTTCAAGGTACTTGAACAAAAAATTTTTCCCATGTTATGGACAAGCTACGAATACGATTTCTGAGTGGCCAATGGCTCCCTTTGTCAGGAAAAAGTGTCAAAAATTCGGGCCCTGCAGTAGCTTCCTTTGGTACTGGAGGGGCCTTATAGCTGCAGACTTTGAAACAGGATAAGTCAATGTCTGTAGACACCTCAGTATTCAGCAACCCTTTAAAAGGTTCACTAAAATGTGTCTACCTCCTTGCTAAGGACTTTATTCTGTTACTCAGTTCACATATCTGTGTAGCATTATCACTGCTGAAGGAGATTCAGACAAAGACTCAACTCAGCAGCGCCAGTTTTTAGAAGAATGAACACAGTGTGGAACTGCGGGACACTATCCAGGAAACTCAAAGTGAAGCTACTCCAATCAGTAGTACTTCCTAACGCTCTCTATGCCAGTGAGACATGGGAAGTCACAGTAGGAATAAAAAGAAGGCATTCCAACAAGGCTACAAAACACAACATACAGAGAATTGCAAATGAAGAATTCGAAGTGTATCTCTTAACGCCACCACCACAGAGACTGGAGTATATAACGTACACAGGACTTGTCATCCTTAGAGTTATATATTTCTGTGGATAGATACTAAAACAGTGCTGCACTGGCAACTGAACAGAGGAAAAAAGGAAATGGGGGAAGACCATACCTAACTTGGAGACAACTACTGCAAAGACCTTAACTGGGAGTTAGCCTGAAGAGAGCGGAACCCACCCAAGTAGAGAAGGCTTAAGCTTACTGTGTCACGGGAGGATCTTAGTCCAGGTGAGTCATGAAGGTTGTATATTCAAGTGCTGGTGTCTGTCTCAGTGGAACACGAGTTGTGGAGGGGTTTATGATATCAAGGAGGTTTTTTTAACCTCCTTGATGATATTAAGTATGTTCGTGGGAGGTTGTTGGCAAAATGGAGAAATGAATGGATTTTGGGCCACCTTGCGGCTTTCCGTGGTTCTATCGATATCTTGTGTTCTGGACATGCTATATGGTCTCATCGAGGTTTCAAATTTGGCGCCATTGTTTGACCTAACAACAAGAGGCCAATCACAGCACCGCTTCATGTCACGTGATCTCCGTAGCAACCGTCAACAGAGTTCGCGTTCGGCCGTCCCAAATCTGCTACCTGAAGAGCAAAAACAACAGCGGATTTTAACGTTTTGCACAACTTCTTGTCTAGGGTGGTGATATTCAGGTGACGTCTATGTCTTAAATGAATCAGCTATCTGATTTCTAGCTATATAATGGGCCCCAACTCCACATGAAAGACTGAAATATGTCATCGATATAGTGTCCGTCGTTCGCCCCCCTCCCCCTTTCTAAAACTTTTAGATGGCGGAAAGTTGTGAAAACTCGTGATTGTGTACGTATTGTCGTCGATCGCCTAATTTTTGGAGTATTTCATGTTGACATTATATTAGGGGAATGAATCATACTTTTTGGCATTACCAATTTTGGTGTAAATCCCATGATATTTACGATTACATGACATCTTCAAGGTATAAACCCCACTATAATGTTTACCTGTACTTGATGTACACGTTACGAGTACGAGTAACATATTCCTCGCGATCAAAACATATCGGTTATATGTATATATTTCTTGGTGCAATTTATTACATTAGAAACGTTATTGACTGTTTAAGGAAAGTTTAATCTATGTGAAATAGTATCTCATTACTCTTGATACTTTCAGTACACAGCTAGTGAATCATTGCTATGGCTAGTATGGAGAAAGTACATCTGACTTATGGAACAAGATCAATTATCTTACTTTTGATAAAGAGATGAAAATCAGCATTCTCTGAATTTTGTGTCATTATCAGTCTCAAAAGGCCTTTTTCAGGCAGATGATACAGTTTAACTTTAAGTTGCAAGGAGAGGAAGAAGACTGACTTGACCTGTTTTTGCCAGTTTTAGCTAGTGACAAGTGAAGATGGCCAGGAAGAAGGAGGCAGCGTGGCAGGTACATGTTAGCAAGCTTTAGCACAGACAGTTTTGTTTACCAGGTGACTGTTCTCACCTGTTCTGTTGTTGTTGTTTTTGTTGTTTACAGTCAAAGTCAGGTGAGACAGAAGGTGAGATAGAAATGTGATGAGACAGACAGGTGTGAGGCAGACAGGTGAGGTAGCTCCAGACAGGTGAGGTAGTTCTGACAGGTACCTGTTGATAACCATAACTAACAGTAACAGTTTGTTCCCCCACAGTTTTTATCAGACTCACCATGGCCAGGAAGAAGGAGATCCAGCTGCAGGTAGGGCTGTTTGACTGTTCAACTTTACAACATAATGACTAACATAATATAAAAGCCATGTGCACTGTAAAAGCTGTGTAAGAAATAAGACATCAACTTGTGGCTGCCTTAGAAAATATTTATAAATTTGAATATACTGATTGTATTGATGTATCTGGCCCAATAACGAAAGCAGTGACAACTTGTCTAGAGCTGGGAATATAAGACAATACCTTAAGTTTGTATTTTGGTGTATAAAAGGTACAGCTATATAAATAGCAAAGCTCAGCGCCTTGTTTCCCTTCCCCTCGGGTGGTTAGTCCTACTACATAGTGTATAACAGCTACAGTATTTGTTGAATAGTATATCTATGCTCACACAGCGACATCATTAATAACGTGAATGTCTTACGCTTATTTTCCTCCCCCTCAGGAGGAGCTGAAGAACCAGGAGCAGTGGGACGACTTCCTGTCCAAGAAGGGGCTCGGCAGTAAGTCTTCCTACTTCTTTAAAAAGCCTGCTGCATGGGAACTACTTTGTACACTCTTAGCGCGCGTAGTCCAGTGGTTAGCGGCCCTGCCTCTGGAACTAGAAGCCATGAGTTCGATTCCGGCTGTGTCACTCACCCGACACGCACGCTACCAGAAAGGGTTGCAGTCCTTAGGACTGTGAGGATGTTAAGCTGTGGTCCACTGTTTATTGTGCTTGTCGAAAAGAGCTAGGGGAATTTCCCCGGTACAACGAACCTGTAAATACTGTACATAGCGTCTGTCCTCTCTGTCACAACCAGTGGAAGACTACATGTAGCTCTTCAGTGAGCTAAAACTGGATCGAGATCACTTTCCTTTCCTTTCCTTTCACTCTTAGCTGTACACTCTTAGCATGTACACTCTAACTCTCCCCTCTGCTGTTTGCAGTGATTGACGTGTACCAGGCCTGGGCCGGACCGTGCGCTGCCGTGAACGGGATGCTTCGCAGGATCAAGAACGAGCTGGGAGACGACCTGCTGCGGTTCGCCTCGGTAAGGCCCAAATATGGACTAAAGGCACTGTTTAAGGTTTGCCTCGTTAAGGCCCAAATATGGACTGTTTAAGCTGAATAAACAGCTGTTGATCCAGTTCTAGATGTCATCACTGCTTCATGTGTTACAGTTCACTTCTCTTGCAGACTGTTGTCAGTATGTGACATGTCTGTGTGCCTTTGTAAGGTCTGGAGTGTAAATTATACCTGATGTTGTCTGCCTCCCCCCACCCCCATCAGGCTGAAGCTGACAACATCGAGGCGCTGGAGAGATATCGGGGAAGATGTCAGCCAACTTTCCTCTTCTTTGCAGTAAGGAGTTTCAAATCTTTTATTGGAATTTTCTCTGAATTATCTGCAACATGTTTGAGCTTAATGTTCCTTGAGTAATTATAAGAGTGCCATTTTTAAAAGACTGCAAACACACGAGTGAAAATGAGCTGATTCTCTCTCTGCATGTATCAGGGAGGGGAACTTGTGCACGTGATACGAGGCGCGAACGCGCCGCTGATTAATAAAGCCATCCCAGACCTGCTGAAGGCGGAGCACAGTGTGCTGGAGGACGGGTCCGAGAGGAAAGTGGTACGTAACGGGTCTTTGATATTGCTACACTGGTGTAAGTAGTACGTACATCGTAGACCCGGCTAGGCAATCTTGAGGTGAATTGATACGATAGTGAATCAATACTACATGTATCTATCTTGGTCACTTTGTGCATGAAAATTCATGCAAAAACTCATTAGAAAATAATATGAAAGACAGTGCAGACATGGTGCCCTCTGACCTTTACCCTCTGCCCCCAGATCACTGACCCAATATTTGACCAAGAAGACAAGGAAGCTGATGCAGAGGAGGAGGAGGAGGAGGCTGGGGAGGAAGGTGGGGCTGTTGCCATGGCAATATGTGGCTGTTTATATATTCTTAACTTGTGTACCCTCTTCTTCTGAAGGCAGTGTTCTATCAACCACTTTATTACTCTACACAAGTTCTGGAGGTCTTGTATATAGATTAGATTTAAGTTAGAAATTAGAAATAAGTACTAAGTATCTTTGGTGTGTTCAGGAAAATTGTGATGCTTGAAAAGTAGAGAAATAGCTCAGGTACATTTTTGTACCTCTTACACAAGACGTTGACCTATAAGAAAACAATCACTGATGGTTTAACCATGGAGGTCCCTAGAAGGGGTTAACATTGTAGGTACATGTGTATGATGATCACACACAAATTGCAGGTACATGTGTATAAAGATTAACATTGTAGGTACATGTGTATGATGATCACACACAAATTGCAGGTACTTGTGTATGAAGATTAACATTGCAGGTACATGTGTATGAAGATCACACACAAATTGCAGGTACATGTGTATGATGATCACACACAAATTGCAGGTACATGTGTATAAAGATTAACATTGTAGGTACATGTGTATGAAGATCACACACAAATTGCAGGTACATGTGTATAAAGATTAACATTGTAGGTACATGTGTATGATGATCACACACAAATTGCAGGTACTTGTGTATGAAGATTAACATTGCAGGTACATGTGTATGAAGATCACACACAAATTGCAGGTACATGTGTATAAAGATCACACACAAATTGCAGGTACTTGTGTATGAAGATTAACATTGCAGGTACATGTGTATGAAGATCACACACTAATTGCAGGTACATGTGTATGAAGATCACACACTCATGATCTAAATGTGTCCACAGAAGCCGGCCCTCAGAAGGAGGTCACCGTCGCCATCATCAAGCCTGACGCTGTGCAGGCGGGACATGTGGAGGACATCATACAGAGGGTACCTACATCATACATACATACCTACCTACCTAGTATACTATCTATCGTCATACAGAGGGTACCTACCTACCTACATACCTACCTTAGCAAACTTAAGGTGGTTTCTAGTGAAGGTCTGTATTTACGTCTTGTTAGTTGTAGGGAAATGCTGACAAGCCATGTCTAAACATAGTCCCCCCACAGCCGCCCCATTGTCTCCATTCTTCATTTCATCTAGTGGGCCACAGAGAAAAAGTTGGGCCTCTCATAGAAGCTGATTATATGACCTTGCTATAGGACATACATGTACTGCAAGTCTTGGGGAATGTAGGAGAAATCTTCACCTCCTGTCAGTTGTATGGGAATGAGATGATAAATGTGTAACCCAAATTTTCCTTCTTCAGGTGAAAGACGCTGGGTTTGAGATCTTGGCCCAGGAGGAGAGGATGCTGACGGAGGAGGAAGCTCGGGAGTTCTACAGTCACAAGGCCGATGAGGTGAGCAGGGATCATCACCATTATGATTGTAACTTGCATATAAAAGTTCCTGTTTTTTCTGATGCAGCTGTTGAATTTGGCTGTGTACTACTAGCTCTCAATTGTTCCAGCTTTCATCCAATGAAGTAGAGATCTAGCACTAATGAATGAATAGCTTTAATTTGTGGATCAAATGTGCCAGATAGCTTGGGACATACATGTACTGAACTGTTTCTATTCAGGGATGCAGGTCCCTGATGTACATTGCTTGTTTCTCTCCTCATGCAAAGAAATCAGGATTTGAGATACGTAAACATCTTTCATCCAAGAGTCAAAGTTGTGTATTCTGAACAGATGTACCTCTGTGCTAACCAGCCCACTGTGTTTGTTTGTTTACAGGAGTTCTTTGACGAGCTGGTAGCGTTCATGGCGAGCGGCCCCTCCCACGTGTTGGTTCTGTCCAAGGGCGATGACGCCGGTGCAGAGGTCATCGACGAGTGGAGGAAGATCATTGGTCCGTTTGACTCGACCGTTGCCAAGGAGGAGGCACCAGACAGGTGGGTGATGTTGTGTTTCTGCCACTCCTGTGTGAGCTTGTGCCAGACAGGTGGGTGTTGTGTTTCTGCCACTATCATCTATACATGATGAAACAGGCAAGTAAAGGTCAGCAGCCTTGTCAACATCTCAAACACTGGGCTCTGTGGATCTGATGGTACTAATGTGTTAAACAAACCACAAATTTGACAGTAAAAAGCATAGTTCTGAAACAAATGTTTGACTATATTGATGATGTCAGCTATAAATTTAATGTTACTTTTCCAGTAATTGAAATTTTGAATGTTTTGTCCCCAGCTTACGAGCCCAGTACGGAACAGACAAGAGCATGAACGCCCTGCACGGCAGCGACTCTCACGAGATGGCCACCAGAGAACTCGCCTTCTTCTTCCCCAACTTCCAGGTCAGCCTTCTTTCTCAAAACTGACTCACACAGTGTTGGTTTTCAAAACCAGTGCCGTTTTGTATCCTAAATACACCTTATGTTCTCTCCAACTGTTGCTAACTTTTTAGGTTATTCAAAGTTCTTTCTATATAAAAGGTTTTTTACAATCCTATGTGTTTCACAGATTCCCAAGTCAGAAGCGAAGCCTGCAGAGAAGAGACTGCAGAGAACGCTGGCCCTCATCAGGCCGGACGCACTCAAGGAGCACAAGGGTAGGACAGGCTAAAGGGTTTACACACTCAGGAACACAAGGGTAGGACAGGCTAAAGGGTTAACACACTCAGGAACACAAGGGTAGGACAGGCTAAAGGGTTTACACACACTCAGGAGCACAAGGGTAGGACAGGCTAAAGGGTTTACACACACTCAGGAACACAAGGGTAGGGCAGGCTAAAGGGTTTACACACACACAGGAACACAAGGGTAGGACAGGCTAAAGCGTTTACACACACTCAGGAACACAAGGGTAGGACAGGCTAAAGGGTTTACACACACACAGGAACACAAGGGTAGGACAGGCTAAAGCGTTTACACACACACAGGAACACAAGGGTAGGACAGGCTAAAGCGTTTACACACACACAGGAGCACAAGGGTAGGACAGGCTAAAGGGTTTACACACACACAGGAACACAAGGGTAGGACAGGCTAAAGGGTTTACACACACTCAGGAGCACAAGGGTAGGACAGGCTAAAGGGTTTACACACACTCAGGAGCACAAGGGTAGGACAGGCTAAAGGGTTTACACACACACAGGAACACAAGGGTAGGACAGGCTAAATGTTTACACAGCTGTTGTTCAAGTTAACAAGCTTTTCTGTATGGAAATGTAATGCAGGAGTAGCAGAAAAAAACTACTCGTTTTTTGACAGGTGTTCATTAGAAACACTGCATCTTGTCACAAGGTTATTTGACATGGGATTACCAGAACCATCATTTGACATAGTAATCATTACATCACAAGGTGGCTGGCTTCACAGTGGCCCTGCTGTAATCATGACTAATGACAGGTGTACCCCCTGTAATAACCCCCTGTAATAACCCCCCTGTAATGACCCCCCTGTAATGACCCCCCTGTAATGACCCCCCTGTAATGACCCCCCTGTAATGACCCCCCTGTAATGACCCCCCTGTAATGACCCCCCTGTAATAACCCCCTGTAATGACCCCCCTGTACATGACCTCCCTGTAATGACCCCCTGTAATGACCCCCTGTAATGATCCCCCTGTATATGACCCCCCTGTAATGACCCCCCTGTAATAACCCCCTGTAATAACCCCCCTGTACAGATGAGATCCTGGCTAAGATCCAGGAGGCTGGCTTCACAGTAGCCCTGCAGAAGGAGATGCAGCTGACCAAGGACCAGGCAGCAGAGTTCTACAAGGAGCACGAAGGACAGGTGGGACAGTGTATCGTGTATCTACACACAGAAGTAACATTTTTAGGGAGCTCCAAGTTAGACAGTAGGACAAATGAGTCTACCTTTACCTGCAACAAAATGCCCAAGTCCTGCCCAGCAGTCTCTAGCAATCATTTCTTTAATCAACTGATAAAAGGCATTGAAATGTGTAAATGTATTGTGACCAAATTATTACAGTTAAAATGCTGTTGAATAAGGTAATCCCTTTACAGTCTGTAAGGTATAAAGTAAAACATCTCTGCGCCCTCAGGACTACTTTGATCAGCTGATCGAGTCGATGACGTGCGGGCCGCTGCTGGCGCTGGGGCTGGCCCGGGAGGACGCAGTGGAGCGCTGGAGGGACCTGCTGGGGCCGAAGGAGGTTCCTGTGGCCAAGGAGGAGGCTCCGGACAGGTGGGTACAGGTTACCATGGTTACAGGAGGCTGGGGCTGGCCCGGGAGGACGCAGTGGAGCGCTGGAGAGACCTGCTGGGGCCGAAGGAGGTTCCTGTGGCCAAGGAGGAGGCTCCGAACAGGTGGGTACAGGTTACCATGGTTACAGGAGGCTGGGGCTGGCCCGGGAGGACGCAGTGGAGCGCTGGAGAGACCTGCTGGGGCCGAAGGAGGTTCCTGTGGCCAAGGAGGAGGCACCGGACAGGTGGGTACAGGTTACCATGGTTACAGGAGGCTCCGTACAGGTGGGTACAGGTTACCATGGTTACAGGGGGCTCCGGACAGGTGGGTACATGTTACCATGGTTACAGGAGGCTCCGGACAGGTGGGTACAGGTTACCATGGTTACAGGAGGCTCCGGACAGGTGGGTACATGTTACCATGGTTACAGGAGGCTCCGGACAGGTGGGTACAGGTTACCATGGTTACAGGAGGCTCCAGACAGGTGGGTACATGTTACCATGGTTACAGGAGGCTCCAGACAGGTGGGTACATGTTACCATGGTTACAGGAGGCTCCAGACAGGTGGGTACATGTTACCATGGTTACAGGAGGCTCCGGACAGGTGGGTACATGGTTCTATTTACCATGGTTACAATGACAGAAAAATAGAAATGGACTGCTCAAAAGTTTGCCCTTTTCCTCTAGCCTGCCTATTGCAGTTTGCTATTGATAGTGACCACATGAGCTCCCTCTACAGCAGTGAGGTTACTTTTGCCCTTTACCCTTTCCACTCTAACGTGCATGCTCAGTTTGTTGCAGAGGACATCCCCATCAACCCGCTCCATGGTGATGTAACCTTTGCCCCCCAGCCTGCATGCCCTAAGCTTGCTGATGAGGAAGTCCTGATCAACCAGCTCCACGGCAGTGATGTAACCTTTACCCTTTGCCCTTTCCCCCCAGCCTGCGTGCCCAGTTCGCTGTGGAGGACGTCCCGATTAACCAGCTCCACGGCAGTGATGTAACCTTTACCCTTTGCCCTTTCCCCCCAGCCTGCGTGCCCAGTTCGCTGTGGAGGACGTCCCGATTAACCAGCTCCACGGCAGTGATGTAACCTTTACCCTTTGCCCTTTCCCCCCAGCCTGCGTGCCCAGTTCGCTGTGGAGGACGTCCCGATTAACCAGCTCCACGGCAGTGATGTAACCTTTACCCTTTGCCCTTTCCCCCCAGCCTGCGTGCCCAGTTCGCTGTGGAGGACGTCCCGATTAACCAGCTCCACGGCAGTGATGTAACCTTTACCCTTTGCCCTTTCCCCCCAGCCTGCGTGCCCAGTTTGCTGTTGAGGACGTCCCCATTAACCAGCTACACGGCAGTGACAGTGTGGACCATGCTGAGAAGGAAGTGCAGTTCTTCTTCCCCATGCAGCAGACACTCGCTGTGGTCAAGCCGGACGCACAGGAACACAAAGGTAATAAATAAGGACCAGCAGTATCAGTTAGCACAGAAGTACGACTAGAGCACAGGTACAGAGCATAGATACGGCTCAGCAGTATTCATGCCATGTTAGTCTGCACTCAGCACATCCTTATTTTTACTTGACGTTATTGATGTTGATATTGACCCTCAAAGTTTAAAAGCTCTGCAATGGCACAAGTTTTGTTTACTGGTCCCATTCATAAAATTTGCCCCCTGACAGCTTTGTTAGTCATTATTATGTAGGTGGCACTCCTAACTAGAGTCTGTGACAGTATTTCAATCCCTATCTCCTGTTGCACAGATGCAATCATAGCCAGAATCAAGGAGGCCGGGTTCAACATCGCCTTCCAGAAGGAGACTTCTCTGACAGAGGAGCTGGCCCAGCAGCTGTACACGGAGCACGAGGGGAAGGAGTTCTACGGGCAGCTGGTGGAGCACATGACCAGGTAAGGTCAGGGGTTAGAGGTCAGGGTTAGAGGTTAGGGGTTAGAGGTTAGGGGGAGCTGGCACAGCAGCTGTACACGGAGCACGAAGGGAAGGAGTTCTATCCACAGCTGGTGGAGCACATGACCAGGTAAAGGTCAGGGGTTAGAGGTCAGGGGTTAGAGGTTAGGGGGTGCTGGCACAGCAGCTGTACACGGAGCACAAAGGGAAGGAGTTCTACCCACAGCTGGTGGAGCACATGACCAGGTAATGGTCAGGGGTTAGAGGTTAGGGGTTAGAGGTTAGGGGGTGCTGGCACAGTAGCTGTACACGGAGCACAAAGGGAAGGAGTTCTATCCACAGCATCACCAGCTGAATGAATGTACCGTTTCCTAACCCTTGTACCATGGCATGTTCTCTAGCAGTGCAGTAAGGTGTACGTTACAGTAAAAATGTACCCATCCCTAACCTTTGACCCATCCCTAACCTTTGTACTATGTTCTGTAGCGGTGCAGAAGTCAGGTAAGCCGTTATCAGTTAGACTTTACCTGTTTCCTAACACTTGTACCATGACATCTTCTATAGCGGTCCATCGCTCTTCATGGTGCTCTCAGTTGAGGACGCGGTGGAAAGGTTCCGTGAGCTGATGGGCCCGACCGACCCGGAGGTGGCTAAGGAGCAGTGCCCGGACTCGTAAGTTTCCTTCCCGTGTCTCAAGCCGAACACCCGGGGACAGACGACATGGGTCCGCCGGAGACTGCTGCACTTACCAATCATGGCAGGAAAACAATTGAAGAAATCAAAAAGCTTCGGTCATTCTTTGAAAGTGATTGGCACTTTTGGCTATGGCACTGTTGTAAACTGAAACTATTCAGGTTTGAAAAGAATTTGGAAAAACTGCCAACATTTTGGAAAAGAGGCCCACAAAGTATTTGAAAAAATCATTCTGTTAGAATCGGCTTCTGGTTTGAGTAAATTTCTAATAGCCTTAGTATTCTGTGATTTGGACCAAGAAGAAACTCAGGAGATGGAAATTTTTAGATCCTAGCTTTCTGTTGAGGAACTGATGAAAAATAGAAAAAAAAAGATAATTGATCATTAAAGTCAATAACATTTGAAAGAAATGAAAACTTTTGACAGCTTTTCCTCAATAAAACCTAGAAGAAAAGAACATAAAGTGGTTGCAGTCTCCTTCCCAGGCCCATGTGCTCTCGTCCCCGGGGTGCCCAGGCCGGTGTGTAACGGTTGTCGGTGTCTCCCCCCCCAGCGGTCCCACCCTCTTCCTTGTGCTCAGTCAAGAAGAAGCCGTCGATCGCTTCCGTTTTCTGATGGGCCCTACTAACCCAGAGGAGGCCAAGGAAGCCTTTCCCGATTCGTGAGTCTTAAACATGTGGGATGGTCGGCTGGAAAGTTCCGTTGGTCAAAGAACCAAGAACCACAACGCCATCGAACGTCGCCTCTCACCATTCTGCCCTGAGACTGCCACAGAAAACTGTTATCTAAGTTTCTCAAGAATGCTGTGAACAGCTGGATATCTGAGGTGTTCATACTTCAGGAATCACTGATACATCAATGCTGTGAACAGCTGGATATCTGAGGTGTTCATACATTACTGATACTGAATTACTGCTACATGAGCAGATCCATCTAAATCAGTGGCAGTCTCAGGGTGACTGGTGAGAGATGAGGTTACATGCACGACGGCATCATGAAGCAAACGTGATGCAAAGTGTGTGCGTTCTGTCCATCCATGTCCTGGGTATGCATCAGACGTGTGTCACTCTCAGACATGTGCACATGTATGCATCAGACGTGTGCACATGTATGCATCACACGTGTGCACATGTATGCATCACACGTGTGTCACTCTCAGACGTGTGCACATGTATGCATCAGACGTGTGAACATGTATGCATCAGACGTGTGCACATGTATGCTGAGGTGCACATGAATGCTGTAGTGCTCCTTGATGGGGTTGTGGTTTGAGTGGAATATTCCGCCTGTCTGTTTGTCTGTCCAGTTTGTGGCAGTCTCCATAACCAGTTATGGTGGAGGGGCATGGCGCAATCCTGCTTGGCGCAAACCCGCTTGGCGCAAAACCCGCTTTGCTCAATCTCCTCCTGCCAAAGTGTGAACTAATCAGCTAACATGCACCTTGAATACATCATTGTGCAGTGTGGCCTAAGCCTGTGCAGCTGACAGGTTTATTCACTAAAAACCTGACTGTATCGGCAAGCTGCTTGTTGTGATAAACAGCTGACATGTTTCTGCTGCAATGTCTAAAGCCCTGCTGTGGCTGAATCTAAATCAAACCCATGCTTACAACGATAATGCTAATAACAAGCTTTAAAGCTTTACAATCTTGCAATGTATGAAGTACAATACCGTCAAACCTGTACATAGTCACCACTGGAGGGACATGAAGGAAATAGTCACAGCCTACAAGTGCCCACATGCTTGGGTAAAGGGGGAACCATCCCAGCTGCATTAGCCAGGTGGTTCTTACATGATGGTGCTTTGTACAGGTCTGACTGTATTTGCTTTACTTTTGTGTGCATTTTGTTTTATGCACAAGTAGGCATACTTCATCTAGAGTTTTGAGTATTTTTCTAACAATTTTTGATCTGCTGAACTCCAGTTGCAGCTATTTTTGTGTGTTTTTCTTATTCATTGATTACTTTTTTGCCATTATTTATTTGATTTGCTGATATTTTGCTTCTTCTGTTTTATTTCATCAGCTCTTTATTTTATTTTGAATCAAGCTATGTTGTTTTGTTTTACAATTTTTTTTTCTTTTTATCTTTTGGCAATGTTACTGTAATTACTTTATTTGCTTATAAACTCAGCAGAGTGCGTGTGTTTTCACCCTGCTTTGTAGCTGCAACTCTAGAAGTGCCACTTCACCCATCAATTGATGAAACAGGGTCATTTTTCACTGAAAACAAAAAGAAACTTGGTACCAAAATCCCTCCTCAATGAAATGGTTGAGGCTGTTTTATTGGTTTCCAAAAGGCTCAGAGCCTCCAAGACTGATGTTTAAGCCCACATAAACTTGCTCTCAAAAAAGGCATTCATGCAAAAAAAAGTTTTTAATATAGTTTTTTTTTTCAAAACCAATCCTCCCCTTTGACGTGGAATGATGAAATCTTGTGCTTGGTAATCTTCTACCAGCCTGATATCACGAGACAGCAAAACCTTAACAATAGTGTAATCAAGACCACTTTTAATTATGCGTGAAAAATATGTATTTCTTTGTGATCATTAAAAGTTCTATCATAATGATGAATTCAGTTTGATGACGAAGACCTTACAGACTCTTTTGTTAGTAAAAACATTTCTTAACAATTTGTTCATTTAGACTGAATCCCGAACAGACCAATCCCAGCTGCCCACCATAACTACCAGTCAGCTTAAATGTTGCTTTCCTCTAGTTTGTTGCTATGGCTTTAGGCTGAGTGGAGCAGCGCTATGGGGTTGGTTTGTTTCCATAGTTGATTGGGTATACATGTGTATTTATGAATTTTGAAACGTTTCCAAGGTTACGGGCGCAGTTTGCGTCAGACATGCTGAAGAACGCGCTTCACGGCAGCTCCGACCCGAACCACGCCCAGGAGAAGATCAAGGCCATATTTGGAGATATCGAGTTTAACCCCGACGGGACCGTAAAGGGGGCGGAGCCTGAGCTGGACATGGTCACCCAGGGAGACACGGAGCCTGGTAATACTGTCTGTCTGTCTGTCTGTCTGTCTGTTTGTTTGTTTGTTTGTTTGTTTGTTTGTTTGTGCTGGGACCGTGAAGGGGCGGAGCCTGAGCTGGACATGGTCACCCAGGGAGACACGGAGCCTGGTAATGTGCATATGGATGCAAAATTGTTTGTTTGTTTGTTTTGTCTCCAAAACTACAGGATGATTTCCAGTCTATCTTAATGCACTCAAATCATGGCCAGTCAAAGGTCACATGGGTTCAGTGACCTTTGCTAGAACTGCTGTCAAAACTCCTTCATCCTGTTCTCTTTTCTTCCTTCCATCTTTGAGGTGAGTGAGATTCTTGTACCTGCACAGCATGATGTAACGCTGCACTGTGGAAACCTGCATGTGGCATGTTTTACTGTAGCTGAGGGCCAGGAGGGAGAGAAGGAGGGAGAAGGCGAGGGAGGAGAGAAGCCGGCAGAGGAAGCAGAAAAGAAGGAAGAAGAAGAAGCAAAGCCAGAGGAGGGAGGTAAAAGCTTGATTTGCTTCTCAGTTATTTAAAATGTGATGTAGTTATTGCACATATGAAAAATGGTGCATTCCATTGGACAGTGTGATTGATGAAAAAAACAGAGTAAGACTCACTGCTATTGCTTTTGCAGTATTAAAGGTCTTGGGGCAGTTTTACCAAACATTTTAAGACTAATAATAGAAGACAAATCAAGTTGAAGAACACATTGGATTGCTCACTAATCCTGCACAAGCTTTGCACACCGCCCCATCACATTGCTCACCTGTAAACACACCTGTGCTCACACCTGCACCAGGTGAGGCACCTGAGGCTGAAGCACCTGCAGCAGGTGAGGCACCTGAGGCTGAAGCACCTGCAGAAGAACAGAAGGAGGAAGCAGCCGAAGGAGGAGAGGAGGCAAAACCAGAAGGTAATCAGTTCCAGTCCAGCCACATGTACCTCGTAGTAGCCTTCATATCTTATTAGTCCCCATTAAAACTCTCATAAACTTACAAACTAAACTAGCTTTGCTCTGAAAGTAGTCCTAACAAAATCTAAGTTAGATGTAGTCAAAGTGACTTCCAAATGAAGTTTTAACATTGTGTAGTTAGGACTGTAGGATAGTAACAGCTTCCATGTAATGCATGCAGCCACAGAGCTTAGTTCATGTAACATACAGTAACATACTGTAGCATGATTGCAAATGTGTGCATGTTATCAAAGAGACTCTACCAACAGCAAAAAAAACATTTTCAGGAAAAAACAATGGCAAAATGACACTGTGTAAGTTCATGTTTCTGGAAAGAGAAACCTTCAATCCATTGTAAATTCTTAAGAATACTCTTCACATCAATTGTAAAGCTGTATTTGAAGTGTAAAGTTGTACTAGCTACGTACAAAATTTAAAAACTACCATTGTTTGGAGTATAAAGCTGTTCTAGCTATGTACAAAATGTTGACTTGGAGTCGAGTCTCTCCAACATGCACACAAACCTAACACTGGAGGGCTGCAAACTCTTGCCTTAGAAGGAGGGAGCGAGGGAGCTCAGGAAGAAACAAGTGCAGAGCAAACAAACGCAGAACAGGAGGGTGAGACTAAAGATGAAAATGAACAGAAAGAGGCAGGTGAAAATGAAGGGAGTGAACAGACTGAAGGGAATGAGGGAGCAAAAGAGAGCCCTGTGGAAGGTTAGTTGTAGGTACTGAGGTTGGGTAGGACTAAGGTTTTCAGCGATATAAGGTGGGGCTAAGGTCAAAACTCACGTGCATGTGTAACTGTTGGTCACATTTCACACTACCATGTGTTGGTCACATTTCACACTACCAACGTGTTGTTGGTTACATTTCACACTATCACGTGTCGGTCACATTTCACACTGCCATGTGTTGTTGGTTACATTTCACACTATCACGTGTTGGTCACATTTCACACTGCCACGTGTTGGTCACGTTTCACACTACCATGCGTTGGTCACATTTCACACTACCATGGGACAAGGGCTTCTTCATTAAAACATTTAACCATGAGTTAACAGCCTTGTTCCTCCTATCAAATGTCTATCCTGCTGTAGTGCCTTTTAGATCACCCTGATTTGCTGTTATTCTTTTGTTCAGTAATATTAACCAGTTACTTGTTTTGTTTCTTTATTTATCATTTACACCATATGGTACATGTAAATTTTGTTAAAACACTTATTTTATTATCATCATTTCTTACGTTTTTACTCATTTCTAGTTTATTCATTTGTCCAGGTTTTTGTTTTGTCCTAAGACTCTTATGTTCGACAAGTAGAACAAACTTGATTTTATTCCTCGCTGCACCTAATTCATAACTTGCAAGAAGTAACGTCTGTGCAATCAAGTCAAAATTGCCTGTGCTGCAAAGTAAGTTTTCAAGACTGCCTAATTCCAGTCTACCTCAAGGACAGCTGTCCATGCATATGATACCTTACCTCAGCACTCAGAGTATCACATGCTCGCATGTCAGCTGCATATTTGTGGCACTAACTTCACATAACACTGCATGCCATGCCTTCACCCACCGCTAGGGGGCAGTGCTGAGCCTGCAGCTCAGGAGGAGTCAGCGGAGAAACCTGCAGAGGCAGAGGCTGCCCCGCCCGCAGAAGGTGGGCTTGTGGGACGGGTCGCTGGGCTTGTGGGACGGGTCGCTGGGCTTGTGGGACGGGTCGCTGGGCTTGTGGGACGGGTCGCTGGGCTTGTGGGGCGGGTCACTGGGCTTGTGGGACGGGGGCGCTGGGCTTGTGGGACGGGTCGCTGGGCTTGTGGGACGGGGTCAGGGGCCAGTCAATCATATAAATCCAATTGAGAGGGATGTGTCGGACGTGTGTCCCTGTCCCTGGTGCTGAAATAACTGTTATAGAGCAGAATCAGTTCCCAGGGTCAGAGGGCACATGCTGATGGTGTGAAGGTGCAGCGCCCCTGTGGCCTTGTTTAGAAACCAGATAGACTTGTAGACATTGTTTGTATGTTCCTGGTACTGAAAGACATTTCACTTGAAAGTGGATAAAACCAGATGATTACAACCTGACTGACATGTTCCTTTTTTGCATATGGAAGCTTTAATATCAATATCCTAACACTACTTTGATGAAACCATATAATTTGAACTTCAAATTTGTGTTTATCTAGAAATGAGCAAAACAAACAGCTTTTAGGGGCAGGAATATTTAGCTTTAAAGTTTTTAATTCATTTGCAGAAATTGTGTCCCTGCCCTCGGTGCTGAAAACTTTTATCTAAAACTATGATGAATCTGGAAAGTACATGAGTCGTGTTGTTTCTCTTCAGCTGTGCAGCATTTTCAACAGCAGTAAAAGCTTACAAGAATGTTACCAGACATTCTGCACAGTCAGGCAAACATACATGATACATGTTTAACCCTCTACCACCCGTGATCCGTCTGCAGTGTGAGGGTTACAGCAGGCATCAGCAGTGTGGGGGTTACAGCAGGCATCAGCAGTGTGGGGGTTAAAAGAGTCTGTTTGAATTTGCAGGTGGAGAGGGGGAAGGAGAGAAGTCCGAGGAGAAGCCAGCTGAGGACGGGGAACAGAAGGAAGGTGAGAGGAGAAAACGAAGGAAAGCGAAAAATTGAAACAGTAAAGAGAGTTCCAAAATAAGAATTGTTCAGCAAGATCCTGCTTTTTCGTCATACCAAATTGCTTCACGGATTCTGCTCAAATGTTAGAATGGCAACATTTTAAATCTTGTTATGGCATCCAATGTAAGACAGTAGATATAAGATAAGTTGTGTGTTGGAGATACTGGCAAGATCTTGATTACATTGCTGTAATAGAAGTACAGACCTTAGGATGGAAACTACTACTGTAACATTGTAATACCTTTGACTTTGGCGTCAGGTAGCAACTTTTAATAACACTTTGAGAGGGAAGAGAAGGTGTTGCTTTACTTATGACATTATGATTATTTACCTCCCAACAATTCCCTCAGCTGCATTTAACATGGCCTTTGACTTCTGAGGTTTGTTGGCTTGAACACTGGTGGCTTGGAACTGCAGTCAAACCTTCTCAAGAATACAACTCGGGACCAATAAAATCTGGACAGGGTTTTTAATGCTTGTGTTGATGGGAAAAATCATCAATCTTAGGGATTGGCATAAAGTGGCCACATTGTGTAGGTGGTCCTTATAGATGTAGGAGTGTAACTTGAGCAGGTTTGACTGTATTTGCCAGAATGCAACAGGCTCAGTTAAATCAGCTTGGAGACACTTATCCTCATTGACCTGTGTACCACTGGGCACCAGATCTGTCTACTCGTATTTGTTTAACAGTTTTGAGGAGTCAGAAATGCTAACAGAAACGTGTTAAGAAATGCACAAGGCATGCTGCATGTGACTTGGCAGGGCGCACGCAGATTTGTGCTTGCAGACTATTACTGGCAGCTTTTAGTTTGTCAGCAAAGCCGATCCACTGAGGCGCACTAGTAACCATGTTGGCCATCATTCTGGATTTACAAGAACAGAAATATTGAAAGCTTTTCTTTTTGTACTTTAATGTTGCAGAAAAGCACAGACATTGTATAAAACAGTCAAGACACCCCACAAATCATGTTGTCAGACATTGCCTTCTTCTGAAAGAAAATCTTAACTGTAATTTCTGACCAGAATGTTGTGCCATTGCAGGAGACAAGACTGAGGAGAAACCGGCTGAGGCACCAGCAGAGTAGACCAACATTCAGCGCCTCCCCAGCAGAGTACACCAACACTCAGCACCTCCTGTTGTGTACTGATGACTTCTGCTGGAGAGCTAGTGTACAGTAATGCTATCCAGACTTACAGTTTCAATTAAGGAAAAGTATGAATCTATAGTTACCTGAAATATCACTACTGTTTCTAGGGTTCAGGTCTTTGTGTATAAATGTCAATTTTTTAAACCTTTTTTCTGTCATTAAAACACAGGTGTGCATATGATGTTGTACTAAATTATCATAATCTAATGAATATTGTATTTACACAGATTACATGGGGTGAACAGTTCCATTAATTTTGTTTAGAAAGAAGGACAGAAAATACTGCAGTTTGTTTTGACGTCCATGATTTAGTAACTTAACAAGACGCACTGTTATGGTACAATGTTGCAAATTGTCAGACCATAATGTTGGCCGGACATCCCTGCAGCTGTCGTACTGTAGTTTGGTTTGTTTGGTAATAGCTTCTTTTGCTGTTCTTCCATGTTATGTGTACAACATCTAGAAAATGTATTTTTGAATAAAAGATTCCTTAGACATTCTTTGCTTGTTTTCTTTTCCTTCATTTGGGTTCCTTCATTTCACCCTCTTTGCTTTATTGACAATTTGTATAAATATAAACTTATGCTGAACTCTTTCTGGAAGGGTAACGTTATTGATAGCACAGGAACCAATTACTAATGCTTGGCTCCTGTAAAGAAACTTCAGTTGTTCATGTGTTCAGTAAGAATGAAAACTTTCATAGGATTTGGTACAGCTACTGAAAGCACAATCTGGTTTTGTGGCATGTATAGACTATAGGGGCCCGTGGAACACGTGATCCAATGTCAGGACAAATCATGCATAGAGTTGATATTTGATATCGTCGTGCACATTTTAGCAAAGAGTGCAAAGGCAGACAGCAAGTGGTGGAAGATATGGCCCACTGGCAGGTTTCTGGAACTGTGGGCCATTATTTTTGCAATGTTGGACTGCCCCAAACCGAGAATAATCTATCCGGTAACATTTTGCCGTCTGAGTCTAAACCTAAGGCAATTGACCGATTCTACCAGGATTTCTAAATATCATACAAAATTGATGTAGCCACATGATAGAAAAGTGGGGTGGCCGTTATGTGCAGGGATTAGGTCCTGCGGTGACGCAATGTGAACTGGTCGCTTTGAGGAGATGGTCGTCTTGAGCAGGCCGCTTAATGCTTGCACCTCGGCTCTGGGGAAATTTTAGGTCGGGCCAGCTAGGTTACCGACTTGAAGAGGTGGTCGCTTGGACAGGGTTGACTGTATCATAAAGTCTAGACTGTTATGTCACTGCATGTGTTCAGGGACAGGGACAAGTAAAATTCAGGTTAAGAACCTACATTTTACCTTCTAGTAACACAAATGACTGCATCACCAGACTTGACAGATGTTCTGTTCCTTTATTTGTCCCAGCAGCAAAGTTGTATGTTGAAACTGCACACTGCAAAGATATGACCAGGAGTACCCGACCCACTAAAACCCTCACTGTTCTCACATGTGAACAGCTGACTGATACAGAAGGTGTCCCAATACACAGGATAAGGAACATGTTACCAATGGTTCATGGTAAAGCGGTTTGGGTACTAAAATGCATGATGTGTTTTAAAAACAGAACTTTCCAAATTTTGTTTTAGCAATGTTCTATTGTGGCTCATAGGTGGCCATATTTGACACAGTACCACAGTTCAGAGCAGTACTGAAGTTTCAGTGAACTCACAAACATGCCTGTCACATTTCAGACGTAGATAGAAAAACTCTGATGTTATTGTTAAACAACAATTAGCTCAGCTCAGCATACCCAGTACAAATTGTTTAAAATCACATTTCAGAATCAAAGATTCCAGCTTCTAATCCTTCAGAAATATCCTGTATCAATTTGTTATGACATATGACTTATGGGTAGTACAAGCAACTTAATAGAAGCATTTCCTATAAAATCCAGTTGTTCCATTTAACTCAATCTGGTTACAGTCAAACCTGGACTGGGAAACCTCTCAAGGGGCCGAGGATAATGGTTGTGGAGAACAGGGTGAGGTTAACTAGGATCATGTAAAATGTGGCTTGTGACTGGAGGTTGTCTGTAGGAGGTTTTCTCCCCAAGTTCGACTGTAACAGCTCATGCCTTACCATTAGAAGTACATGTAGTTATACAGAATAGTCCAATGCATTATTTGAAAACAAAGCAGCATACATGACTGGTCAAACACTACAGATCATACATGTCATATTCAACACCAAATGTTTCGTCTTACTTTGCTGATGCCCTTTTTTCTTCCAACTCATGTTCTCTAACGACTTTACTTTGCTCCTAACCTTTATTCTAGTGGAGGTACCAGAAAACCAGCCATGTTAAAAAGTGGAGACACAGATTTAAAACCATTTCCAAGCAGCAGATTTTTACTCCTTTTTAACAAACGTCTCACCAGATGGATATCAAAATGTAGCACGCCATCGGGCACTTCATCCCTGTACCTGGCATCTGGCAAAACTGTAGTAACACAGGTTTAAAACAAAACGGTTCCTTAAGAAAGAACAATCTAAAATCCATCTTCCTATGTCCATGCACTCTACATTTTCTTTTCTTTTCCTCTTGTCAATTAAGTTTTCATCAGTAACGTTACATGATGTGGCTGGAAGTACTTTAAGTTGACAGGAAGCAACCATCTTAATGACCTTGAAAAATGACCTTGCTTAATGACAATGGTTAGTCAAATAGAACTAAACTGGCACTGAGGTGACTTTGGTAGAAAATTACCCTCAAGCAGTAAGGCACTGTATGACCTCTGTCAAGGTCATGTACAAAATGATGCCACATGGGAAATCTTTTCCATGGTTCTGATTGGTCAGTGTCATTTCACATCAACCAATGGCAAATTAGATAATCATCTAGATTATTCAAAATCAAACCACCAGAGATAAACCTGCAAAAGGCACCATAGGTTGCTACAACTGTGCGTGTAAACAATTGGATGCTAATAAAATCATTATGCATAAAAATTGGCAGCTAGGCTGTCCTGAAATCAAGATAATATAAGTAAAAATCACTCTCTTCATTCACCAATTATGTATATATCATGTATAGATAGAGATGTTCATAAGTCAGAATCCTATATATTTTCTATTCTTTTCTCCTCAAATATATAACACATCATTCACCGATAGAATTTCTCTACATTTCAAAAATTAATGTTCATACATAATTTAAAGATGACATTTCATGCCCATATATAACCTCTGCTCACACCATAGATGTCTATAGTTCATTCACAATCAATCAGAAATCTCGCCTTTCATTCCTTCGACTCTGGCAGCTTTTAAACCGTTTTTCTTTGCAGCACAAGGTTGGATATTCAACATCTATATTCATATTGCCACCTTTTATAAAAGAAGCTGCTTAATTTTCTTTCTTGTCTAATCCTAAATTATTCCATAGTTGTTCTAGTCACAAGTGGACGTAGGAATCACCAGGCCAAATGCAACTTTTCTTTAAAACACAGCATGTAAACAGTTCCATCAGGTTTGTATGTCACTGGATAAAAAAGATCTTTGAACACATCCAGGTGTTCTGTTCACGACGTTTCAGTGACCAGTCAGAACTGCCCTGCGAAAGGCGACAGACGGTCACCAAAATGTCTCTTGAACAAACCACCAGGGTGTACAAAGAACTTAATTGTTGAAGCAAAGCGAGTGTTTTAATGAACAGTTTAGAAAGCTGACAGGCCCGGAGGTACAAAAGGCAGAGAAAATGCAACAAAGCAGAGTCAACTCCTACTATAGCAGCACTAGTGGGACAAACCTGCATTACAAAATCACTTTCAACATAAAAACTGACACAGTCAGTAAAACAGAGGTGGGAGTCACTTCACTCAGAAACACTACCGTTAAAACAGTCTGCAGGTTGGAAATAAAGTCTAACCTGTATCTGACATAGCTTGCACCAAGCAAAGCTTAAAGGGTTTTACAGTATCAGTAGTAATATCACACAGGCACTCTGGGGATATCTTTTAGTAATTCAGAATCAAAATCTAGATTCTATAATCTTTTGCATACGACCATCCATTTTTTTTGGCTTTAACTCAACATACAGGAGACACCTCTTATTGTATACATCATTATAATCACACTTCTGGCCACCTGTAACAAGTACACGATAATTTGCTCATAAAATCTGCCCGTCTCACCTTGAAATAACCTTGTGCAGGAAGGAAAACTTTCCTCCGGTGGACTGACAGGCAGCCTGCTCACTGGGCAGGCAGCAGTAACTAGCCTCTGGGTGTTTCTCCATGTTTCCCTACACACTTATCCCTGTTCTGAACTGAGACATGACCTTGTGCAGGTCATGACCTTTGACCTGACCTTGGTTGGGAACGAGCATGCAGGTTGGATTGACTTTGATTTGCCGTGTCCACATGACCTTGATACACCGGAAGTTTATACCAAGTTGTAGATAAGTCACCAGTTTTAAAACTGCATGTATGAAATTCATTTTTAGCATGCAGTAGAAAAAACTATAGAAAGTCATGATTAAAATATTTCTTGCGTAAGTTTCTCAAAGGCTTGAAGATATTCTCGGAGAAAATAGTTCAAAAAAGCTAGAAAGGTTTCCTGTTCAAGTTGACCTTGACTCACAGGGTCAAGTCATTCTGTCAGAAAAGATTCTATATCAAAGGATGGAAAATGTTTTACCCCAGTCAGTGGTGTCCTCCCCGTGCAATATGGGAGGAAAACTCGTACCTATCCTGACTGAGGTAACCACAGATGTTGCACTGCAGGGGCTGCTGGTAGCCATGGCAACCCATGTGGATGGTGTACATGACGTGATCGAGGAACAGCACGCGGCAGATCTCGCACCGGAACACCGGAACCTCCTCGCTCCTCTCGTCCAACACCTTCAGGCTCCCGATGCCCCCGCCGACCTCCGACCTTTTCCCGCGCCCCTGCCCGCCGACCGGCGAGTGCAGGCTGCCCTCCGAGGCGTTCTCATCGGCGATGGCGGAGTCTCGGCTCGGGCTGGTCAGGCTGTCCGACTCGTGCCCGTTCTCCGCAGGTTCCCTGTCCATGTGCAGCGGGGTCGTGCAGCGCCCCCTGTCCACGTGCAGCGGTGTTGCACAGCGCCCGTACGCCGTGCCGAGCTCCTTGAAGGCCCGGTTGTGAGCAGCAGCGTGTTCCGTACTTGTGCCGGGGCGCTCCAGATCTGACTCTGCCTGACGCGCAAAGCCCTGGAGAGAAAACAAACAAACAAACCAAAGTTCTTTCCAATCTGTACAAAATCAGACTCTAGCCTCTTTCATTTCAGTGCAAGTTAAACACGCAAGAAAAAATACTAAGAATATACACTCCCTGCCCTGCCATGGTACCTCCCAGCGTACCTGTGAGAACACAGCACTGATGATAGGTGAGGCCAGACCCGGGTCCTGTTTGGGAGCAGCGTGCTGAAGGGAGTCGGCACCAAGGTAGTGGATAGCACTGCTGATGGCCTGCTCCATCACATGGCCCTGCACCAGCTCACAGCCTGGGCTCTGAAAAACATACAGCAAACATACAGTCAATAGCCTGCATTATCTCACACCCCGGGCTCTGGGCAAACATACAGCAAACATACAGCAAACATGCAGCAAACATACAGCAAACACACAGCAAACATGTCAGCACACGTCACATGGCCCTGCACCAGCTCACAGCCCGGGCTCTGGGCAGGGAGAAAAACATGTCAGCAAACATACAGCAAACATGTCAGCACACGTCACATGGCCCTGCACCAGCTCACAGCCTCTCTCACTCCCTCATTCCTGCTCACCTGCTCCTGCTCAAACACCATGTCCACCCTTTCTCCAGTATATCATTCTCTCACTCCCTCATTCCTGCTCACCTTTTGCTCCTGTCCTCCCTTTCTCCAGTATATCATTCTCTCACTCCCTCATTCCTGCTCACCTTTTGCTCCTGCTCAAACACCATATCCACCCTTTCTCCAGTATATCATTCTCTCACTCCCTCATTCCTGCTCACCTTCTGGTCCTGCTCAAACACCATGTCCTCCCTTTCTCCAGTATATCATTCTCTCACTCCCTCATTCCTGCTCACCTTTTGCTCCTGCTCAAACACCATATCCACCCTTTCTCCAGTATATCATTCTCTCACTCCCTCATTCCTGCTCACCTTCTGGTCCTGCTCAAACACCATGCCTCCCTTTCTCCAGTATATCATTCTCTCACTCCCTCATTCCTGCTCACCTTTTGCTCCTGCTCAAACACCATATCCACCCTTTCTCCAGTATATCATTCTCTCACTCCCTCATTCCTGCTCACCTTCTGGTCCTGCTCAAACACCATGTCCTCCCTTTCTCCAGTATATCATTCTCTCACTCCCTCATTCCTGCTCACCTTTTGCTCCTGTCCTCCCTTTCTCCAGTATATCATTCCCTCACTCCCTCATTCCTGCTCACCTTCTGATCCTGCTCAAACACCATGTCCACCCTTTCTCCAGTATATCATTCTCTCACTCCCTCATTCCTGCTCACCTTTTGCTCCTGTGCTCCCTTTCTCCAGTATATCATTCTCTCACTCCCTCATTCCTGCTCACCTTCTGCTCCTGTCCTCCCTTTCTCCAGTATATCATTCTCTCACTCCCTCATTCCTGCTCACCTTCTGGTCCTGCTAAAAAAAACCATGTCCTCCCTTTCTCCAGTATATCATTCCCTCACTCCCTCATTCCTGCTCACCTTCTGGTCCTGCTCGAACACCATGTCCTCCCTTTCTCCAGTATATCATTCTCTCACTCCCTCATTCCTGCTCACCTTCTGGTCCTGCTCAAACACCATGTCCTCCCTTTCTCCAGTATATCATTCTCTCACTCCCTCATTCCTGCTCACCTTCTGCTCCTGTCCTCCCTTTCTCCAGTATATCATTCTCTCACTCCCTCATTCCTGCTCACCTTCTGCTCCTGTCCTCCCTTTCTCCAGTATACCATTCTCTCACTCCCTCATTCCTGCTCACCTTCTGATCCTGTCCTCCCTTTCTCCAGTATATCATTCTCTCACTCCCTCATTCCTGCTCACCTTCTGGTCCTGCTCAAACACCATGTCCTCCCTTTCTCCAGTATATCATTCTCTCACTCCCTCATTCCTGCTCACCTTCTGCTCCTGCTCAAACACCATGTCCTCTGTGCCCTCGCTCCCCCGGCTGGTCTCCTCCTCCCCATCCTCCTCGATGTACCGCTGCGGCACGCTGCTCTTCCTCTTCCCTGCCCTCCCATTGGACGCCAGGTCGGCGGGCGGGGCCGGCAGCAGCATCATGTCTTTCCTAGCGGAGCATCTGAGGTGGGAGGGGGGCGTCAGGGGTGGGAGGGGGGCAACATTCAACAATACTCCAACTACATAATCATAACTACAGAATGGTAACAATAAACTTGACTGCATGCTGACATCAACATTTGAAACAAAATGTCAGGACACAATGACATATATGGGACCTGATGACTGTATTGGGTTTTCTTTTTGTAGAAAACTTGAGTCAGTTCAGGGCTCTAGCCAGCTCGAATTTTTTTTCCGTCAAACAATTCCCATTGTCGCGAAAACCGCGAAAACACTGTAGAGAGACTGAACTGAGATCTTGAAAAACTGTTTTTTAATGAGATCATCGTATGCGAAAGGGCACCGACACACATTATCAAACAATCATAACAATAGCAAAACAAACAGTGTGTGGCTTTCACGGCTGTGGATGACGTCCCCAAGCCGCCTGGAGCTTCCACCAAGGATTTTTGTCCGTCAAGGTTGACGGATTGGTTTAAAAATTTTTCCGTCAGACGCAGCAAATTTACGTCAATTGACGGAAAAACGGACGCTGCCTAGAGCCCTGAGTCAGTTGAATGGTATAGTGTAGATACCTGAAGATTTGTTTAAAGCAATCCTGAAACCATATCAATGGAAGAACAAAAATGAAAGCAGAAAGAGACCTTACATCTAAGTACTGTAAAATGTCATATCACCTTTCCATGTGTTCTCTGAGTGAGAGTCTCTGTTTGTAAGCCCTCCAGCACCAGTTACACCTGTACGGCCTCTCACCTGTTGGGAACAGGTACAGGTGTCAGCCTTCTCTACATCTGCTATTGTGCAATGTAAGATTTTACACTCTCCTACCTCCATGAAGTCGTGAAAGACAAAACTGTTCATTAGTCTTGAACAGAGGTAGCCCCTACCACTATCATGTAAATCAGAAGTCTAAGCACAGATGCAAAGATCAGACCCATCCTCAGTATTGTGCACCTGTTTTTGCAACATTCAGCACTCTTGTAGAGTGTATTTTATTCTTTACCGGGATTAAAACCCCAAACTGCTTGATCCATCTGCAGATTTCATGGTCAGGTGCAGCTGGTCAGGATTTGAACCCTCTATCAACTGATCCAGAAGAGCATCACTCTGGAAGCTAATACATGCATTATTTATGATCACCTCACCTGAGTGTGTCCTCATGTGCCCCCTTCCTCACCTGAGTGTGTCCTCATGTGCCCCCTTCCTCACCTGAATGTGTACTCATGTGCCCTCTCACCTGAGTGTGTCCTCACGTGCCCCACCACACCTCACCTGAGTGTGTCCTCATGTGCCCCACCATCTCACCTGAGTGTGTCCTCATGTGCCCCCCTTCCTCACCTGAGTGTGTCCTCATGTGCCCCCTTCCTCACCTGAGTGTGTCCTCATGTGCCCCACCATCTCACCTGATTGTGCCCCACCATCTCACCTGAGTGTGTCCTCATGTGCCCCACCATCTCACCTGAGTGTGTCCTCATGTGCCCCACCATCTCACCTGAGTGTGTCCCCATGTGCCCCACCATCTCACCTGAGTGTGTCCCCATGTGCCCCACCATCTCACCTGAGTGTGTCCCCATGTGCCCCCCCTCCTCACCTGAGTGTGTCCCCATGTGCCCCACCATCTCACCTGAGTGTGTCCTCATGTGCCCCCCTTCCTCACCTGAGTGTGTCCTCATGTGCCCCCTTCCTCACCTGAGTGTGTCCTCATGTGCCCCACCATCTCACCTGATTGTGCCCCACCATCTCACCTGAGTGTGTCCTCATGTGCCCCACCATCTCACCTGAGTGTGTCCTCATGTGCCCCACCATCTCACCTGAGTGTGTCCCCATGTGCCCCACCATCTCACCTGAGTGTGTCCCCATGTGCCCCACCATCTCACCTGAGTGTGTCCCCATGTGCCCCCCTTCCTCACCTGAGTGTGTCCCCATGTGCCCCACCATCTCACCTGAGTGTGTCCTCATGTGCCCCACCAGCGCGTCCTTGCGCCGGCAGGTGTAGCTGCAGTGGCTGCAGCGGAACGGCCGCTCGTCCGAGTGGGTCTTCGTGTGGCGGATCAGGTTTCCCTTCTGGGTGAACGCAGCGGAACACAGATTGCACTTGTACGGCCTCTCCCCTGCATGGAAAACGGTAAATATTAGTTTGTTTGTTTGTTACTTTCCATTGTGTACTTCTTGTGAACTGCCTCATTGTTTGTGTAACTCACCTGGTTTTACTGAAGATATGTGAAAACCACAATCTCAAATTACCTTTATTGACAAACATACACATTGTACCATTCTCAAAATCTTATCTAGCTGCTTGTGCAACTACTACATGTATTTGTCATGTGGGGTAATTTGTTGCTACTATCTTCTCCGTAGAAATTTTATACAGTAGGGAAACTAGCCCATAATTGCAGGCCTGGTGGCCAGTATTTGGGAGAACTTTTTGTACTCTTAAGCCACTGCCTGTGGTGAAGCGTACCTGTATGAGACCTCATGTGTACCTGTATGAGACCTCATGTGTACCTGTATGAGACCTCATGCGTACCTGTATGAGACCTCATGCGTACCTGTATGAGACCTCATGCGTACCTGTATGAGACCTCATGCGTACCTGTATGAGACCTCATGCATACCTGTACGAGACCACATGCGTACCTGTACGAGACCTCATGCGTACCTGTATGAGACCTCATGCGTACCTGTATGAGACCTCGTGCGTACCTGTATGAGACCTCGTGCGTACCTGTATGAGACCTCGTGTACCTGTATGAGACCTCATGCGTACCTGTATGAGACCTAATGCGTACCTGTATGAGACCTCATGTGTACCTGTGAGACCTCGTGCGTACCTGTATGAGACCTCGTGCGTACCTGTATGAGACCTCGTGCATACCTGTATGATACCTCGTACGTACCTGTATGAGACCTCGTACGTACCTGTATGAGACCTCAGGCGTACCTGTATGAGACCTCAGGCGTACCTGTATGAGACCTCAGGCGTACCTGTATGAGACCTCATGCATACCTGTATGAGACCTCATGCGTACCTGTATGAGACCTCATGCGTACCTGTATGAGACCTAATGCGTACCTGTATGAGACCTCGTGCGTACCTGTATGAGACCTCATGCGTACCTGTATGAGACCTCATGTGCACCGTCAGCACATTTGGCGATGCACACACCAATCCACACTCTTCACAAACCAGCTTCTTTCCTCGAACATGATTGGTCAGACTGCTCATGGCTGTTCCATCCTCTGACTTCACCCCAGCCTCTGCCATTCCATGATCCATGCCCCCTCCCTCCACCTGCTCCTGTTCAATCAGCATCCTCTCCTCCTCTGCTCTTCTCTCTCCATCTACTGTTCCCATGGCTGTTTCATGTGCTGCCGCTCCCCCCTCCTGCTTGATGTTTCTCCTGTCTCCCAGCATCATGCCCAGGACTGATCCAAGAGCCGTCGTCCCCCCCTCCTCCTTGATGCTGGATGAAGGCACTTGCATGACTTCCTGCCCCGCGTCTGTCATTGTCTTTGGTGTTGATCTGGAGCAGCAGAGAACAAATCACTCATCAGACATTTCAACTTTTCTCGCAGACATACAAGTCGCGAGTTATAGAACTTTTACTCAAGCTTTCATTTCAACAATCAATAGAATCCAAAATTACCATTAAATTCACTACTAGTATATTAATCATTAATAATTGTGGCAATAGGCAGATCCCATCCAACGCCAAAACATATAAATCATATAATAATAGTAATGCCAAACAATCAAGTACAGATGCCATCAACTTCACAGACTTGCCTCAACTTGCCCATTGGTTGACTTGCTAATTAAGATTGACAGTCAGCAGCAGTTTATTATCATAACATTGAAACTGGTGAGTAATCAACAAATTCCATCGTAGAATGGCACTTATTGTCACCAAGTAAATTAAGAGACATCAACAATACAGAGCTCTATTTGGCATTAGATATCCAAGACTTCGTCACAAGTCACAAGTTCAATATACAACCATACATTGTGGCCACTAACAGTTACCTGTGAACCCCCAAGGGGTCGTTATACTGGTTTTAGAGTATTCATACAGAATTCTCAAAACCAGTTGCTAGCCGTTGCCTTGAGCCCTGCAAGCATTTACCGTAAAATGGGAAATTATCACGATGTTTAATGTTTGCAGTTTTCGGGAAGATTAAAACAAAACAAAAAATTGTCTACTGTCTTCTGCCTGCCTGCCCCATTGTTTCGACCAATTTAAAACCACTGCGAACACTCAATTTTCTTGGAACAATGACATAAAATCCAGAAAATATTTCCAACTTTACAGTATCAGGAACCAAAGGCAACAACATTTAATTATTTGATTTACACCCCCAACATATGTCAATTAAAAAAACTCTAATTCTACCTACGAAATTGGAGTGTATTTCAGATAGCCAGGGTATAAAGTATATAATATCAAAATAACGCTGCATGTATTTTCATTGTTGCTGACAAAATAAAAGCAAAATAAACACAATTCAAAACCGGCATACCAGATGGAAAAGTTACACTATTATATAAACATTTAGAAAAACCCAATAACCGACACCAAACACCACTGTGACAGCAAACTTGCACAAGCGGTCAGTGACCCGCCCCTTTACGTGACGTTACCCCGCCTCTCCCCCTTTTACTTCCTGAAACCAAAACTTTCCGCCGATCGAAAGTGGAGGTACAAACAGAGTGCACAGTACTTTCGTCTGCGCTTCCAAATCACATTTCCTGCGACAGCGGCGACCAGACGGAGGGGTTTCCATGCTCCAGTCGCATTCGTCACGGTTGTCACTCGCCGTTTCTATATTTAGCAACTTGTCCAACGCCATATCGCAACAAGTGTATCTTGGAAAAATTAGGAGCGTACGAAGACACGACACCCGGGCCTTCCCAGCCGCTAGAAAAGCCGTGACAGCGCTCGATCTACGTGCACAAAGGACGTTCGGCTTTACCTGCGTTGTTGTGGCGCTGTAAGGGTCGCATCACGCCGGAACGTCGCCGCTTCAGGACGAGATTCCAGCGGCAGGGCAACTTTTTCCTGGCATGGAAGCCATGTTGGCGCGCGGGGCACGACGGGAATCCGGGAATGATGGGAAAATCCATGGAATCCCAGGGGGCGCCAAGTTTGATTTCTGAAGATGGCAAGGTCATGACAAGGTCGGAAAATCTTCCGAAGCCATAACTTCTGTCACAGTTTAGTCAAAACAATTTGGTCTTCTACCCAAGAACCCACTCCTTGGTTTGGATTTCCAGTGTGCAACAAGTCATTTGGAAATGCAGCCACACTGCACTTCCAATATTCAATAAACGATGGTTCGAGCATAAGCATAAGAGAAGAAAAGAGATAAGTTTCTGACGCTGTCGAAATGTATTAATAAATTAAACTCAATTTGGGAAAATAAAAGAACTTATTAGAAGACAATGACACATATTTTCCTGCATATCCCGGCTACATATTTCTATTGGGTAGAGTAGAGTAATCTAGACTTCTTCTGTTGAGTGTCACTCCACGGAATATCAGCTGTGCTCTGTTTCTCTAATTTTCCACGCAAATGACACAAAAGAAATCGTGGATTTAGACTAGTGTTCGTCCTGTCAAGAGAGCTTATGATTCTGTCCATTTTTAGCAAAATATGTGATTCATTTATTTTACTATCACCCGAATTAATTCTGACTAATATCACATAAGTCCTTCATAAGTTCATTTATCTTACTGATTCCTTTTTCACATAAACCATACAGATAGTTTTTCACAATAAACTTTGAAATGTGTGTTTATGCACATTTACGCAGTGGTGGTTTAAAAACCTTACCGGACTTTGGATAACGTTAACGTTAACTTACCCCGCCAACAATAAAATTATTTCTGAAGTTGGAACATTTTCCTTGCTTGACTAATTGAATGAATATGAACCAGCAATATGTCATAACACAATATAACGGCGTTAAGGTTTGATATGAGCTTGTTTTTTTTATTAATTCATTTGTTTGTTTGTTTTTTGTTTGTTTTATAAGTATGTATGACAACAGCAACAGGTGTTCACACACGTGAATCCTCATATGTCACCTGCCATTACCCATGAGGCTTCGCGCCGACTTCCTGGTTGGAACAGAACCAACATGGCGACCGCGACCGGTCAGCTGTGGGTACAGGTCTGCCTTCTGGTCTTTCTCACGGCCGTGCAGATATTGGCAGGGTAAGTTTTTACAGTGTCGACTGTGGGTGACATATGTCTCAACACCATGGCGAAGTTTGGTCGTGTTTGCTGTTGCTGATCCGGAGAAATTCGCGTTTCTGTATCGTGTATGATTTGGCGTGGCGAAAGATTCGGTTTTCAAAACGCCGGTTGGGGAGGGGGGCGCGACGCTAAACTGACTTTCTCACAAATTATTATGAAACCTTCCCATCAATGCCATCTTCAGATGATCATACGATCTAGCATGGTGTGGATTAGGGTTGTAGTTCAGCGCTCCCCACTTTTTAATGTGCTAAAAATCGAATCGGATTTTTGTTGTCAAGTTGCGGAAACGTCAAAACTGTGACTGTCAGGCAAATCATCTCGGCTACGTGGCCCTACACTATTCCAGGGGCAAATGTAAGGATCTGTAACGCAAAAAATGTTGCAAACCCTACAGTGGAAAACGTGTTAAATGGTTGTAACTGCAAAATATGGTGCTAACAGATTCATCGGCAAAACACACCCCAAAGACAGAAACTTTTAAGTTTGAACTTTGAGTGAAGTCATCTGAAAACTGAAAACAGAAAGACGTTTGAATCTTAGATCTCTCTAGTCTCAGAATCTTAATGCGAGATTAACATGTTCTCAGTTGAAGCATACTGAAAGTAAGTTGTAGTTCCTGTAAGTTACTGTCCTTATGGGATGTTTCCTTATGTGCTTCTGTCAGGCGAGACTTTTATAAAATCCTGGGTGTGCCCAAAGACGCCTCCACCAACCAGATCAAGCGGGCCTACAGGAAGCTGGCCATGCAGTACCACCCAGACAAGAACCCAGACGACCCGGAGGCCGACGAAAAATTCCACGACATTGGAGCAGCGTACGAGGTATGACAGATAATATAGTTGTCAGCAGGACAGCAGAGATTATCCTTCAGCCCATTAAAAACGGTTGACAGTAGCAGGGCTTGGAGAAAAACAGCAGAGGTGTTTTATTCGGAGGTTTAAACTTAAGTTAAGGGTTCAGTAGTTGATGTGGGAAATATACTTTACTGGCACCCAAGCCTCTGAATGTAGACAGCTGGATCCATGTAGCTAGGTGGGAGGGGCAAGACAAGTGGTTTTTTACTGGTGTATATGGCCTCAAAATATCCACTTTGCTTGTCGGGAAGTAGGTCACGTGTGTAGAAATATGGGTATTAAGAAGTACCCTGAACGTGCCATAGTGGCTAAGGAAGAGTCTAGAAATGTATTTGCTATGTCTGTATAAGATTCTAAGCACTAGCAGAAGGAAAAGCAAAATCAGAATACAGTTGTAGCATATTGTTTGCCCTCTGTTTGGACGACTATGTAGTAATTTCTATCTCTGAGAAGGCTAAGATTACTCTTGCTTGGTAGGGAATGTGTCTTCACTGGAAATCAGGCCAAAAGAATTTGTAGCAAATGTTTGTAATGGCTTGTACAGCGCCAGATTTATACATTGCTATCAGGAAGAAGCCCAACACAGCCACATGTGTTCTTATTCACATGTAAAGCAGCTGTGTGGTGTGGCTGTCTCTGATTGGCTAGCGGCTGGGGGTGAAAGGTCATGAGGGATTGACTTCCTGATTGTGGTGGCGGGATTCTGTATTTAAAGGGACCAGTTTACATAACTGATTGGATAAAGGGATTTTCCTGTTGTTCAATGGTGTAGGTTTTGTTGAGTAGTTGTAAGGTTACAGTTGTACTATTTTTAGGCATATACTAAATATGTTTTTTTAGGGGTGAAAATATTGGCCAATGTATGAGTATTCATTGCATACAGTGTAGCACAGAAGAGCTGGCATTCTTCAGCTTATTTTTGGAGACACAAAAAGAAGACTAAATGTGCATTAAAACTATGAAAATAAACAATTAATTAATATTACTGTTCATTATCTCAACTCTGCTGGATATGGTTTAAGTCATTAATTATGTGCCTTAACAGTTTATTTCAGCATGACACACTTTCCTAGGCTGGCTTTCATGTTACATACATTTTGTAACCTTTGTTTATTCAAATTGGCCTGTCAGGTTTTCATTGAGGGATGAGGTAAGGGTCAGACATATACATGTGTACTAATTACTGTTATGCAATAAATAGTAACAAGTAAGGTCAAAATTGCCAAACTGGCTGTAATAAAAAAGCGTGGCTTTTTGGCTTTTTATTTCATTTCCTGACAGACCCACATGTACATGTATGGCAAGGTACTGTTGTGGTCAGGCCTGTTGATCATGTATCTGTATCTATATAGCCGGTATAACCGCCCTTCATCGTAACACACCAGCTTCGCTGGCATGCCGCGCGGCAGCAGCTGGTCATATTACACTGAACGATCCATCACACCTAACTTCTGATACAGAACATTCAGCCATGGCACCTGCTAACCGCTATCCCATCATGCCCCATGCACCTGCTAACCGCTATTCCATCATGCCCCCACAGGTATTATCAGATGCAGACAAAAGGAAGACGTACGACAGACACGGGGAGGAGGGTCTGAAGGAGGGGTCCAACTTCGACCCCTTTGGGAGCTTCTCCAGGTGGGAGACTTGTACTTTTACAGTTTATCACAAAGCCTTGAATTAAGATATACATTTGTATCACTATCAGTGATCTCTGAACAAAACTAAGGTAACATGTTTGTTTAGGTTTGTCCTATTGATTTCTGTGTACAGTGATTTTTTTCCTGGAGCCTGAAGTTCCATGATATATGGCATGTGTAGGTAATTATGTGAACGACTGCACCTCACTGCCATTCTGTGTACAGGAGAATGTAGACCTTTCCAGGTAGTCAACATTTTGTAGGAACACAAGATTACTGTAAACACATTTTCGAGATAGGATTTACATGTTTGTCGGTACATTGTACGCAATTTATTGATGTCCATTTTAACTGTCAAGATAAATCATTATATAATGAAGTATATGGGGCATGAATGGGGCATGAATATGCAATAAACTTCATCGTCAATAAAGTAGCACAAACATCGAAGTCTCCAAAGAATGCTGTACACCATATTAACCCCCATAACATTGCATGTTGCATATATGTGTAGACTTGTTACCTCCATGATGTATCCATTAACATTGCATGTTGCATATGCATGTATGTGTAGACTTGTTCAACAAATTATATTTACCCCATGCATCAGGCTTTTCATGTATAGGCATAAATTGCATAATACAATGTACATGTATTTGTTGCTTGTTTGTGCTTCAAGATTGTTGTTTTTGTAATCTATGTCTCATGTGGTTCTTAAGTTTTTTATTATCATTTAAATTATTATCATTGTTTAAGATTGTAACTCACATTATACTTGTGCCTTATTTTTAGTTGCACATGATTAACATACATACCAACTTACAAAGATGCATGTACTTTTCTATTCTAAGTTATATTAATCCCTGAGTTTTGTTTTATCATATTCCATGTTAACATCATTCACCCAGTTGTCTGTCTCTCAGCTGTGTAAAGTCTGGTGGTTTGCGCGTTAATGCCTTCCCCAATTCCTTCTGCACACAACTTCATACAGACAAAAATGTCTTTGACTCAAAGATTTGAGGCACTATTTGGGTGGTTCTTATTTGCCAAAAAAGAACAAGAACATTGTGGTGCTGATAAAAGAATTAGATATAAGCAATTGTGGTTAAAAACATAAAATATGTCACGTATGTCCCAGTCCTGATTAGCAAAAAACCTGAGGACTTGAACCTACATGTGGAAGAAGAAGCTATCAAGAGTTTTCAGAAATATAAAGAGGGATGTTGGATGTATGACCTTTTACCAACTCTGGCCAGAACTTATCAACTCGGCCAAACTCCCAGGTCAACTTGGTCCAACATCCTAATCCTAGAAGAGTAGATCAGGGTTGGCTGGGCAGGGTTGAGAAAGGGCAGGATTCTGATCCCTATGAAGAGTTCCTTTGTGTACTTTTATGACCACCTGACTTTACCTCCCTGGACTCTTTATATGTGGGTCTCTCCCGTAGCTGACCGTGTTGTCGCTCGTCCGTCTGTTACCCCCTGCAGCTTCTTTGGTGACTTCGGGTTCAGTTTTGGTGGTGGAGGTCGGCGGGGTCACGACCACCAGGATATTCCCAAGGGAGGGGACGTTCTAGTGGACTTAGAAGTGACCTTAGAGGAGTTGTACACGGGAAATTTTGTAGAGGTAACCACGTTTGTGTTCGTGTTGCTTGTTATGATGTGCACGTGTCATTGTCAACCTGCAGGCTGAGGGGCAAGAAGGGGTGTGTGGACTGAAGCCTTCTTTCCTTTCAGAATAAGTCAGTTTGAAACATTTAAATGTCAGTTTTAGAAAAGGAGAAGTTTATAGGAGTTTCAGGGTGGCTTAGGAGTTTTGGGGGGTGTTTTTGGTCTTCTAAAATTACCATCTTAGATAATGTATGGACCTTAATTTTTTCTAAGGTAGTACCCTAATGCATAAAGATAATTCATGCAAATTGGTATGATGTCACAATGACGTCATCAACTACTTTTAGGCCACGCCCATTTTTAGAAAAAAAAGCCTAAAAAGCTTAAATTTTGGCTTGTATTTTGTCTGTTATTATTGAAACTTTTCAGAAATGTGCATAACAGTGATTTGAATAGATCTGCGCGTGGATTTTATCATATCTTGTCATGCTGATTTTTTATTAATTTTTTTCCTGAAATTTTAATTACCCCTTATGCTAACAGCAGTTGGGAGCATTAAATAGCATCGTTTTGTGTCGGGAGCGCACGAAGTTTTTCCTTTCAGGGTAAATGTCATAATAAAACTTATTTTACCCATTTTCGATGAACAGTTTTTCAAAAATTAGGCCGTAAAAATCAAGTTGTTGTGGTAGTAGTGACGTAATCCACTTTTACAGGTCGTAAAAAGACCAAAGCGATGTTTTTGAGGTCAAATTTGAATTCAGCATGTGCCAAAACCCCTGTAAACTAATTTTTTTTCTTGTATCTTCAATGATAGGGAAATTATGGTGATTTTGCATATTTAATTAGTGGACTCTGATTTTATTACCCCTGGAACTCAATTATTCAGGATTATTCATCATTTCTGAACTAGATGTATAAATTTCAGGACAATATTTCAAATCAACGTATTATAAAACCCCTGTACACCAAGTTTTTTTCTTGTATCTTGTATGAGTACGGAGATATTGTAATCTTGCATATCTAATTAGCTGATCAAGAGAAATTATGCATAATTTTCAGGCCTTTGAATGGCTATAACTCTCAAACGGTATGTCCGATTTTGTTGAAATAAAAACCATTCTATTTGTTTTACTAAGACCTATCCAATGATATCAAGTTTGAAAAGTTATGATGAGTTTGAAATTTTTGCGTAATTTGAGACAGCTACTTTGACCTTGAATTTTGACAGACAAAAAGGAACATTTGATGGGAAAGTATGTTAGATTATGAAAATAGAACTACATAGAAAATAACATTGAAAGTTATTTTTTGGAAAATATCATTTTGAAATTTTGCTCAGCCACCCTGAGATACTACCTTAAGGGGGCCAATGTGAAGAAATGTGTGTGAGTCTGCTTTTCTGTTGCAAATGCCCACATTTCTAAGGCAGAAAAGCATGAAAGTCATATCAAAACACTTGAAATGACTCCCCAAAAAACTACATTCCATGTGACATGTTTCAGACGTAGTCTGCACTAAATCCCCAAGTTTGCCCTCCCACACCTCCAGGGTTTACAGTGACATGTGCATATTTGGTTCCTAATTCTCTGCCCACCCTTATTCTCCCCTCTGCTGCCCCCCTCCCCCCGGACACCCCCCCCCCTCCCTGCATGCTGCAATGTCCGTCTCCTGCAGTTTTTTCGGTGATTTCTTCACCGACGATGATGATTTTTTTGGGCACCACCACGATGTTCCGATGGGCGGTGATGTGCTTGTTGACCTTGAGGTGACCTTGGAGGAGTTGTACAATGGGGAATTCTTAGAGGTAATCAGTAAACAAGACTAAACTGTAGCTGGTTCTTACAACTTCCCTTAAAATGGGTTGTCAGGTAAATGGGTCGCATTTACTCCATTGAATTCCATGTACTGCTGATAATGAATTTATTGTTGACACTTTTGTGGCACTATTTCCTGGGCTGATGACTGTATGGGAGTTCAGAAAGTCCGAACATGTATTCTGTCCAAAAGTAATACTGATGTAAGGTCCAGTAATGCAATTATGACCTCCTTTAAAAATTAAAGAAATAAAGGATAAGTCCACTTTCCCTGCTATTTCTACTGACAAAATGTTACTGTGTTACCAGATCATCAGGTATAAGCCGGTTGCTAAGACGACCAAAGGCATGCGGAAGTGCAACTGTCGTCAGGAGATGAAAACGACTCAGCTCGGGCCGGGCAGGTTCCAGATGATGCAGGAGACGGTCTGCGACGAGTGCCCTGCTGTCAAGTAAGTTACTGTTACTGTGCTTATCATACACTAGTACTAGAAACAAGTGTGTGTTTACTGTCTGGGACGAGTGTCCTGCTGTCAAGTAAGCACGCAACTGTACCTCATAGCCTTAGTGTGCTCTAGTACATGGGACAAGTGTGTGTTTACTGTCTGCGACGAGTGTCCCGCCGTCAAGTAAGCACTAAAGTTACCTGTACTGTACTGTACCTCATAGCTTATCACACACGGAAGTTATCTGTGCTGTACCTCATAGCTTATCACACACTAGTACTAGGTACAAGTGTGTGTTTACTGTCTGTGACGAGTGTCCCACTGTCAAGTAAGGACGGAACTGTACGTCATAGCTTTAATGTGCGGCAGTTATCTGTACTGTACCTCATAGCTTTAATGTGCACTAGTACTTGGAACAAGTGTCTGTGACAGGTGTCCCACCGTCAAGTAAGTCCTGAAACTGGACAAATAATTCCCATGTCTTTATTCGGGTTTTAAAGTATGTTTGCGTCTTCATTGTACAAGTTCCTGCTGAGTTGAAATTTATCAAAATTGCTGTCACAGTTTGTAATCTTGTACTAATCGTTGAATAATCATGTTCCTTGCAGAATGGTGACAGAAGAAAAAGTCCTGGAGGTTGAGATCGAGCAGGGCATGAGAGACGGGCACGAGTACCCGTTTCTGTCTGAAGGTGGGAGGGCTTAGGAAGTTCTTTATTTTATTGTCTGATTGCATAACAAGGAAATAATGTTTTGTGCTGTTGTTTTCGATCTCCTTAAAAATTTATAACTCACAGAATATTTGTAATTTGTGGCTCAGCTTCCTTGACAACATTGTCTTGATTTCTCCTTTTCTTCTCTGTCTAATGTTGATTTTCGGCAGACTAAGTTGTTGCCATTTCCCCTGAATCCAGGTGAGCCCCACATAGACGGGGAACCCGGAGACCTGAAGTTCCGCATCATCCAGCTGAAGTAAGTCTGCACACTGGGTGTACAAGACATCAGCAATCATGCACATGGTGTTATTGTGTTGTGAAGCAGGTGCTTCTTGTGCGTTGTCAAATGTTCCTGACCACTATTAAGTAGGATGTTTGTAAATGGGTTTCATGTTAGCAGGTAGTATAAATATATAAAATTGTCTGTTAAGTTTCTTTTCTGTAAAAGACTATTGCACAGAATATGTCAGCAAAAGCATGCCATTGCACCAACCTAGAAAAAAACTCAAAAGATCACTCTGATTCCACACTTACAATGTAATAAGCTAGTATAGCAGTGTACTCGGGCACCTAGACATACATGTATTATGAGCCAAATTATTCTGTGCCTATTAGCCTGAGTGTAAGATTCTGATTTGAGCTTCCAAACATTTTCCCCAGACATGATAAGTTTGAGAGGAGAGGAGACGACCTGTACACAAACGTGACCATCTCGCTGGAGGACGCTCTGACAGGGTTCGAGATGGACATCCAGCATCTGGATGGGCACAAGGTGGGGCAGATGTAGCTTTGTGTTTCTGTCTCTGTGTGGCACAAGGTGGGACAGATGTAGCTTTGTGTTTCTGTCTCTGTGTGGCACAAGGTGGGGCACTTGTGACCTGACTTATGTCAGGTGTCGCTCCTCCCCTGCCACCCGAACCACTGTGGCTGCCCAGACCCTGTCCAGGGACACTTGTACATGACTATAACTCTTGAAATATTCAGTGATGAAGATTCATGGTTTTAGCCAGGCCTCTCCACGGTGTTGACGCTGCAGATGTGTGTTTTTGTACAAGAGAAACTGTATAACTTTCTCTGTGAACTTAGGAAACATAGAAAAACCATCCCGTCCACTCCTACTGCAGAATTGAATTTCTGAAAAATAGATACTAGTAGTTTTGCAGTACCTTGCCATGAAGGTTTACAGCAGAGTGCCTTAATTCTTACCTTGTCTCCCACCTTATCACAATTAGATAATTGTTTCAATTTTGCATTTATCATTTGGACCATTTTACTGTCTTTCTTGACATGTGCAGAGGTCCAGGGTTTGTTTCTGACAGTTTGCTGCATATTTTGTGCTTCCAGGTTCATATAGTCCGCGACAAAGTCACGTGGCCCGGCTCCAAGATCCGGAAAAAGGACGAAGGCATGCCGAACTACGAGAACAACAACTCCAGAGGCGTGCTAGTCATCACGTTCGACGTGGAGTTCCCAAAGGGCAGTATAACAGAAGAGAACAAGGAAGCTTTAAGGAAGGTTTTACAGCAGGGGTCGTCACAGACAGTGTACAATGGGCTGCAGGGGTACTAGACTAGCGGGAGGGGGGCTGCAGGCGTACTAGACTAGCGGGAGGGGGTAGAGGTAGAGTTTAGGGGGGAGGGGGGTTAGAGATAAAGAGGGTTTACAACAATTTTGAAATGTACATGATCACAAATTAACAATCAATAGAAAGACATTTTTCATGATATTGTCGTACCAACTGTCATAGAACTGTAAATTTGTGCACCCCATAATGTAATGTGTACAGTGTGATGTTAGTACAGGAAGTACAGTGTTTTTCCTACAGTTACTAAGTACAATGTACTTCAAATGGTGTATTGGCACCATTATACTTAGAGAGATCACAACTACATGTATGTCCAAAAAGCCACTGCCTTTATGGTACTGAAACTGTTATTGTTTATCCATAAATTACAAAAATTACATAAAAAAAGATGATTGAGGTGTCTTGTATAAATATGCCAGATGTCAGAAAATAATAAACACACAGTCAGTCATTTTCAATTTCATTGACTTTTAGCCATTGTCTTTAGTTTGCAGAAATCAACACTTTTACACAAGCCTGCTAGTGGTAGTACAAGGGTAGTCTGGTTCTGCTTTTTTACCCTGATTCAAAATGGCTGAAGGTCAATGAAAGTGTTCTGTAACAACAGATAAAATGTGAACTTGTTCAGTGCTACTGTAATACCATTTTGTGTATCTTTCAATGACACATTGTAGTTCTGTAAGTCCCATTGTAACAGACTAAATTATTCCAGTAAAAGTAGTTTGGTGCTCCTAATGTACTCCGGTACTTTGGTCCTCCTTATTTCTAGTAAGTTAAGGTCCAGTTAGGGGGTTAGATCATTTGAGCCGGTTTTAAGGTCTGTGACCAAGTCAAAAAGGTGCATGTGATATGTGCATCCTACATTTGGAGCCCTGGTCTATGGACAAAACTTTGCAGGAATTTAGAGAAGATTAGGAATGGACTAGGATGCACGAGGCGTGAAGCTGTAAAACAAATTATAGAATCAAGAATGCTGATGGGAAGACAATTCTCCAAGATTACTTAGAAGAATAAGTAGAAAATGGAAAAGTCATATGTACTTTATTTTTATGTATATCTGAAACATTCATATACAAATGTATGTACAACACAAGGATCCTTTCTGTTTAGTTTCTTACCACCAAAACTCAGGCAAGCATATTGTTGAATGTACCTGAAAATTCTTTACATTGGCAATATTTATTGTTAAAGAATCTTTGATTTTGACTGTGTAATAGTGACATTCCATGTATGGTGTAGAAAGCAGACGAGAATTGTACAGAAATATGTGTATGATTATATTGTTTTTGTCCAAAGAACAGCAAAATTTGCATGGACAGTCATCAGATGCATGTGATTAAATGGGTATATTGTGTTATGTGTGGGTTTGGTGCTGATTTTTTGTCTCCGAGGTTTGTACATGAGAACATGTTAGAGGAATGGACCCGGCATTAGTGCTAGCAGGCGTTTATTGAGAAGGTAAACTATTGCCAAAATAATCAAAGTCAAACCAAACAAGACGAAACGGGCAAACACAGCCGGTTATGTACATGATCGATGGGTTTAATCCAGTTCAAAACATGTTTCTCTTGTTACGTAACTACATTTTGTATGTCAGAAATCTTGCTTTTTAAGACCATAACTGCTACATTTTTACAAGTTATGAGGTGTAGCAGTGTCTAATATTGCAACATGGCCCTCCCATCTCGGACATTTCAATTTGTGTTCACATGTTCATTTTTTTTCTCAATTTCTTAAGATTTATTCTATCTCCTAGTATTTATTTGTTAAGTAACAGAACAGAAAGACGAACAAACGAGTTGCTCTGACCAGTGACACTGCATCTCAATTGTAAACTAGTTAAGACTTATTAACACTTGAAACTTCGATATCAATTTCTTATTGTCATCATTATCAGACAATGTGTCCTTAGCTGTCATACCTAACTAACAATAGCCGAGATATCAAGGCTCCTCCTTCACAACAACTCGGTGTGTGGGCTCCTCCTTCACCTCCACGCGGTGTGTGGTCTCCTGTTTCACTCCGTGTGTGGCGATGTGCTTCTTCAGGTCGCCCTTGCGCGCGGTGGAGTAGCCGCACAGCTCGCACACGAAGGGCCGCACGCGCGTGTGCTGCACCAGGATGTGCCGCTTCATGTTGCCCATCTGGATGGCGGTGTAGGCGCAGTGCCCGCACTTGTAGGGTCTGTCCCCTGTGTGGGTCGCCACGTGCTGCTTCAGCTTGGACAGACTGACGGTGCCGTAGTCGCAGGCGCCGCACTGGTAGGGTTTCTCCCCGGTGTGGATGAGCGCGTGCTCCGCCAGACAGCTCCTGACGGCGGTGGCGTATCCGCAGATGTCGCACCGGAAGGGTTTCCTGCCGGAGTGTTTCGTCAGGTGGTACGTCAGCGTGCTGCGGTGCGCGGCGGCGTAGTCGCACTGCGGACACTGGAACGGCTTCTGCCCGTGGTGCTTCGCCTGCACGTGCTGCGTCAGGTGAGCCTTCTGGTTAGCCGCGAACGGACACTGGTCGCACCGGTAGGGTTTCTCCCCGCTGTGGGTCAGCATGTGCTGCCTCAGGTTACACTTGAACCCCGCGGAGTAGCCGCAGACCTCACACCTGTACGGCTTCACCTTGTCGTGCACGGCGGAGATGTGCTGCTTTAGTGTCCCCTTCTGTGCCGCTGAGTAGGCGCACCGGCCGCACTGGTAGGGTCTCTCCCCTCTGTGCACCGCGATCACGTGCTGCTTGATGCGCCCTTTCTGTGAGCAGGAGTAGTCGCACTCCTCACACTTGTACGGTTTCTCCCCTGTGTGGGTCCGCATGTGCTGGGTCAGATGCGCCCTGCTGCCGTTGGTTTGGAACCGACATTGTGGACATTTGTAGTATTTCTTCCTCACCTCCTTCGCTGCTGCCCCTCTCGCTGTTTTTGTCTTGGCCTGAAACATACAAGGTCGTAACGTCTACATAAGACGTCAAGAAAACATAATCTCTGAGCACATGTGCAGATTTAGCTGCTTACTTTCACGGCCCGTCATACTACAGTCACAATTTCTAGTAGTATACAATGGTACTGTCCTTAGTGCTGATCTACTAGGCCCTGGGGAAACAAGACCTCGAAACCTGATTGAATAAATTCATGTTTTACGTACGTCATATTTTGATCTGATAATGTAAGCTTGTCGCACTTTCGACGAGCGTCGACAGCCATAAAAAAATGCCCGATTTTGAAATCGCGGGAGGGTCGCGATAATCGATTTTCGTGCTATGTGACGGGCTTGACGGCAGAATCGTACGCGTTACCTTTTTTGACAATTTGTTTTTATTAATCACGCGCTCACATCAGTTTTGGGGTTCCCAGAGGATCTCATCCATATAATCGAATCACAGTAGCCTTACCAAATACTTAGAAAAGCATAGTAACGGTAATGAGCAGACGGCGAATAACACAGCAAGATGTTCACTATTCACAGGTGTTTGCCTCGCGTCGGATTTGTGAATGTATTACCTGCGCTACCCAGAACGCGTGCAACAGGATGTGCGACCAGGGCAGAGGATATCCCTCAGGTACAACCCCTGATGCCGTTTTGTGCAGTAATGGTAAGTACCGTACCTCCAAATCATATGTATACTCATCATATATCATACAGGTGATGCCCATGTCACCATGTGGATTTACTGTTGGCAAGTATCCAAAGGGCTGCCCCCGGAGCCTGGATACCGCCATATGCATGGCACCAGTAGATAACCTGTGGAGGTGCCTGCATCGCGACAGTTGCTGATGTTACCGAGCTGCACTGACGATAATGACCCATACATGTAGCTAGCATGATCTCCAAGCAGATGTTGTGAGAAAATCTTCACGTACTAGTAGTATCTACATCTACATGGATAAATGCAGGCGCCTTTCCGACAAACGCGTGTAAAAATATTAGGAATGTCACATAAACCACTACGGTCTTCCTTGCTAACACGAAACCAACCCCAAACTTCAGGGTCGTGCCTACTTACCTACCGTCTGCTTGAAGATCAGTGATGCAAGCATCACAAATTGTGAAACATCGCCCCCCTCCCCCCTCCCGATTTCTCACCTGTGTCTTGGCGCGGCCGCGAGTTTTCACACCTGCCTTCCTCGGAGCCATCTTGTTATCCACCCTTCACAACGGGAAATCGCTACAGAATACGCAAATCTGCTGAACGTCTCCGGTATCATGACAGCACTGAAGATGGCGGTCCGAAAGGTCATGAGCAGGTCATAGCGAACCTGATACTCCACATAGTATCGCGGAAACCGCCGACCGGTCTTAACTAACCTACCCTTATATTTTGTGTCGTTAGTAGATTAAGCCGTATTGTATATATGGACATTGTGCATAATCATGTACGGCATTAGATACATATTTTAGCATTTATCTTATTCATATCTACCACCATACCATCTACTGTGTCAATATTTTGCATAATTATTCAAAGTCTTTTTTTCTGTGGTATCTGTTTTTTATTTGATATCTAATCTTCATTGAAAGGCAAAGAATCCGCTCAGTGACGAATACAATTCACTTTGTATGGGATTTGATTTGTTCATTAGAAATTGATTCTAGGCCTGCAGAAAGCTTTACCATGAACAGCGACCCAATAAAGAGTAACCTATGTGTGCACCAGCTGGTATCGTTCATAGGGAGTCATTCACAGCAGAACACTGGAGTTTCCAATGTATTGTTTATTTTACATAAATGTACATTATTCAAGCAATAAATTAGCATAGGAGAAAGTACATTCTGTGACTGAATAACATTGCCCTACGTAAGTCTAACTTTTCACCATTATAAGTGTCAAATGTACAACTGGATAGCTTCTATGCTTACTGTGTCAGAAGGGTAAGATCTCAAAAATCATCTATTGCCAAATGGTGGGACTGGAACAATGGAATGATGGTACACAAACAAGATATTGCATAACTGATGGTGAAGTGTGTAAGTGCAAGCCAGAGTATTTTGTAGACAAGATAATTTGTAACTATGCTGGTGGAAATCCTTGATAATTCTGGAAAGCACCAAGAAAAGGAGACATAAAACTATTTGCACCCTTTTTAATACATTGTGCATTTAGTCTCTTCACATTTTTGACAGGGCTCTATGTTATACTCACAATTCTTCAGGAAGACAAAATTTGTTCTGTTACTGAAACTGATTTCTCTCAACATAATTTTTTAAAAGTTTGACCTTCAGGTGAAGGTCATGTTGAAGGTGAAAGCGCCCACTAGTCTGAAATCCTCCATGATGAGAGTTCAGAAGTCCATGTCTGACCTCCTTGTTTGACCTTTATGTTTGACCTCCATGTTTGACCTCCATGTTTGACCTCCAAGTTTGACCTCCAAGGGTGACCTTCACACGAAGATCGTGTCGGTGTTAAACGCCATGCTTGACCTCCATGATTGACCTTCACATGAAGGTCGTGTTGGAGGTGAAAGCCCCCGTGTAACCTTCACATGAAGGTCGTGTCGGAGGTGAAAGCGCCAAGTGTGACCTTCACATGAAGGTGGTGTCAGAGGTGAAATCCCCTGTGTGACCTTCACATGAAGGTGGTGTCTGAGGTGAAAGCGCCCGCGAGTCTGAAGTCCTCCTTGATGAGTGTACAGAACATGCGCTGCGGGCAGGGGCGGGAGACCGGGCAGGGCCGCGGCACCGTGGTGCGCAGGATGTACTCCCGACCCGCCGCCCGCGGGAAGTCTGGGCACGAGTCGATCTCCGCTCGGTGTTCCGACGGGGAATGGTCGTCATCGTCAAAGGAGTGAGCAGCCTGGGGGGACAACAGCAATGACATATCATCAGCCTTGCTGGGCATTTAGCAATGACATATCATCAGCCTTGCTGGGCATTTAGCAATGACATATCATCAACCATGCTGGGCATTTCCATATCATTTTAAAAGTGAGTGCATTATTAACATGATCATATGCGCATTTTGTATGTTAAGCAATATTCATAAACCAGATAATCTAACCAGACATTTAACAACTAAACAGACAATAGACCGGATTGTTTGTGATGACACGTCAACGCCTTTCCTTATACAACTGTTTCTGAAAGCTATCTTTGTGCAGTGCATCCCTACCTTTTGTGCAGTAGCGAAGAGTTGTTACCTTTTGTGCAGTAGCGAAGAGTTTGTGTATGACGGTCCCTGCCGGTCCCCTGCCTGCCCCGATGACCTTGACCTCCGGCTGTTCCAGCAGCGAGGACACGAACCGCTCCAGCTCCTGCGCCCCGTCATCGCTCCGCGCCTTCTCGGTGTTGAACTTGGCTCTCAGTGAGCGCGCTCGGGCGATGACCGTCTCCACCAGCGTGACTTGTCTCACAAGTTCCTGTTGGTGAAAATAAAGTTGACTATTTTCACCATTGTTTTTTCTAAATACAGGTGCATTGAAGACAGTTTTGCTAACAATGCAGTGCTACTTTTGAGTAATTGCTGAAGTGTTCTACCAATCCAATTTGTGTTATTTACCACCAACAAAAAAGATACGCAATAATCTTTCACGATTTCTCTCATGCCACACATGACCGTGTGTAAAGCTAACTTCCACCTGTTTGCCTGTTCACCAGTGAGGTGCATGCTATGGTTCATGAGGTGCATGCTATGGTTCATGAGGTGCATGCTAATATTGGTTCATGAGGTGCATGCTGTGGTTCATTCCTGTTCAATATAAAACCCTTCCATGGCAGGAAGGAAAGAAGGAGCAGAAGAGCAAGAGGATATTATATTGGTGACCAGTTGTACAGCTTTTCTATCCACCTTTTGCACATCTACATGTACATGCTTGCCTTACTACAGAGTCATGTAGTTCTTACCATCAAATCCTTTTACCGTGGAATGGGCACATGGAAGAACAAAACATGTCAGTTATAGTCAAAAAGAGCAGAAACATTGGCAAAATTATCAAAGGGATAGAGTGACATGATCTTTTTATGTCTTGAAATAAGCAGATTTTCTTGGGACAAAACAATGTGTAAGAAGCATCTATAGATAAAAACACAGAAGAGGTATTACATAAGAAGTGGGACCTGTCAACAAGAGATAACACAAATGTACTAGAAATAGTAACGTTCAAGAGTTCCTGTCAACAGAGACTGTGATAAGGATCGAGTTACTGACTCACCTCGCATTTCTGTGCGTCCATATTTGGCGCTCGGAGGACCTTAGAGGCTCGGGCCTGGATCTGGGCCAGCATGGTGGCCAGGGCGGGGGGCGAGGTCTCACCTGGAGGGGGGGGGCATACTGGTGTCAGCTTTCTTACAAACATGATGGTAGACATGTAAGTACTTAAGAAATTCTTGCACACTTGTTTTACATTTTATGACTTTTTCATACAATGTGTTATCTATGCATGCCCATTGGGTCCATTGGAAAATGTGCCAGTGGTTCCTGGGTAAATGAAAGATACAACTCTTACTTGTTTTTCCATTCATCAAAATTTATTGAATGCTCTCAGCAGTTAAGGTGAAAACCAACAAGCAAAATAAACAAACAAACAAACAAACAGCCCACCCTCCTCCTCCACCCTGAGGATGGCCGCATGCACCAGCATCGGTGTGAGCTGAAGCGCCACCTGTGCCGGCCGCAGGGCCGCCAGGAAGTGCAGCACCTGGGGGGACGGAAACAAACAACATAGACTAACATAAAGGTACAAACAAACAAACATACAATAAACTACAGGAAAGTGCAGAACCTGGGGGGACATAAAAACAACATAGACTAACTTAAAGGGCAAACAAACAAACAAACAAACAAACAAACTGACTACATAAACTTCAGGAAGTGCAGCACCTGGGGGGACATAAATAACAACAGAGACTAAAATAAAGGCACAAACAAACAAACAAACATGCTAAATAGCAATTACTCAAGCAACTGGATATAATTTTGGAAACAACATCTGTTATCTTTCATCAGTGACACTGAAGAGATCTCTACTTCCTGGATGTGTAACCTTCGAAACAAAGCAAATTACTCAAAATAAACTACAGGGAGCATCATTGTAAGATCAAGTAATTGGCTC